>CM023454.1:3115187-3587617 GCA_013339765.2 Haemaphysalis longicornis | reverse complement strand
CCACAGACTCTCAAACCTGCCATATTGGTAATTTCAGAAACTCAACCTCTTCTGCGATGCATGTATGGTGGCCTACGTCCAAGATACCAAAGACACTTTTCGAAGAATAATTTAGAACAATTGTGTTTATAGTAAACAAGGGCGAATATTGTGTCTGGGCAACACGTGTGACAATAGCACCACTCTTTTTTTCAAATTCAATGCTGAGACTCAGAGGAGCGATTGCTGCACTTACATTGTGTTAGAAATCAACTCTGGACCTCTTCAGAATATTGTATATAAGTTTACTACAAAGTGCTACGATGTTCAGAAGAAACATTTCAGCAATTGTAAACCACTCCAATTAGGATTGCATGCAATATCATTGCATTCACAAAGTCACGTCTGCTAGTCTGGTTAACAATAAATCATAAGCCTGACTGATCATTTGTGCACCTTCAAATTCAGTATCTTTCTGCGATACTGTTATACTTTTTGAAAGATTTTTTACCGGTTGGCTAACAAGGAGAATCAAACGGATTCAGAATATGAATTTCAGGTATTGTGTTTAGGTAAACATGGGCGAAAATACAATTTAGTGCACGGAGAAGTGTCAATGACACTACATTGTCTCCCGCACATTGTCTCCCTAAATGCCTCCCGTACATCGTCATAAAATGTTCAGAAACTCTCGACCTCTTCATTAGGAATGCTTGTGCATCATTTTACTTAAAAGATTGTACTGGCAGTTTGAGAGAAGATTCAACGTCACTGTGTTCAAGTAAACGCAGTGAATAGAAAGCGTGGAATGAAATTTTCGTTTTCTCGTTTCCAGTGTTCATTTATACCTTAAACTCACTGACCGTATGCTTTGAATAATACAAATTGTAAATTTCTTAAGGCCAAGACCACTCTGAAGGGATTTTTTTAGGCTCTGTTTTCCATTTAATACAACAACCTTTGCCAGTTTTCAAACAAATGATTGCAGAGATATTGTGTAGTAACAAATGCGTCCAATGGAATTTTGTGCATGCAGACACGACTACAGTTGCTTGTTTAAATAAATATTATCCCAATTGATTTCAACAAGGGTTGAACTTTATTGTTGTATTGGTCTTCAAAGATTCACTCTTTGGGTCGAAATTTTTTTATTGCCTGTTTAACATACGAGACTCTTTAGGCATTTTCCGATGAATATTTTCAGCGAATGTGTTAGCTAAATAGGAACGTGAATGCTTTTTTGGTCAAGCAGAAGGGACAAGACGGGAGCTGTATTTGAAATTTAACGTGATTGCTCAGCCTATAAAGAAGCCATATTGTAAAATTTCTCAAGCTCTCAATCTCTTCTGCAGGAATCATGCACGTGGCCTACTTCCAAGATACCGAAGGCATTTTTCTGAAGAATATTTTACAAATTATGTTATAGTAAACAAATGCTAATATGGTTTTGTGCAACACGTGTGACTCTTTTTCAAATTCAACTGTTAGCCTAAGAAGAAGTAACCGCTGAGATTACATTCAGAAAAATATATGTTAGTTTTACAAAGAACTTACCAGAGTAAGTAGAATCATTTTTGCGGATGTATACAACTACTCAAGGGATTGCATGGAATATCATTGACTGCATAAGTGACAAGCTTCTGCAGTGGTTAACATAAATGTTTACCCTTACTTATCATATGGCTGCACCTACAATTTCTTTAACATTTCTAAAATATTGCAAATTTTCTATAAACTTTTAATGGTTGGCTCACAAGGAGAATACAACGTTATGAGATGTATAAATTCAGCGATTGTGTTTAAAGTAAACACGAGTGATAATAGGATTTAGTTCATGGAGAAGTGTCAAGAACACTACATTGTGTCGACTTCAATGTGTAGCCTCAATGACAATAAATGCTGCATGGACATCACGGTAAAATTTTCAGAAACTCTACAATACTTCAGTACTAATGCCTGTACATTGTTTTACTTGCAAAGATTTTAGCGGCAGTTTGATCAGAAGAAATTCAGCGACTGTGTTCTTGTAAACGAGGGATTGAGAAAAAAGCGTGGAATGAACAAGTTTTAGTTGCTCTGCAGGGTTGACATTTATACCTAAACTCACTGACCGTAAGGCTTTGAATATTTTTATTTATTTATTTATTTATTGACAATATACTGCGGTCACGGAGGACCATGAAGGTGGGAACATGGGGATGCACGCAGAAAATTTATGTGGCACGGTACGAGCCACTTGGAGCGCAAGCATAGAAGCCATTTGGCGTGCAAGGAATAGACGTATTGCCATAACTAGAAACATTAAAAATGGTTTAAACCAGCCAAGGAACAAAAATAACACACCTTGGATAAGGGTTCAATACACATCACATCATGAAGACGCCATACAAGTCTCCGAAAACCATGCCAGGTGTGCAGAATAATTGACTGCTAACAACAGATAACTCGACATCAAAAAAAAGTCTCCCTTTCAAAAAAGACAAAATACAATGTAAATGTGACAAGGTAATTAACTCGTTGACTGCGTTTCCAGATCAGTGAGCATTGCACTCTCAAAAACACTTACAGAATCCGATTAAACAATTTTTCAGACCACGAATTCCACTCAAATAATAGTTCTAGGAAAAATGAAAATTTAAAAAGGTTCGTGCGAGTTTGATAAGGAAGGATGTTATGTGCATGCTGATTTCTGCATGTGTGACTCAAGAAAGGTTGAATACATGCGCGCGCATTTACGTTCAGTTTGTTGCGATAAAGTAAAAATAGAAATTTAAGTCGGGGTATATTCCTACGCTGCTCCAGGGAAGGAGCCTTATTTAGAAGCATAGGGCATGACGAGGAATCGGTTCTTTTACATTTGTTAAATATAAAACGAACCGTCTCTGTACCATATCGAGTCAGTGCTTGTCTTTTTGATAGTAGGGATCTCACACGATGCTCGCGTATTCAATTTTAGGCAAAACAAAGGATCTATAGGCCAGAAGCTTTGCGTTGGATGGCGCATTACGTAGTTTATGTCTAAGAAGTCCGAGTTTCCGAGTGGCTGCTGTACAAATTTTTTATTGTGCGAAGACCACGTGATTGTTACACCTAAATATTTGTATTTATGGCTTCTGTTACGATATCATTATCAATTTTGTACCTGAAAAAAATGGTATTTTTTATTTGTTACGCCCAGAAGCTCAATTTTCTCAGAATTAACAGACATTGACCAGGTTGTGCACCATTCGTCTATTTTCGCTAGACTGCAGTTAAAAGGAATTTGATCGCTTTGGCAGGTCACCTTTTTAAAAATCAAACAATCATCCGCAAACAACATAATCTCGACATCAGGACGTACAGCTTCAGTGATATTGTTTATGTACACGGGAAAAAGGTTTGGTCCTAGGGTGCTTCCCTGGGGCACGCCAGACGTAACTGGTAAACGCCTGGAGAAGTGCCCATTCACATCCACAAACTGAGTTCGGTTGGACAAGTACTGCTTTATCCAATTGATATAAAGGAGGGGAGGCAAATCTTGAAGTTTCATAAGTTTACCATGGGAAACCCGATCAAAAGCTTTGCTGAAATCCAAAAAACACTAAATCAACCTGTCCAGATATATCAAGGATTGAAGCGATCTCGTGAATAGTAGTTGTAAGCTGAGTAGTCATTGAAAGGGCTTTGCAAAATCTATGTTGGTAATCAGATAGCAATTTACTACGTTCGAATTAGTCGGCTTTGAAATGTACAATGATGTGTTCCAGAATTTTGCAGCAGGATGAAGTCAGAGATCTCGGGTGGCAGTTTTCTTTTTGTAACCGGACTCCTTTTTTATGAACTGCAACCACGCGGGCGATACGCCAATCATCTGGGATAATAGCCATTTTTAAGCATAAAAGAAAAATGGCGGCAAGGATATGCGACGCGGGTGCGGCACACAGGCGCAGAAAAGCATTTGGAATGTTATCCAGTCCTCCTGAACATTTTTTTAAATTCAGTAAAAGTGAAAAGACGCCTTCCACAGAAATAAAGTTATGATCAAAAAGGAATCAGCAAATGACGGAATGTCACTACAAGGCGGAGAAAATACCCAGTGAAAATATTAATTTAAGACGTCAGCTACACACTTAGGCTGAGTTACCAGCACATCAGCGTTATATATTTTACCTGTATGTTTAGATTTTCAACTTAGAAATATTCTTAAACATAGAAATATTCTTTTAAAGACGTCTTAAAGCCAGCACCATATCTGATGGAATTTGTGTACGCCTAATTACTTACAAATAGCCTCCGCCAGTTTCAAACAAATGATTGCAGAGATATATTTCAAGTAAACAACTCCACCAATCGAATTTTGTGCATTCCGACGCGAATCACTCCGCGAGTGTTTTAAATCAAATGTTATCTCCATTGATTATAAAGGATTGAACTCCATTGTTGTAAATTTATTTTTGGGATTCACCTCTTTGATCGAAAATTTTGTATGCCTGTTTACATTCGAGACGGTTTAGGCATTTTCAGATGAATAATTTCTGCAAATGTGTTCCCTAAACAAGAACGTGAATTATATTTTTGGCAACCAGAAGTGACAAGGTTGCTGCAGCGTTTTAAATTTAACGTTATTCCTCAGCCTATAGAGCCAGGCCCTATTGTAAAAGTTTCTAAAACTCCCAACCTCTTCGTCGGGAACGCGTGTATGTGGGCCTACTTTCAAGATACCTAAGCCATTTTTCAGAATAATATTTCCAACACTTGTTTTCTAGTAAACAAGGACGAATATGGCTTTGTGCAACAGGAGTGACAAGTGCACCACTGTATTTTTCAAATTGACTTTTGAGCCTCCTGTAAAATTTTTGCTGCACGTTCATTGTGGTAAAAACATCAACTCTGAACCTCTACAGTGAAGATTGTATGTGGCATTACTTTCAACGAGCTTACGAGAGTTCAGAAGAAACATTGCAGCAGTTGTATACCAGAACACAAGGGCTTGCATGGAATATCATTGCATGCACAAGTGACATGTGTGCTGCTGAGATTAACATATAAATCTCAAGCCTGAGTGTCTATAACGCTGCACCTACAATTACGTTAATAATTCTGAAATACGGCTCCTCTTCCGTAAATTTTTTCCAGAACCTTGCAAGAAGAATACAATGGTTTCAGATAAATAATTTCAGCGATTGTAATTAAAGAAAACAGGGCACAACAGGATTTAGTATTTTTTGAAGTGTCAAAAACACTATAATGTCTCAAATTCAATATCAAGCCTAAATGACAATAAATGCTTCGCGTACATCGCTGTAAAATGTTCTGAAACTCTAGTCCTCTTCAGTAGGGATGCTCCCATTGAACCACAGATATCCGTAGGAGGTTCGTTTTACAGCCGAACGTCGACGTCCCACACTCGACGTCTGGTGGACATACTTTGGATTTATTTTTCTGGGAAACGTGAACGTCCATTCAATTTAGTCCGACGGACGTGTGAGCTACGTTTGTGCATGGACGTTTACTATGGTCTCATCAATTACGTCCACTGGACGCCCATCGTACGTCTGTATGGTTGAAGCAATTAGTATTCGACCATGTTTGAAACTTATGGTCGTGGCAGTCCGGCGGAGTGCTTGACAGGCGCTACAGCTCTGCTTTTATCTTCTAGGCATCCACCATGTCCGAACGACCAGCGGAGGCTTCGCAGCGGGAGCGGCTACATTGCGGCGAGCAGCAAGTGGGACCCCCCTCCTCCTTTCCCGATGACGTCACTTGGCGCTGCAAATCACTGAACGCCAACAGGAGCATCGATGCCTTAAAAGACGTCGCGGCAGATCGGAGGGTTGCAGTCCGGCGGAGTGCTTGACAAGCGCTACAGCTCTGCTTTATCTTCTAGGTAAGACACAGCGACCCGTTTTGTGGTCCTTTTTTCTGACAAGCACTTCGCTGGACGGCACCTTGTGTTAAGATGTCCGACGCATTATGTCTTTCATGCTTAAAGCCTCTGCCTCTTTCAGAAGGCATTAAGTGTCTTGCTTGCAAAAATGATTATCACAAGGGAAAGTGCTCCGGCTTAACGAAAGCGGCACTCAAGAATATGTCGAAAAGTGACGCGGATTCTTGGACGTGTCCCACGTGTGTAAGCGGCGCGTCGCGACCGTCGAGGAAAAAGCGCGATAGCCAGTCTAGGCGAAACCGAGATAGCCTATCTGATAAGAGCGATGACGAGGGTGCGACGAGTGAACCTTCGCTGAAAGATGTCATGAGTAGCATCACGGCGCTGTCGGCTAAGCTACACGAAGTGTTAGACCGGCTGGACAAGCTTGAAAGGAGCGGCGAAATGCAAAATGTGAAACACGATGACGCTCTTTTGAAGCTGACAGAACAACAAAAATGTATTGAAGCCATGGAACAGGCTCTAGAGCATATGTCTGACAACTACGACGAAATTTTGAAAACGACTCAGGAAAATAAAACCAAACTAAAAGAACTGGAAGAAAAATCGGCATCGTTTGACGCCGCATTGTCAGAGCAGCAGTCAGAGATGGATAAGCTTAAGTCGAACTTAAACAGCCTTGAGGAATATTCTCGGCGGAAAAAAACATTGAAATTCATGGCATTGAAGAAACAGTGAACGAGAACCCCTTGAGCATCGTCTCCTCTTTGGCAGTAAAGCTAGGATTGAAAGCGCCTACCCCAGAGGAGATCGAAGCCATCCATAGAATTAAAGCCAAACCTGACATGACACAACCCTTGCTGGTGCGGTTTTCAACTACGACAATGCGGGACAGTTGGCTCAGCAAGCGACTTGCACTCAAGTCAGATGATATTTACATAAATGAAAATCTGACTGCGTACACTAAGAGGCTTCTTTGGATGGCGAAAAGCGTGGGAAAAGAAAAATCATACAAGTTTGTCTGGGCACGGAATGGTAAAGTGTTTATGAAGAAACAGGAAGGAATGGCTGTCATGAAAATTGTAAATGAAGGAAGTCTGCTCAAGCTCCTGTAAACATGGATCAGGAATTCAGCACCTTTGATGACTGGATTACACAAAGGCAAAGCTGCATCAATAAGCAAAACAAACACCAGTCATTAGATTTGCTTCATGTAAATATTAGAAGCACGCATAAGAATTGGGATCTTTTTTGGATTTTACACCGCTAAATGTATCTCCTTCCTTGACGTAATTGTATTAACTGAGGTTAATGTGGACAGTAGCACTATAAAGCAATACCAATTAGACGACTTCTGTCAGTACCACTTATGTAGGGAAAAAAGAAAAGGTGGAGGATTGGCAATTTACGTGAGGAAAGAATGGCTATGTCAACAAACGCTACTCTCGTTTAGTGAGGCAGAGGTAACTTTGCTCACTATCGAGAAAGCGCAGGCTTCCTACGTTATTGTAGTCGTCTACCGGCCACCAGGGAAGAACGTGTTAATGTTTTTGCATGAATTAGAGCAGCTAATAATCCAACTAAACAAACATGACAATCTTATCCTTGTTGGCGACTTTAATATAGACATATCCACACCTGGAAAAATGGGAGTCTCGGAATAGCAAACTCTCATTTCAGGCTTCGGGCTCGAACACAAAATAGTTGGTATAACTAGAGAAGAGGTCCTCGGAGACAAATTAACTAGATCAAGCATTGACCATATTATAACCCGAATAGACGATGGGCAGACATCAGCCAGTATTATAAAACAAAAAGTCGCGGACCATTACTTTGTGACGCTTACCGTGCGCATGGATTACGGAGATAATTCTGACGAAAAGAAAATTAATCAAGTTTCAATTGTAGACAATGTAAAGGTTGACAAGTTCATAGCTGAGGAGCACTGGGACAATTTGCTAGGTCTGGACCATACGAAGGCGTACGATGAACTCGTTTCAAAATTGCAGCACATATATAAGTCAAGCCAAAGAACGGTAACGATTAAACAAAGAAAGAAAGACAAACCATGGTTAACTCAAGAAATAATGGAGTTAAGTTATCTGAAGGAACGTTTGTACCGCAGAAGTAAAGCTAACCCAGCTGATGAAATTTTAAAACATGAATCGAGGCAAATGAGAAATAAACTTACCGCCAAAATAAGGCTGGCCAAGAACAATTACTACAAAAACAAACTAAATAGCTGCCGGAAGGATATAGGAAAATCATGGCAATTAGTAAACTCGTTAACGGGCAGAAAGCCAAAAGATGGCATAGACGAGGTTATTACGATCAACTTCCCTGAAAGACAAGCGGAGGAATTAGCAAATGACTTCAACAATTGTTTTGCGGACGCCGCCAGAAAATTAAGAAGTCAAAGTGTCATAAAACAGTCTCAGATATACAGTCCGAAAAGTAACATGCGTTCAGCGTATCTACCTGATATAACCGAGCAAGAAATATGGGAGATAATTAGAACATTTCCTATTAACAGAATGCCAGGTTACGACGGAATCCGAATTAGAGACCTGGTTGTGCATTTCGAAAAGCTGAAAGCATTGCTTATGTACATTTTTTCAAAAATACTAGAAACACGAAAAATTCCGAGAGGAATGAAAATTTCATTGATTAGACCTGTCTTCAAACAGGGCAAAAAAGACCAATGCGAAAATTATAGGCCCATTGCTATATTGTCCTGCGTAGCCTGTATTCTGGAGAAAGCCATTTACAGGCGGATGATCTCTTTTTGCGAGGAGTTTCAGCTTCTGTCGGATGCACAACATGGCTTTCGTACTGGGAGGAGTACCATTACATTATTAGAGGATTTTGCAGATGGTGTAAACGAAGCAATTGATAGTAATAATATAGCCCTTGGATTATTTATAGACCTTAAAAAAGCATTCGATACCATTGACCACAGTATTATCATTAACAAATTATCATTGATCGGATTTCGCGGCATTCATACAAATTTGTTTAAAGATTACTTTGAAGACCGTTATCAACTTGTTAGAATCAACAGTACTGATAGTAACCGCTTACATCTCCGATATGGCGTGCCTCAGGGCTCTATTCTGGGACCATTACTTTTTAACGTGTACGTTAACGATATCTCCGACGTTAAGCTGCATTCTAAGATCTATCAGTACGCTGGCGATACAGCCCTTGTATTAGCGGGGAAAAACGTATCCGAGGGAGTGGGATTGTTGCAAGATGATATTAATAAACTAATAGCCTGGTTTGAAGATAATCACATCTATATTAACAAAGACAAAACCCAGCTTATTTGTTTTCACAGTCCGCATAGAAAAGTTGAACTCCAGGTCCCTTTGTATTTACATAATAATCTATGTAGAAATTGCAAACTGGACTGGAAAGGACTTTATTTAAACAAACCCTGCAGTAGGCAGGAGCCGGGTTACGGCTCCGCCTCGACGTGGCCTGGCGTCGCGTCTTCTTCTGCGACCCTACTCGTCACAAGCCCGTTTTACGGAGCCCGTGGCCTTTCCGAGCGCGGCGAAGACCTGCTGGATGGCCCATGACTGGTCTGTCTTGCTTGTAGATCGATGGCTCTCTGGAGTTCCTCCGGATACTCTTCGAAGTGCGCGCCGGCTGGGTCGGCGGCACAGTCCCACATGATGTGCCACCGGTTGGCCGGTCCTTCTTACACACACTGCACTGATCACTCGGGTACTCGTCCGGGTACATTTGGTGTAAGGAGGCCGGCGACGTTGTCGACGCTGTTTGGGAGTCTTCTTAGATGTATCGCCTCCTCGCGGCCCAGTTCCCGGTGGGGCGGCGGGTACGCTCGTCTGGCCAGACGTAGGGCCTTCAGTGTTCTCCGTAGCCCCTGGCTCTGTCCTTTGGTTTCCGTCCACCACTCCCACTCGGGGACGAGTGCCCACGTTGGGAGCGCGGTGAGTGATAGCGCGCGCTTCCCTGTGGGCCGTCTCGTTGTGGTTCGGCGCGTACGGTGAGCAGTTTCCTGCGTGCGCAGGGATCCATCTGACCTCCACTCGTCTTCCGTCTCGAACTCCCGATCTTTCTATAATTCTAGCCGCCTTGCCGCTCATCGACCTCTTTCCAGGTTGCGGACGGCCTCTTGTGAGTCGCTCAGGATGTTGTCGCAACCTCCCTCAGACATCGCCAGGGCTATGGCGATCTCCTCGGCCTCGGTGGCATTTCTCGCACTTCGCGCTCGCCGATTTGGAAACCCGTCCTGTGCGTGCATTCACAGTCACCAACGCGTATCTTCCTTGCCCGTACTCCGCCGCGTCAACGTACCTAGTCCGCGTGTCCCCGCAGTACTGTTCGACGAGAAACTTTGCTCTCGCCCGTCTTCTCTCTTGGTTGTGCTCCGGGTGCACGTTCCTCGGGATGGGGCTCACCCGCACCTTCTCGCGCACCTTCTCGTCGAGTTCCTGGAGGTGTCTTCCTGTGACCCGGTAGCCGTAGCCCAGGGTCTCGAGGATGCTTCTACCCGTCTTAGTCTCCGCCAGCCGCTCTCGCTGCGCTTCCAGTTGCGCCTCGATGATCTCGTCCACCGTGTTGTGGACGCCCAACTGCAACAGCCTCTCGGTGTTCGTAGACTCGCGCAGTCCGAGTGCCCTCTTGTACATCTACGGATCATGGCGTCGATCTTATTCTTGTCGGTCTGCGTCCACGTGTGGTACGCCGCCGTGTACGCCACGTGGCTGATCGCGAAGGACTGGACCAACCTTGTGAGCCCTTCTTCACGCATGCCCGCCTTCTTGGTTGACACTCGCTGGATCAGACGCAGGGTACTCGCCGTCTTGGTTGCCAGCTTCTTCAGCAGGTTGTCTTTGCTGCCGTTGCTGCTGATCAGCATGCCCAGCACTCTGATCTCCGAACCTCGGGAATTCTCTGGCCCATCTTCGTGATCAGCTCCATGCGATCACACTCCCTCGGGGGCGGCGGCTGCCATCCCGCCTTTCGAGGCGAGTATACCAAGAGCTCGGACTTGGACGGCGAACACTGCAGACCCGTTCCGTCTAGTCGTTCTTCGATGGCCGAGATCGCCTTCTGCAACCTCATCTCTATACCAGCATCCGTGCCGCCGGTCGTCCACAGGGTAAGGTCGTCTGCGTAGATCGTGTATCTCACGCCCTTGACGCTCGACACCGCTTCGGCGACCTGTATCATCACGATGTTAAACAGAAACGGTGAGATCACAGAGCCTTGAGGCGTGCCCACGCTGCCGACGCGTCGCTCCGGTAACTTGATCTCCCCCGCGTGCAAGGCGATCTTGCGGTCGATAGAAAGTTTCGGATGTATTCATAGCTTCTCTTTCCCATGTTTAGCCGCGACGCCTGCGCCAGGATGGCCGAGTGCTTCACCCGGTCAAAGGCGCTCTGAAGGTCGAGGCCCAGGATCACCTTGCTGTCCTTCGTCTCGTTCTCGATTATCTCCTTCTTCAACTGCAACATCGCGTCTTGAGTGCTCAGGCCCCTCCGGAACCCGATCATCGAGTCCGGATACAGTCCCTCCTGTTCTAGGTAATTTTGCCATCGTTTCACCAACACGTGCTCGAGGACCTTCCCCACGCACGATGTCAGCGAAATGGGCCTCAGGTTCTCAATTTTCAGCGGCTTGCCTGGTTTCGGAATCAGCCCCGTCTTCGCCTTTTTCCATTGGTCCGGCAGCTTTCCGCTTCGCCAACATTGGTTGTAGTACCGAGTCAGCGCCTCGATCGACGGGTCGTCCAGGTTCTTCAGCGCCTTGTTAGAGACCCCGTCGGGTCCCGCCGCTGACCTGGTGTTCAGTTCCTGCAGGGCGGTCACGACCTCGGCCGTCGCGATGTCTCGGTCTAACTTGTCGTTGGGAGCTCCCGCATACTCCGGGTGCTGCTCGGTCTTTGTCTCCGGCAGGTATTTGTCACTTAGACGCTTGATCAGCTCGTCCCTTGCCGAGGCTCTTCTCGGCCTCGTGCATGACCCGAGCCATGCGGTTCTGTTGGTATGATTTGGTCGTGGTCTCGTCGAGCAAGTGTCTGATTAGGGACCAGGCCCTGCCCTGGTGAAGGCTGCCGTCGATGCGGCTGCACACCTCGTCCCACTGCTGTCTACTGAGCAACGCACTGTGTTTCGCGATTGCCCGGTTAAGTTCTGCCATCTTCTTCCTCAGTTTTCTGTTCCACCGCTGCTTCTTCCAGCGTTCCTTGATCGACGTCTTCGCTTCGAGCAGATGCGCCAGCTTGCTATCGACGCATGTGACGTCCTCGCCGGTCTCGATCTTCTTGGTCGCTCTTCTGATTTCTTCCTTCAGCCCCGCCGTCCACTCTTCTATATCGGCGATGTCTTGCGCCACAGTGCCGTCCGTTCTCTGTTTCCGGAAGGCGTCCCAATCCGTCCACTTGTGCTCGATCTTGCGACCTCCGCTGCCGATCAACTCGACCTCCAAGATGTAATGGTCGCTTCCCAGGTCTTCGCCGGTGTTGCGCCACGTCACCTCTCCTCCGTTCTTGACAAAGTTAGATCCGGCGTGGTGTCCCGTTGAAGCGAGGTGAGGCCTGTTCTCGGGGGTTGCTGGGATTCGTGATGAGCGTGTACCCCTGCTCCGTCGCGTCGTGCATGAGGTCTTTCCCTTTGGCCGTGTCTTTCTTGTAGCCCCACGAGTGATGCGGAGCGTTGAAGTCACCCCCCACTACCAGTGTTTCTCTCTTGGCTTGGTTGCTAGCCGCTCTTAGAAGGGTCTTGAATTTCTGGCCGTAGTCTTTCGGATTGCTGTACACGTTCACCGCGAACATCCTTGCTTGCATCCCCTGCCAGGTACGATCTCGACGCACACGTGCTCGCACTTGTCCTTCTTGCCCTTGTTCAGCTGGTGCTCCACGGCGGTCAGACCCTTCCTAACAAAGGTACACACCCCGCGCCGACCGGACGTGTCGGCGTAGGCCCTGTACCCCGGCAGGGTCGGGTCCTTTACCACCGTTTCTTGTACCATGATAACATCCGGCTTCTTTGACGCCCCCCTTACATGTTGCTGAAGCATCGCTTTCTTGTTGCCGAAGCTTTGGCAGTTCCACTGCCAGATCGTGAGCGACTCCGTCGCCGCTCTCGACCTCACTGCGCAATGGGACCGCCTTGGCATGGTTGTTGCGCTGGTGGTTGCTGCACTTGCTCTTGGAGATACGGGTGATTAACGAACTGTGCCGCAAACACCGGACTTCGTACCATGGGTTTCAACGTCTGCTTCATGTAATCAAACCGCTCATTCAAGCTCCTCTGCGATGCCGCTATTGCGGTGATCATTTCTTCAGTCTCGCGAACCGTTTGCTCTGACGCCGCCACCATGTTCCGTTCCGTGGCCGTGAGTCTCTCGAGCTGGGCTTCGTAATTCTTCGTCGCCGATCGTGCCCGCTTCTTGGGTGTCTCTGACGTTTCGTCTTCTTCTTCTTCCTGGACAACCTCAATCGCCGGTGGCGACGTTGCCTACTTACCTTGTTGTGTGTCTACGTCCTTCAGTTGCCTCTCTTGGCTCGGTTTCTGCCTCGACGTTTGGTTCTCTGACGAAACGACCTCTTCCATTACCGTCGGTCTCGTTTGCCATTGTTTCTTCTGCTGCTGTTGTTCTAGTTGTGATTTCGGGCTCCACAGTCTCTTCTGCATCTCCACCAGCTTCCTCGCCAGCGCCTCGTTGGCCGCTCTCAGCTGCTCACAGCACTGGTTCTGACGACTCTTGTTCCTGTGCGTCGCCATCTTGCCTTTTCCCGTAGTAGCATCCGCCCAGCTCACTGCCTCATGGGGCTGCTGGCCGCCATCGCCGCGATCGTACGAGGCTCTGCGAAAGGCACGACGAGAAGGGTGGCGTGATGGGCTGCGGGATGTCATCCCCCGGTGGCGTGATCCATGGCGTGACGCACTTAGCGATGCATATTGGGAAGAGTGACGTGATGCGTGGCGGGATCCGCTCGCGCCCTGTGACGTCACGTCCTCGCCACGTGCGCTTCCCATTCACGGGAAGGAGCCCGGTGAAGGCGGGCGCTGCCTCTGCTGCTTATCGGCGTTTCTTCGTTCCCACTGCCTTCTTCGTACTACAAATGGGATCTTGAATCTCGCTCTGCACGACCTGTCCCCCGTCGGGTGGCCCTCGCCGCATAACTTGCACTTTGGGATGCATATATGGCTGTCTCTTGGGTTGCTTGTACCGCACGGCAGGCAGACCTTCGCGTTGGCCGTCAGACACACGTCACTGCGATGACCGACTTTGCGACAGCTCCTGCACTCCTCAATTTGCTTTCGGTACAGACTACACTGGTAGAGCGTCGACCAGTACCTCATGTATCTTGGGAGTATCTCGGTCTCGAAGGCGACGATGAGCATCATCGAAGTGCCGATGCGCTTGGCCCCCACCGCCGTCGGGTTGTATTTTGTCAAAAATTCGTTCAAGATCTCCTTCTCGCTGTATTCCGTCGGAATCCCTTTGATAACTCCTTTCACTGTGCCGTTCTCGGCTGTTCCGTACGCCTTGACTTCATACTTCTTTCCTTGGACCTCTATTTCTGTCACTCAAACATATCTTTCCGCTCGTTCTGCACTGGGTGTGCTGACCACCATAATGTTATGTTGAAAATTTGGGCACGCCATGTCGTCTGCCCGCTCCATCTTCTCGATTCCCGTGGCTGCCATCATGGCCGCCGCGACGCACGCCGCTCCTCTCTTCGCTATGTCTGGACCTCCGCGGGGTAGCAAGACGATATTGATTTCTTCTGCAGGCATATGTGGGTATGCGGACGGCCCGAATGACCTCCTTCCTCACGTTCCTGCCTCGGGTAGTCTTGTTGCTAAGCGCTGAATTCTCAATGCCGGTAATATCGGTCGGCTTACCTTGGTCGTCTCGTTGATTCAACGACTTCCTTCCGTGCCCGCCGATGTGAAGCCATGCAGTCCACCTCTGAAACACTTGGGTGTAATTTCTTCGCATTAAATTTGCACGCACATCCGCACCGTTGACCTGGCAGTCGATATTCGGCCATCTCGCTCGGCGAGGTGCTGGCTCGTAGGTTTTGCAAGCACTCGGCGCGTTAGGCTTAACCACATCGCGCCATCGATGAAAGTCCGTCGAATTGGTGAAAAACGCATCTTTTGCCAAAAATTCAGTATCGGTCGATGCCCCGCACTTCCACACATCCAGTCGTAATAAAATCTTCGTGATTAGAACCAATTGCTACTGCGTGGTTGGGCATTAATACGGAGCCGATATGAACACGTCCTCTATCTACGGCGATCACAGCGCCCCTTCGCGCAAGCCCGACAAGGGCAAAGAGCGTTAAGAGAACATTATTTTATGAAAACAGATGTGCTCATAAATCCTAAACTGTCTCAGTGAAACAAAAGTTAAGCGGATGCATGAAGATTAGTGGTGTAATAGAACAGGTTGTCATGTTGGATGGTAAGAAATGAGATGTAAAAACTTGACATCAGTGAGAAACTTTAAAACACGCTTGATGGCAAGCATGGGCTTGTCTCCTAAAATGTATGATGGGTGAAACGGGATAGGTTCTCGGTACAGTTGTGGAAAGTGTTTGCGTCGTGTCGTGTCAAGTGCCTTGCATTGGATGTGAACTACGAATAGGGCCTCTCCGCACCTGCTGCCCTGGGATGTTGAACATCCCGTCAGCAGATACGAGTGCATTGCATGGGTGTGCCCTATACGTAGTTTACCCAAGGCGATTTCCGTGTGCCTGTTGTGCGAGTCAGCTGGGTACCATTCAGGTGAGGTTTTATTGCATGTAATTTGCTATCTGTCTATTCATTCAACTGTGCTTGAGATTTGCTACGAAGGTGTTTTGAGGTCATGGCTTGAGGTCATTCTGTGGTAGTATTGTTATATCTATTGTGTTCCTGAGTGCGGCAACAGCGTCCTTGTGATCAGCAACCTCATTGCCAGATATCTCAGCGTGACCTGGAACCCAGAACAACACCATAACATGTTTTTGGGCATATACGAAAAAGGTAGTGGTTAAAACGTTGTTGAAAATTCTGTTTTTGCCTGGCTTCTTTCATGCCAAAGCACGCACAACACTCAAGCAATCTGTAAATATCATGGACTTTGAGATTTTGTGTTCAAGAATGTGTTGGGCAATGAGTAAGATAACATATGCTTCAGCTGAGTAAGTTGCGGTGTATTTTCTATTGGTTATGTTTGCATCAAAGGGGGAGGCCCAAGTGGAGTACTGGATCAAGACTCTTTAGGGTTCGTTTTGATGCTGACCCATACACGACACTGCCGTAGTCGAACCGAGACCCGACTAAGGCGGTAAAGACCCGGAGAAGCAGTTCTTTGCCTGAACCGTGAGATTGGTGGGAGAGAACCATGAGAATGTTTAGTGTTTTCAGGCAGTTATATTTAAGTTGTTTGATGTGTGGAACGAACGTGACTTTTTCATGAAGTACGACACCTGAAAACTTATGCTCTATTTTTACAGGAATAAATGCACCAGTAAGCGTAATCGGGGGGTCCACAAAATCCCGCGCTTGCGGGAGAACACAACAAAAGTACATTTGACCAGGTTTAGTTTAAACTTGTTAAGGTCCGCCCAGCCAGCTAGCTTCTTAACACCGAGCTGTACTTGACGTTAGCAAATAGACAGGTCACCGGATTTAAAAGATATTTGTACATCGTCTACCTAGATGGAGCAGGAAATAGATGTGTCACCACCTTTTGGGGGGAGTTCATCTTAACTCTAAACACGGCAGCTTAAAACGCCGCTTTGCGGGACTCCGTTTTCCCGCGCATGTATATTTAACTGGGATGACCCAACCTTGATAGGATGACCGTGTGTACGAGATTTCGGCGCACGTTAAAGATCCCCAGGTGGTCAATATAATCCGGAGTCCCTCCACTACGGCGCGCCCCACCGCCTGCGTTGCGTCGGCGCGTTAATCCCTACAATCAATCAACCAACCTTGATAGGAAATGCCCTCGTGGACATGTAGCTACAAATGGTGCTTACATGTTGCCTGACACTCCAAAGGACTAGAGGTCGCTAAGAATGCCGTATGGCCAGGCTGTGTCGTAAGCCTTTTCAAGATAAAAAAATATGGTAAGGCACATCTGGTTATGTCACAATGCATCTTTTAAGAAGAATTCCAATGCAATAGGTTGAAAGTTGGTAGATCGCCCCACCCTGAAGCCTACCTGGCCGCTTTTGAGAAGGCCATAGTAGTCCAATAAGTACACGAGCCTCCGGTTTATCATCTCGAGAAGGCAGCACAGGTAGCTGTTCAGGGCAATGGGTCTAAAGCTGGCGGAGGAGGAAGGGTCTTTTTCCTGTACTGCGCTACAACTATAGCCTCCTTCAAGGAGTTTAGAATTTTACATTTTACAAAAGGTTTAAATGTGCTGATCGCAACCTTTAACTCATTGAGTGTAAATTGAGAACTTTAACGAGAGTTACCTGTTATTTTCATGAACAAACTTTTTTACGCAAGCGATTTTATGTTTCAGGAACGTGTTTTTGTAGTCTTCAGAGCTAGAAACGTGTTGGAAATGTTCTGAAAGTGTGTTAGCGTCGTCTTCGAGTGTGTCCCCTGTTGTACTGACCAGGGGCAGGCTATGTGTAGGTTGTCCGTTAGCTTTGCGTATACTTTTCCTTACTTTTTGAGCGCCTGTGCATGAGTTAATAGTAGTGAAGAAGGCGCGCCAACTCTCCCTTTTCGCCTCACGACGCACACGCTTTCCAAAGGACTTTGCCCGCCTGACCGAAATCAGGTTATCCGACCTGGGGTACCGGCGAAGAACTCCCCACGCATTGTTCTGAGCCTCTCTCGCCCACCTACAGTCATCGTTTCAACAGGGCCTCCTTTGCGGGCCGCAGTGCAGGCCTGAAGAATGGAGTTTTGGCAAGTGTCGACGATTTGCGCCGTTATGCGTTGGGTGGCTTCCTCCCCATGCAGTTGTTTTATATATGTGTGGTGCAGTTTAGATGTTTCTGTTAATGTACTCCAGTCTGATTTTGATTCATTACAGGTGTTTTGGGAAGATGGACTGCTTGGGCCTCTACTTAAATACGTTAGAGAAGTGGGGAAGTGGTCACTACCAAATAGGTAGGTCCCCACACCACAGTCAAGACAGGGAAAGAGAATTGCTGAATCAAAAGTCAAGTCAAGATGTGAGTATGTATTGTGTCCTAAAGTATGGTATATAGGCTGTTTTTTTAAAGGCACGCTTCTTAGGATGTAAGGAACGTCTCGATTTTGCGAATTTGGGCACCCGTTCTGGACGATGCCTAAAGTGAGTTGCGCGCAGTAATGTCGCCTTGAGGATGTATGTTTCCGGTAGCTGGGCCCGGTTGAGAAAAATCTGGGCGCCACGAGATAAGCCAGGAGGTAGAGGATGCGGGTTCTGGGTACTGATGCCTGGAGGTGAAGGCGTCACAGGTGAAGGTGAAGGGGGAGGGATTCCTGCCCTCCCCCTTCCCCTGCGGCTTTGGGCCATCTTTTCTCAATAAAGTTTTCTTCTTTCCTTCTTCAGGTAGCTGGTAAAACAGCGACTCCATGTCAAAGCTCGAAAGCGAAAGATCAGGAGGAATTTAAATGGAGCACACCATTATCAACCTATAAATAATATTGTACGAACGGCTGCAGCCTCAAGGAAAGTGTAAAATGTGACGGTGGCATGCTAAGTATTTCTGGGCGATTATGGCGACACCTCAAGACTGTGCAGCCAACGTTGTCCTTTCCGAATACTATGTACCTACTTAATAAATTTGTCTGTTTGGAATTGAGGTGTGTTTCTTGGAGACGGATAACAGTTGGCTGATTGGCATGCAGCATGTCATGCACAATGTCAAGATTTTTATGGAGGCCTCTGTAGTTTCATGGAAATATGTTTTCTGTTCCCCATAGTTGCATTTAGGAAATAATGGCGTGTGTATGTGTTCAACTGTCGTCCTGTCGTATTTCGGGGCTTTTACTCTGGAATTGGACTTTTTGCGCCTTTACGTAGGGTTGGAAGTCGGAGGCTGCTCCTTGCGCTGCGTTTCAGTCAGGAGCTGTGCCGCATCCATCTCGTCAGATGTTGAAGAGGTGCCGGACGGTACGGGCACCCCAGATTTGGCCCCCTTCGGGGACACTTCGTTTGAGCCGCCACCACCGAGGGCGTCGAGGGCGCCATAGCTCGCACTGGCGGTGGCGGTGGCGGTGGCCGCCGATGCGGGGCCCCCTGTGTCCATCCCCTCAGCACCCTCCAACGCCCTGGAGGACGTGGAGGCCAGCGGGAGCGGCATCGGTCTCGAAAGTGACGGTTAGCACCACAACCACTGCTGCCTCAGCAAGCGGCGTGGTGACGGGTTGGGCTGCTGAAGCAACCAACTGGGGGGCAAGCGAACGACCAGATCAGACTCGCTGATCTGGGTCCCCCTAGAAACCACACGTCACTGCGCCCCAGGGCGAGCTGAGCCGGCGTACCTCCCCAGGGTGAAAGAGGCGAACCATGTTCACGCCTTAGGAAAGGTGATGTTTTAGGTGAATTTAAGATTGAATATTTTCTTTTCTATTTTGAAACGTCTCCCATTTTCTGGAGCAGGCCGCATGTGAGCCCCTGCAGTTTGCTCATGTGAGGCTGTGAGAATCAAAGTTGTCGGTGGGATGGCCCTGCGCGGCGCATTTCGCACCGGTTGTTTTGCCGCGGCAAGAGGTTGTACTGTGCACGAACCGCTGGCACTTGTAGGAGCGGCGCGGATTCGGAATGTAAAAACAAAGGAAGCATCGAATGAAGCTGGCGTTGATATGTTCAGGAAGCGAGGAGCGGTTGAAGGTCTGAATATTATGTTTTGTTGGAATTATCTTTTCGTCACTGCGCATCGTGATGTGGTGCAGGGCTGTGACGCCATGATACTTTACAACTTCTACAAGGATAAGTTCTACAAGCATGTTCCCGGTCGTGAGCATTTTAGCTTAATATTTTCCACCTATTGTTCTATGCAGAAATTTAGAAACTAAGAATACGGACAGAGAAGCGTCAGGTCTTGCAGAGTCAGCTGACTCAATCACAAGAAAAGGAGCATAGTTATTCACGGTTGTTTAAAAGACAGTTGTTGAAGGAGCTGTGAATGAAACTTTGGTGCGGCCCCTTTTCGGTGTGCCGATCACGTTTGTGGGGTGGTGTAGATAATACCATACAGCATAGTATAAGAGCACGTAGACGGGGAACGTTGTTTGTCAGCCTTCCCCTGATAGCTGAAGAAGTCCCGGAACTCCCTCCCTGGTAAACCGACGGGGAGCCCATCCGCCCGAGCTTGACCTGGACTCCGAGGACCAGCGTTTCAGGTTTCTACTCTACACCATACAACACATCCCCATGGGTAATTCCAGCTTATGTTTCAGGGCTGAGGGTCCGCGGTATCGCCACTACCGCCACCAAGATTGGCCAAGGTGGCCCGTGCTGTGTTGAAGTAAGCTACCATGTGCTAGCAGCCCACCTTAGTGCCGTGATATGGACTTCTTTTATTTTATCACAATTTTTCCAAGAATAACTTTATTTACACGCATAAATCTGAATACAATAAACATGATATTAGGCGATATGATATGCAAAGGAAGGACAGCAGAGTCACTACATTACACACTCACAGATGAAAATTCATACTCAGAAATATACAGTAAGAAGGATCTTGGCTGCAGACAAAAACAAAACAAAAAAAGATTGTGGCATAGGACATGTCTCGCGGTGCCTGCAGAAAAGAAATGGTAGATACAAGTGGGAGATCCTGAGACTGTCAAACCCTAAAAAACGGCCTGAGAAACAGAAACAATAGTAATAGGAAAAGCAAACAAATGAGATTAGGCGATGTTAAAAACCGCAAGCTGTATTCAACATTTACTCCCTTAACGCCTACTCCTTTGGTATAGCATGGCTGCGTCAGCGTATAATCTTATTTGCCTTGAAGGAGATCACCGTATGTCAACCCTGCTCCAATGCCATACGGAGTACTTCGTCATATTCTGCTCCGTCTAGCACTTTTGCGGTCAAGCGTAGTTTGTTAACAAGGTGACGTCAAACGAGATATGGGCTCACACCGCACTCAACCGCATTGACCTGTGCGCTCCAGAAGGAGTGAAAGACCAGGAGAAGAACACAATCGAAAAGGACGTGACACTCCGCTTCAACAATAAGGTAGCTTAGGCTCGACCAGGTAAATGCCATTGTATGCCAAAGAAAGTCTGCATTCTTTGCAAATTTATGGTTATTGTGGCATGCCAGTAAGATTTGCGAAGGCGTCTCCGTTTTGCCGCACAGAATGCAATTCCCACCATAGGGCATTAAAAATCCCCAAGACTCCTCCTGCGCGATTACTGACAGCACTCGAGCGTAAAAACGTATGAAAAAATATTCAAAACCGGTGGGCACAGGCAGGGCTCACACGTGGGTCACTATATTTGGGCATATCTAGCTCTTTGAAGGTTTCCCATACACAGGCGGTGGAAGTACTTTTGTAAAGCAATTACAGTATAGCAGTCGTACCTTAACGGTGAGTAAGTACGAGTCCGTGGTCCGCCAAGGTTACGGGTGAAGTGGCACGGTATTTTTAAGAGCCTGTGCAACTGAGAGTTTTGTTAAGGCACTCTTACTTGGTGATCCACGTTCTTAGGTGTGCGCAACTAAGGCTCGTTAAACACGCAGGTAAAAAAGAGTCCGGTTCCTCGCGGAAGTAAAAGAAGCGCTGTACGATCAGCTTAACACTGCGCATGCGCACCTCTCCTTCATTTTCCTCTCCACAGCTGTATAAAAGCAAATGCGCGAACTGCGCGGCGTTCAGTCTCCTCCAAGCCACCTCCTGCGCCGGTTCTGCTCCGGTGATGTAGGATTAGTTTGGATGGAACCAACACCCCCGAACCAACGGCACCGACAAATGGGAAATTGAGTGAATCATCCAGGCTGCTTCGAAATCTAATCATGATTCGCCAATGGGAAGAAGGTGTAATTTTTTATCTTCCGTATGAGCCAGGACTCGAAACTTCTATTCCCCGAGAACAAGGCCTGTGATTGTGTCTGATGCAGCAATCATCCGGCAGAGGGGCTGAAGCTACTGGGCGAAGAGCACGCGTGACATAGGGCCCCCCTGATGCACTGATCTGTGTACTCAAATGGGGACACCAGGCCGAACCTTTAAGACAAGGCTGCTGGTATTGTCGTGGTAACGAGTCTCGTTTCAGTCGAGAATTACGTCTCTAATCCCTTAGTGACACCGAAGAATAAGTAGGTAGGGACCGTTCACTTGGTTAAAACCTTTTCTTAAGTCCAGTTCGAGCACTACGGATGGAGTAACACCCAGCGCACCTGCTTTTACGTGCTCCTCACACGGTGGGTGTTTGCGATAGAGCCGCCCTTGGAGCCACAGGTGTGATGGTTCCCTACCACGTTTGGTGTGCCGCATCAAACCGCTTGGCTAGGATTTTTGCGAGTATCTTGTAGTCAGCTGAAAGTAGCATGCAAGGGTGGAAGTCATTCACACCTGGGGTTGATTCTGTTAATGATTCAGATGGCTGCCTCGCATGGATGGTGAAAGGAGCTTGTATTCACGTAGGGCTTCAGACACTCGCGAGTACGGGGCTAAATGCTTTAGGGAAAGTGTAGTACAACTCTGCGACGAATGATTCTGAGCCCGAGGATTTGTTTGTTTGCAGATTTTTATTCGTCTGGTCTACCTCAGAGCGTCCTCTGGGAGTGTACAGATGTGTTCAGCATTTCCTCTCGTGCGGTTTGTCGATGCTGAATAGTTTGGAAAAATGGGTGGGAAAGCAGAAGCTACTTCACCACTCCCGGAGGCTTGAATGCGTTTTTATGAACCTCGTCAATGTTTTGTTGAGTACCGCAATCCCTCTGGAATGGTCGAAAAAGTTTCACGGTTGTGCATGGTGGTAAACCAACATTTCCCGAATGAAGTCCAGGGTTCCCAGTAGAGTTGCTCCAGCTCGCTACTTAATTCTTGTTTTACGGACGGGATGTCATTTTTGGTTTTTCTGTAGGTTTCTGTTCGACCTCAATGAGCCCGTGAAGGGTCCTTAAGGGGCTTTGCTCCTTGGCTCCACCTCCAGAAGCCTACATTTTGCCTAAGTGTATTGCAATATGCTTGACCTTTTTCTTAAGCTGTTTCCAGGTGGGGATGCCTATATAAACCAATTTGAGATTTTATATTTATTAGGTGATTTTTGTTAAAGTATTTTTTAACGCGGTGGAGTTTATTATACAACACTTACATCGCTTTGGGGCAGCAAAAGTGTGGCCGAGTTGGGTGTCAGAAGCAAGGAGCCCATGGTCGGAAAAGGGGACTGGTGTTACCTTGTAGTGTATCAGCTGTGACAACAAATCTCCATGAACATAAGTGCGGCCAAGCGGTCATGCAAATGGCCGCGCTAACACGACGTAAAGTGCGCTGTATTTCATTTCTCTCATGGTAGCATCAACAAAGACGAAGCTTTGTAGTATTAAATTAAAATATTGTGCTGATGGGTCCGCCTTGCTGTTAAGTTCGGGCTCCGCATGTAATTAATGAAGGCCGCCGGTGGCCCATGTATTGGCCTCGCTTCCGCTGATAGCTACGATCCTGTGTCCCCTACATGTAGCCGCACGGACGCCAAGTTCGGAGCCGCGGAGAGCGTGTGTTGTGCCCGTCCTTTGGTGTGTCAAATGACGGGGGTGCTTAGCCTGAGTACCTCTGTCGCGCCGGAGGTGGCTGGGTCATTCGGCATGACAAGCTGACGGGAAGCTGAATGACGGTGTGTCTCATAGTGTCGAAAAGGCGCGCGGTGTAAGTTTTGGAGAATTTGCGAGGCCGCCGCCGGCCGCACTTCGTCGACGGGTCGTTTGCCTCGACAATGGTCGCCTGGGCTGGCAGCGTCTCTTCCCGTGGTCTGTTCTGGTGGGCAGCGGCGCCCCTTTAGTCTGGGAGGGGAATAGCAAAGACTTCCTCTTTGTCCCGGTGTGCGTGCAGACGCACGGCATCGCGGGAAGCGTCGCGCGGAAGGAAGTCAGCCGCGCCAAGACTTCTCTAAGCCCTCGGCTTGGCTTTTGTGCAGATGCCGCCCGCTGAACGTACTGGTGCGTCGACTTTAGGACGCAGACGTCCTGCATTTGCTCGTCAGGTGTAATAGCGTACGTGGGAAACGCACTTTGAGTGTATAAGAGAGTGTTGGGTCACCTGACCGCAGGTGGGGACATGTGTGTGATTGGCTGGTTCCTTTGGCCAATCAATGATTTGGATTAATTGTTTTGAAAAGTTTTTCTCTCTTTCTTGAATGCCCCCTTTTTGGAGGCGTGGTTTTTGGTACCAAAACAGCAGTGTTGGGTTTTGTCGAGGGTCGGTCGAGAGGTGATCTAGTTCAGTATAGATCTCGGCCGAACAGGCTGCTGCTGTCAGAGTGGCAATGTAACCACCACTCTGACCTGATGTAAACTTGTAGTTATGTAAATAGTGTAAATAAACTTAATATTCAGGAAGGAAGGCGGTCCTCATGCCTCACCCGCTCCAGGCATCGGTCGTCGGTCATCGGAGCGAGTCGAGATCGTCCTCTCGGCTCGCGCAACAAAATAACATCACTATTTCGTCTCCATCAGTTCGCCAAGAAGATGGAGAGGCGAAATTTAACTGGTGCAGTCGACAGGATGACCACGACCATGGGCTGGAGCTGGTGGGGCATTCCGGAGGGACCCCTTTAATGCAAGGTACGGCTCCGACCAGCAACGTGCCAGACTCCAAGCATCGCCGAGGCGGCACCTCAGCGGGAGGCCTTGTGAGCTCCGACTCAGTGCGGCAGCAGCCGCGATTCAACGGCAACGGGGCGACACCTCAGCGGGAGGCCTAATGGGCCCCGGCCTAGGGCGGCGAGGCCGCCGTTTGAGGAGGCGACACCTCAGCGGGAGGCCTCGTGGGCTCTGGCCCAGGGCGGCGTAAGCCGCGGTTCAACGGGGCGGCACCTCAGCGGGAGGCTTCGTGGGCTCTGGCTCGGGGCGTAGAAAGCCGCGGTTAAACGGGGCGACACCTCAGCGGGAGGCCTTGTGGTCTCCGGCCCAGGGAGGCGTTGCCGCGGTTCAACGGCGCGGCACCTCAGTGGGAGGCCTCGTGGGCTCTGGTTTAAGGCGGCGAAAGCCGCGGTTCAACGGGGCGACACCTCAACGGGAGGCCTCGTGGGCTCTGGCCCAGGGCGGTGGAAGCTGCGGTTCAACGGGGCGACACCTGAGCGGGAGTCCTCGTGGGCTCCAGCCCAGGGAGCCCGGCCCCATCCTAGCGCGAGAGCGGCGCATCGGGTTCACGAGCTGCTGTATCAGCGACACTGCGACCCGGCCGAACCCGGAGCGAGCACAGCTGGGCCCTGATTTGTTTTCTCTGGGTTCACCTAGGCCACTATGCTAACGCGATGTCGCGGCACCGACCGGAAGGTTAGTGCCTTTGTGCTCGAAATTGAAGAGTTGAGAGCTGAATTAGCTCTCAAAAATGTCCAGCACGCTTTTGAAAAAGCAAGGCTAGCGGGTAGCAGGGGCGCGGGTAGCCCGTTCGTGTGGACGGCTGAGGAGCTCAGTGCTCAATTAGCCCAAAGAAGTTCGGAGATCGCTTACGAAAACGCGAAGCTCCGTAGGATTGCTAAACTCTAAGAGGACACCAATGTTTTCAGTGTTTGTTCCCTCGTGGGCGCTTCGGACGCCACGGGATAAGGAGAGTGGGAATGCAGTTGAGGTGGCCGAAGTCACCCCAGTTGTTGAGCAACACCGTAGCGTTCCCACTGCTAGAGATGAGATCGTGGAATCTCGCGAGGCTGATGTCTCAGCTGCCGAAATTCTTTCTGTGGAGGCGGACAATGCACAGCTCTCTGTCGCCGAGGCAGCACAAGGAAGTGTTCAGAGTAGCATCGCCCCATGCGCCGGCATAGAGTCCGCGGCTGATCGCGAGGAGCCCCTCTTAGTTGAGATGGTGCAGAGATCGAGCGTAGCTGTAGAAAGCATGGTCATCTCAGAGGAGCAGAGGAAGCGCAAGGGTCATGCAAGGGCAGCAGAACGGTGCGCCTAATCGTTGAGCTTCCGTGCGCAAAGTATGAAGGTGCAGGCCGGCTGCGGCGTCTTGCGCGTAGGTCGATTCCGACGGGCCCAAGAACGCGGAAGGCGGGGGAAGGTGTGGCGGCGCAGGTGCGACATCGTCGTACGCGCCACCGCCGGGTAGGGTGTTCCTTTTCTCCTGGGAGCACAGGACACCGTGAGCCAAACCAGGGTTTCTGTAGAATCAGCTGGTGGCGCATGAAACGGAATCAGTTTCCGTGCGACGGTCGGTGTGTGCCGCCGTGGAAGGGGGGTTAAGCTGAATAGTGTGCAGTGCTAGACAGAACGGGTCAGTGTTGTTTGGCGCACACTTAGTTGTTAGCGTGTTTTTCTCTGGGTGCGTAGGGATCGCTCAGAGGACAATTATTGTTAGTTACCTGTACTGTCGTTCTCCCCCTTGTTAGTTTTTTTTTAGTGTTTGTGCATGTGTTGGTTGTGTTCAGCTGTCGCAAGGCGTGTGATTTAGGAGTAGCGCAGCTTGGCGGTTTTAACTGTCTCCTTGAGAAGTAGAGTGGAGCCGCTGTTACATCGCGGTAGGGAGTTTACCTCTGGGCACAAAGGCGAGTGTCTCTCATTATTGGCGCTCGTAGGCATGTGGCCATGGTGGGCCATGGAATGTGCAAGTAGGGCCCCCTTGTGGTGCTTGTGTGCGAACTAGAGTCTGGAGTACTGAAAAAAGAACTTTCAGTACATCGCATGTGGACACCAAGTGAACCGCAACCGGAACGAGCAATCTGTGTCGCATTCTGAAAGAACCGGCATCCGCGAGTGCGTGAAGAGACGCTCGACTTTCTCAAACGTTTTGTTATCGGTACAGGACTAGCCTCATTTTTTTTGCGTTTGGATTTGTTTGGGTGTATGTTTCTTTTCTTAGAGTGAAAGAATGTTCCTGCGTGCGCTTAACGTTTCAGAGTGGATGGTGTTATTCATTTAGTTGTCAAGTTTGAACATTTACACCCTTCGTGGGGTTGGTGACCCTTAATGGTAGAGGGTGCCACGAGTTTGTTCTCATGGGCCCTGGGGTTGAGCGCTTTTGTTTATTGTTTAATGTTGTGGAAGCCACGGCTAGGCCAAGGCACGAAGTGTGCCGGGTGGTGTCTGTTGTTGGTGCAGTTGGCCGGCTGTTAGTATTGGTAGCGTTGGTGTGTGCTGGGGTAATTTTGTATTGTATTGTATTGTACTCGCGTAACGGCGTGAGTGTGTTTTTTTAGTTCTGGCTCTGCAGTAAGACATAACGTGCAGTGAGAGTTAATGTTGTACGTACAGCCAGTATACAGACAACATTCTAAGTGCGGAGGTGTTAAGTTCGGGCTCCGCATGTAATTAATGAAGGCCGCTGGTGGCCCATGTATTGGCCTCGCTTCGGCTAATAGCTACGATCCTGTGTCCCTTACATGTAGCCGCACGGACGCCAAGTTCGGAGCCGCGGAGAGCGTGTGTTGTGCCCGTCCTTTTGGATGTCAAAGGACTGGGGTGCGTAGCCTGAGTACCTCTGTCGCGCCGGAGGTGGCTGGGTCAATCGGCATGACAAGCTGACGGGAAGCTGAATGACGGTGTGTCTCATTGTGTCGAAAAGGCGCGCGGTGTAAGTTTTGGAGAATTTGCGAGGCCGGCGCCGCCCGCACTTCGTCGACGGGTCGTTCACATCGACGATGGTCGCCTGAGCTGGCAGCGTCTTTTCCCGTGGTCTGTTCTGGTGGGCGGCGGCGCCTCTTTAGTCTGGAAGGGGATTAGCAACGACTTCCTCTTTGTCCCGTCGTCCGCGCAGACGCACAGCGTCGCGGGTGGCGTCGCGCGGAGAGAGTTCAGCCTTGCGAAGACCGGTCCAAGCCCTCGTCTTGGCTTTTGTGCAGATGCCGCCCGCTGAACGTAATGGTGCGTCCACTTTAGGACACAGTCGTCCTGCATTTGCTCATCAGGTGTAATAGCGTGCGTGGGAAACGCACTATGAGTGTATAAGAGAGAGTGTTGGGTCACGTGACCGAAGGTGGGGACATGTGTGTGATTGGCTGGTTCCTTTGGCCAATCAATGATTTGTAATAATTGTTTTGAAAGGTTTTTCTCTCTTTCTTGAACGCTTCCTTTTTGGAGGCGGGGTTTTTGGTATCAAAACCAGAGTGCTAGGTTTTGTCGAGGGCCGGTCGAGAGGGGATCTTGTTCAGTATAGATCTCGGCCGAACCGGCTGCTGCTGTCAAAGTGACAATGTAACCGTCACTCTGACCTGATGTAAAGTTGGAGTAATGTAAATAGTGTAAATAAACATTATATCCAGCAAAGAAGGCAGTCCTCATCCCTCACCCGCTCCAGGCATCGGTCGTCGGTCATCGGAGCGAGTCGAGATCGTCCTCTCGGCTCGCGCATCAAAAGAACATCACTATTTCGTTTCCATCAGTTTGCCAAGATGATGGAGAGGCGAAATTTAACTCTTGCCTCTTTTCCCTTAACGACACCCTGCATTTATGACGCAGTTGACGTCATCCCCTAGAAACATGTTTCCGGTGGGCTTATAGGAGAGTTATATCAAACAAATGAGCCCTCCTGGGTGCATCGTGCTGTGTGTAAGTTGAATGAAAATGGTTGAGCTTTCTCCCCAAGATAGCATCGACCATGCAAAAGCGGCTATCTCTCGTCAGTTCGCTGTCAACAATTTGACAAGTTCGTGTTTTCTTATTAGAGTGGCTTAACCGCTAACTCACATGCCCGCCACGGTACAAAAACGTCAATATTTATTTCCGAAGAACTCGACCAGGTGTTTTGCTTAAGCCAGATTTGAGATTTTGGTGTGCTGTACGAAGGTTCCTTCGCCATTATGGTTTTCAGTAAAGCCAGTGACCAGTATCTCCGCTTTCCGGAGATGAGACTCACGACATTGTGTATGCAAGCTCAAAGGGGCCATGCAGGCATAATACTAGTTTCTCTGTTCGAAAAGTTTGGCGTTTTATAGTGCCATAATCACCGAGAAATTAATCAAATTATGTTGATATTTTTATTCTCCTGCCAAATCTTGTATTTTCGGGACGTAAGAAATGAAGTCGTAAGTGCACGTATTCAAGTAAACTTCCACTGTGTCATCCGGTTCTCCAGCCTTGCTTGACATCAGTTCTCCCAGATAGCGCTCTCCCAATTATTCACAGACCCTTGCACGCCGTTGCTTTGATTTTGACAGTATTGCACTTGGCTTCGTTTTGTTTAGGTGGGAAGTAATTGTTTCGGGAAACATGGGGTATGCTCGACAAACAGGCTCCCGCAAGCCAACTTTACTAACGGCAATTGGCCAGTGTAGTGTAATGCCACTCCAAAGCGGCTGAGTCCGGTGCAGCCAAAACTGGCATAGTGCGCCCAGTACCAACACCAGTGCGCATCAGAACTTGTATGCTTACATATATTTTCGTTAGTTTCATTGTTTACCGCACCATCATTACTGCTGTAGAAGGAAAATGGCTTACAATAAAGTTCCAATAGGTCGTTCGGGAAACATATAGGCCGTGCCTAATGCCTTTACTTTTGCCGGCATCAGTTGAAAGCACAGCTGTGCACATATGGCATTATTGGTTCGGGTGCAGGAAATGAGCTAGTCGGTGGATTGGGCCTTCCCCTCTTTTCCTCACTATATAGCCGATGTTATATATATATATATATATATATATATGTATAAATTCTATATATCGGTTACTATATTTATATAGTAACTGTTCCGGTCTTCACTCTCCATTTGTGAAGCGTGTTTCAAATGGTTTCCTGGTTTTTCCCAATAACATCATGAACCAGCTAGACCAGACTTCCACTTACTGCATTAAATAGCCTATTGGAGCGAAGTGTATGTTAGAAATAGCGTATGATCCTAACAAAGCAATGTTTCGAATGAACGAAACTTGTGTCTTGTCTGCATATTCCTTTCAAGTGAATCCTGGAGTGTGGCCATCGTGATTAAAGGACGTGGGGAAGATGGCTTACCTGGATGCTTTACTTTGCGAGCCTAAACTTTCTGGCGTATCCTGCTTTTCTTTTGAAGGCTGGTGATCAGCGGCAAATTTTTTCCTGCTGTTGGGGCGGCCTCGTTGTAGTTTCTTCTGCCTGCGAGTCGCACTCTAGGGAAGGGGCGGCGATGTCGTCGACCCTGCTGCATCGTTCCTCCCCTTTGTACCCACCAACTTTTCGGTGGTAATCCCTACGGCGAATGGTAGGGGGTGTTGTGTCTAGCACTCTTCTCCGCATGACCGTTTCCCTTGGAGGCGTTTGATGATTGTGGGAAGAGCTCCTTGTTGCCTTCCCTTTTGTTCCTTCTGGTTTTTTGTTCCAGTGGAGGCGAAGGCACGTCCGTACAGGCCTGAGGAGGTGGTTGGGGGAAGCCGTGAATGGGTCGGAGCTGATTACGACCGCCAATTTTATCAGCGTCTATGAACTTCGCAGGGTTTTTCACGGGCGTTCACTGTACCGCTCTTGTAATACAAAACTGCGTGCAGTTTTTCTGGCCATGCCGGTAGGCGTGGCATGCATGCCACAAAGGTGTATTGCCGCTTTTCCGTATGTGTACATTGTGGTACCAGGGGAGGAACAATGGTGGTTGAGCAGAAACTTTTATTTGGATGGGGTTGACATTTGTTGTGGTCTCCTGGGGGACTACTTCGAGGGATGTTGGAGTCGACGAAATCACGCAAACACATTCGTCGTTCCGCTTACGTGCGGCTGTTTATGCTTTTGCCATTCATTCATGAACACCCTCTGCAACCAGCCGAAACGTTAGAACTGGCGTATCAGGAAATTGTTAAAGAGTTGGGGCAACACCCAGTGAACCTTCCCCACTATTTCCTGGGGGTTGGGGTTGTTCAATAGTCACCGCCTCTCTTTCATTGTGATATATGAGTGCGCTAGCAACTGTTGCAAGATTTCTTCCTACGGTAATGGCGCCATCCAAGGGTGATTGAATTTAATGGGGCGGGCGGCGATGGCGTAGAGGTAACACACCCGCCTCGCGTGCAGAAGGACCGTGGTTCATATCCCGGTGCCAGACAATTCCAACCGGATTACAAAAAATTCCCCCGCACTTCCACGAGGGGGAGAATGTGAAAGTGCGAATGCACGGTTGTCGGCCCGCTTGCGGCGCTTGCGCTCGACACCCGCAGCCCACCGCCTCGCCGCCTTCTCTTACATCTCTTCCATCGGGTTTGTAGTATCACGTGTACACCACGCAGTTATCAAGCCGCTATAACGCCGCTGAGTCGCCAACGCAACGCCGCTGACGATGTAGTTTGAATGCGTTAAAGATATAAGGAGCGTTCCTAACTCTGAAATCAGCGTGGCTTCCGTGGCTTAGTCGGTGGAGCGTCGCGCTGCGGATGCAACGTCCTCGGATCGAAACCGGGCGCCGGATGCTGTTACTTTTTTATATAGTGTAGTGGCCTGGCTGGCGCGCCGAGAGAGGGTGTTGCGAGCTGGAGAGTAGGCGAGGGGGAGTGGAGGCGCTACGCGAGCGCCCTCACGCGTCGGAAATCCGGCGCCGTTGCTAGGCACGCTAGCTAGCTCCGTTGTTAGGCTGCGGACGGATGGTGGACGAGTGATTCAGGGTCGCTTAATAAGTGCATTCGCACTTTAAAATCTGCGTATTGATCAAATTGCACAAAGGGGCTTGGGGTGCGGCCTGACCCCGGCGACCATTGCCGGTAATGCACTCCCTCACCAGAGCAGGATTGGCCGCCCTGGTGTAGTAACGGCCACAACCTCCCATGAATACGCGAAACAAGCCTCGGCCCTAAGTCCCCAGCGGCTGCGAAGCAACTGACAATGGCGGCGGTCAGACCTTGTGACGCAGCAGGGCGTGCTAATTTTCCCTGGATCCGGACAGGCCGCCAATAGAATCTGAACCTGGCAACGTTTAACGCGCGAACCTTATCTAGCGAAGCAAGCCTCGAGGTGTTGTTCGAGGAATTAGAGGGCAATAAATGGGATGTAATAAGGCTTAGCGAGGTTTGGAGGACAGGCGAAGCATTTACGGTGCTGAAAAATGGACACGTCTTATGTTACCGTGATCTAGAGGACAGAAGAGAACTGGGAGTGGGATTTGTAGTCAATAAAAGCATAGCTGGCAACATAGAAGAATACTGTAGCATTAACGAAAGGGCAGCAGGTCTTGTAATTAGGCTCAATAAGAGGTACAATCTTAAGGTGGTGCAGGGCTACGCGCCCACATCCAGCCACGACGACCAAGTAGTGGAACGCTTCTATGAAGATGTGGAATCGGCAATGGCTAAAGTAAAAACACAGTATACCGTAGTTATGGGGGACTTCAATGCTAAAGTAGTAAAGAATCAGGCTGGAGACAAGGCAGTTAGGAACTATGGTCTGGGATGTAGAAATAGCAGGGGGGACCTACTAGTTGAGTTTGCAAAACGGAATAACCTACACAAAATGAATACCTTCTGTAAACGGGAGAGTCGGAAGTGGACCTGGAGGAGCCCGAATGGGGAGCACAAAATGAAATAGACTTCATATTATGCGATAACCCTGGTGTCGTGCAGGATGTGGAAGTGCTCGGAAGGGTAAGGTGTAGTGATCACCGTATTGTAAGATCTCGAATTAGGCTAGATTTGTGGAGGTACCGCAACAAGCTAGTACGAAAGAAGCCGATAATTGAGATAGCAATAAGACGTAAAGTAGAAGAATTCAGGATCGCGCTGCAGAGCCGATATTCCGCCCTTAACGAGGAAGCCGAGCTTACGACAACGGAAGCCAGCGACAACATTACTCGCAATATCACGGAGTGTGCAGTAGAAGTCGGGGGCACTATGGCTAGGCAGGTTACTGGTAAGCTTTCACAGGAGACGAAAGATCTAATCAGGAAACGGCAAACTATGCGGATCTCCACCGCGGCTGACAGAATGGAACTAGCCGAGCTCTCGAAGATAATCAATAAGTGTAAGACAGCTGACATACGGAAGCATAATATGGAGAGGATCGAATACGCTTTAAAAAATGGAGGTAGCCTGAAAGCAGCGAAGAGACGTCTTGGTGTGGGGAAGAATCAGATGTATGCACTTAAAGATAAGCAAGGCAATATCATCACAAAAAGGGATAAAATAGTGACAGTGGCCGAGGAGTTCTATAGGGATCTGTACAGTAGCCGGGACATACAGGATAATGCCGAACGAGACAGTAGTTCAGAGGAGATAGACATCCCACCAGTAACGACCGAAGAAGTAAGGAAGGCCTTGAAAGAAATGAAAGGGGGCAAAGCACCAGGTGAGGATCAGATAACAGCAGACCTCTTGAAGGATGGCGGATAAATTGTGCTTGAAAAACTGGCAAACCTGTATATGCAATGCCTAATGACCGCAATGGTACCGGAATCTTGGAAGAACGCGAACATCATCCTAATTCATAAGAAAGGCGACATGAAGGACTTGAAAAATTACAGGCCGATCAGCTTACTGTCAGTCGTCTTCAAGGTATTTACCAAGGTAATCGCTAACCGAATCTTTGCAACCTTAGATTTCAGTCAACCTAAAGAACAAGCAGGGTTCCGTAAAGGTTATTCAACAATGGACCATATTCACACCATCAATCAGGTGATAGAGAAGTGCGCTGAGTATACTGAACCCCTATATATAGCCTTCATAGATTATGAGGAAGCATTTGACTCGGTCGAAACCCTAGCAGTAATTCAGGCATTACGGAACCAAGGGGTAGATGAGCATTATGTAAGAATACTAGAGGATATCTACAATGGGTCTACAGCTACCATCATCCCCCATAGGGAGAGCAGTAAAATACCTATAAGGAAGGGTGTGAGACAAGGAGACACAATCTCTCCGATGTTATTCACATCATGCTTACAAGAAGTATTCAGAACGTTGGATTGGGAACAGGTGGGAGTAAGGGTTAATGAAGAATTCCTCAGTAACCTCAGATTTGCTGATGACTTTGCCTTGCTAAGTAACTCGGGGGACGAATTGCAAAGCATGCTTTCCGCACTTGTCGAACAGAGTAGAACCGTGGGCATGAAAATTATTATGCAGAAAACTAAAGTAATGATCAATAACCTCGGGACAGCACAGCAGTTAGAGATAGGTGGCGAGGCAGTGGAAGTGGTAAACGAATATATCTAATTTGGCCAAGTTGTGACCCCAGATCCCAACCATGAGGCAGAGATAATTAGAAGGATCAGAATGGGGTGGGGTGCATATGGCAGACATTCTTAGATAATGAATAGCAGCCTACCATTGTCGCGGAAGAAGAAAGTGTATGACCGCTGAATCTTACTGGTGCTCACATACGGGGCAGAAACTTGGAGGCTCACTAAGAGGGTTCAACTTAAATTGATAACGACTCAGCGGGCAATGGAGCGGAAAATGATAGGTGTAACATTAAGGGACAAGAAGAGAACGGACTGGGTCAGATAGCAAACTGGTGTTAAAGAAATATTAGTAGAAATTAAGAAGAAGAAATGGACGTGGGCAGGGCATGTAATGTGAAGGCAAGATAACCGCTGGTCATTAAGGGTAACAGAGTGGATCCCTAGAGATGGCAAGCATTGCAGGGGGTGGCAGAAAGTTAGTTGGGCAGATGAGGTCAAGAAGTTTGCGGGGATAAATTGGTCACAATTGGCACATGACCGAGATAATTGGAGAATTATGGGAGAGGCCTTTGCCCTGTAGTGGGCGTAGATAGGCTGGTGATGATGATGATGATGATTTTAATGGTCCATGGAAGACGATCTTCTGGAGGTCTGTAATGTCTGCGAGCACCGACGCGAAAATTTTCAATCTGTATGATCACGTGAATAAGTCGCCGTAGAGAAAAAGTGAATTTTAATACACCTTTCCGGTCGGCGGTGGCAGAGGGGGGTTCGGTAGGCAGCTGGGGCGGCCGTTGTGTTGGCTGGTCGCGGGGAAACTGGTCCGATATGTTCGCATCATGTGTTTTTAGGGATCTCTGGCTCGATATCACTTTCCCTGTCGGGAGCTTGAAGACTACTTCATAAAGGCTAGCACCCGAGCTAAAACTCCAAAAGTAATTTTGCGTCGTTTCTTTATCTGACACGATGCTTGATCCAAAGGAGGGATTCTCCAATATTTTGCCAACACAGAAATACTTCGGCAAAACCACATTGCCAGCACTACAGAGGATTTATTTTCCCATCATATTTCATGAGAAGGCCAACTTTTGAAAGAAAAGTGAGACTAAAAGAAGGAAAAGCTCACTCTTTGGCGCAAGCATTTTTTGGTAGAGCAATATTTTACCAGCTCCCTTTTTGCGAGAAAAGTACGCAAAACAAAATCAAATGTGGTCAGTGTCATTCGTGCCCACAGATACTCACCAGTTGTTGGGATAAAAAAAAAGTGAGGCGACAACTTTCGCGCTTTTATGGATGTACTGTTGGAAGAAAGGAGTTCTTGTCAAAGTGATAGGTGATGGGACGCTGTGTAGTGCACTGTATTATATAGCTGGAAAGGTTACTCAAATAAATATGCTGTTCCGGAAAGGTGGAGTCTCTGGTTTGGAATGCACCAGAAATTGTGGTAATCAGCCTCAGTAACTATACTGGTCCACCTGTCTAGTTCTATTTTCTAGTGGTGTGTTAACATAATGGCGATTTGAAATGTTGTCTTTATTTGTTGGTTACGTTCAACGTGCTTTCATTTTCTTGACATTCCATGCCAGCTTAGTTGCTATGAGGTCTCACTAGTGAACCGAAGGATGCGGTTTGATCGTGACACCAGCAGCTGTTCTTGAAATATAGGTGAAAAATTATTTCTTAAGCGTCGAGACCCCAATTCACATTCAAGGCTTCATCATGCCATCAATGTATAGCCATTTTTAATATGGAGCTGAGGTGTTTAGGGGCAGCTGAAGGGCAATAAATCCACCAAATTTTATTTGCCCCCGCTAACTCCTTGGAACAGTGTTATCGTTAGCCCGTAACCAATTCACACGAAAACACGCGAAACGTTCTCACGCACATAACATAAACGCAGTGCATGTGGATTGTAAACTCCAGTAGTCATTATCTGCACCATGATCAGAACACATTCTAACACTTTTTATTGCTACATCATTCGCTTCGAGCCTTAAAGGCAGCTGCACAACGTTAGTAAAGATAACTTGCGTGCACGGTGAGGCGTTATTTTTGGAGTGCGCTGAGGTTGGTGTTGTCAAGTGGCATCATGTTAAATGTGTGAATGGAAGCATGCTTTGCGTTTTTTTTCTGTGGCGCAGTTTGAAGAGAGGAGCGTGCAGTGCGCCGAATGTCTGGTTTATCTTTTCTTTTTCATAAATCAAATAATGCACCAGCTGTTCACATGGCCGTGACCACCTCTTCATTAAACAGGTGACCACCTGTGGTCCCCTGTTTAAGGCTTGGTCACCAGTCAGGTGACCAACTCTTCATTAAACAATATACAAATGCGTTTAGTGATACAACAGGTAATGCGGTGGTTACTAAAACCTGTGTTACATCTTGTTACGTATCGAAACACACAGGTATGCACTGCATTAGGCTTGAACGAATACAGTTATTTCTGTATTATACCAATGGTGAAAGCTGTATTACCAGACCAGATTTTCCTGAACCCATGCCTAGATTCAAAAACTGGCTTGGAGGCGAGGGATAAACTGCAGAAGTTTACATAAGGCGCCTGCTCAAGCTACTGTTGAGGGACAACTTGGCACAGCAATTCTGCTGGTTCGGTAAAAAACAGAAGCATGCTTTTTTCCTGCTGCAAATGGCATCTTGCATTGCACGTGACTGGATATATATTTATGTTGTTTCAGGCATCAAATTCTTTGCCCAAACAATGTATAGCACTCAGATTTATTTTGTCAATGACGACCTGGGCAAAAAATATCAGCTTTAATGACAACCATGACAAGCCTTTCTTTATATTGCTAGAAGAGCTATTAAATTTGTTTTGGGCTTTGGACAATTAAATTTTTAACCACTTCCGGGCCGTTCTGGTTTGCAACAATTTTGGCATTTCCTGGCACTGCGAAGGAGAACGCAAAGTGTGAAAGAATTCTTCTCATCACTATCTGATAAAGCCCTGCACCACTGAATTACCTTTGAATAATTTTTGTGCTCTCAAGCAGTTTTATTTCGTTTTTTTGTGCACTAGTCAAGTCATAACACCTGGTGTAAATTGTGTAGTCATGTCAATCTGTCTTGTTGTTGTAAGTTTTTTTTTCAATAATTTCTCGTTCCATGTTATTTTTTTTTGTTTCCAAAGCATCCCTCTTTCTGGAAAATGTGGAAGTTGTGTAAGTTTGTACTGTATTTATAACAACCCCTCAAGACGTTCTGTGTCTAAAATGTTTTTATTGTTGTCCAGCCATTGCCCTAGGTGTGAAATACATAGTAGAATTATTTCATTACATACACCTTTTTTCTAATGTTCGTAACCATTTCTCTGGGAGTGAGTAACTCAACGTAGCTGATATTTGTATGGCACTCAGAAGCACCGCCTATACAGTTCTGTTTTTCCAAGCTGCTTTTGCTTTACTGTAAGCCAATCGTTTCACTATGTGCGAAATTTATCAAGGTACGCAACTGCCTTGTTCTTGTAACCACCGTTCAATTATTTCGGTGGTTACACTTTTTTCTTGCATTTATATCGAACCTCTTCACTTAGTGTGGGATAGATATTTCAAGTCGCATAACTGTCTTGTTCCTGTAACCTGGGAGAACATGTTTTCTTCTTTCCTTCTTTTTGCCAATGTTTATTTTGTGCGTCAGCTTTTTATTTGGACGCAAGTTTGTACATTTCTTGTACTTATAAAATCTGTACCCTTTAAAAAGGCAGATAGGCATGAAAACTAAAGTGGCTGAGCGGCGAAATTGTATAACATAATTTCGAAATCAATATAAACGGCCTTCCTACAACTCTTGTATTTTGTGTGTACTTTACAGTTATATTTCTGGCCATGTTTACGTATTCACGCGTAGCTTGGCACTGCTGTCATTATAGTAAGTTTATTTTTGAAACGTTTTTTGGTAGTGTATTTGCGGAAGGCCGGTGCAGTCGTGCTATGTTGTCCAAACTTTGAATTCGCTGACACTGGAGAGGTTGCCCGAGTGTCAAAGGCACTTTTGCTGATTATCACTGGTTCGAGGTACCTTATATAACTCATTTTCAATGAGATATTTCTTTGTTTGGAGCTATGTTTTGTATTCTTTTGCAAGAGTGTGTGGTCAGCTTGCGGCTTTACATGTGAACGTTTATTCAGTATCAGCACTTCAAAAATGGGAAAAGATTACTCTAGAAACAAAGCGCCAAGTAACAGCAAACAGTGCTGAATATCTTGCAAGAAATGTATTTTAGCATTAGTGCCCACAACACGTAGGCAATCTCACAAAACAGGGCTGGCCAGGCTCCTAATTAATGTAGAAAGAATGTACTCTAAAGCATACATGTTCATCTCAACAATATCCTACTAAGGTAGATAAGACAATCGATTTAACCAAAATGTTTACGCCAAACACAGAAAAAGAACCGAGAGTAGCCATACCTATACGTCTTGCATGCGTACCACTATAATATCCACAGGCTCTACCACTAAGGTAGCGTACCTTAAACAGCATACAAAAGTACTATGACCGGTTCAATCTACGTTATCCTTCAGGTGATTTGCACTTTTATTTGTAGTTTTAGCAATGTCAATTATATGTTGTTTTGGCCCTAAAAGTACGTTTCCCGGGCATCAGTAAACATGGTTTCCTGGGGATGTATGCATTGTTTTATCAATTGCCAAAAAAACTCGTCCAAATATAAAACTCTGACCATTGTATATGTTACTGCACTAGTTCTTGCACGACATTTTCAAGTGTTTACACTTTAAAAGAACTCATTCTCTATTGCTGCCGATTCAGTGTTTTGCAGCTCAATAAGAAGAGTTTCCTGATAAGTCAGGATTTTACCCATCGAATTCATCTTGTATATTCAGTATGTACGGCTATTCTTCACCCTATAAAGCGCAAAGACTTCACTTTAAAAATATTATGGCAGGGCCTCTCTAAAAATCAAAGTTGGTTTTTAAATTCGTAGCATTTTAAAAGGAGTTTGCACGTCATATTATTCCCAAACTCTTTTAAATGGGGTTGTCAGCAAATAAACGTACCCAATTATATTGTTATATATACTAGTCTTTACAATAAAAGTACGCAAAGATTAACATACGTTTCCAAAGCCCTGGAAGGAAAGGTAGTACTTTTGAAAAATATCCCGTAATATTGTAACTCTTAATAAAACCGTGGTAACACCAATTGCCCATTGATTCGCAGTTATCTCTCTGCATATGCATTGGGAGGATATGACATTTTCTGGCATACCCATGAAAATATTCGCGTTCTTTTGAAATCGGTTTTTCTACAAATACGTCATAGCTAGCATCTAAAGCAGAATCAGGTCGATTCTTTGGAGAGCACCAGCACTTCTCCCTGTTTACAAAGCGCGTTTTGAAGGGACGTTAACCATTGTCACAAAGAAGCTGCGCAATTCTGGGTTTTATGACCAGTGGGATTGACCATCACTTTGATTTTGAAATATATGATGAAGAAATTTTGAAAGATATTGACATCGACTGATTTTTTGCGGTGGCCCTACAGTGATATAACGTTGGTTTCGATATGTAATACAGTTTGAGAATAACATACAGCACCCTTCAAATCACACTATTCTTTTAGCATTCTAGAAAACAGAACACGCATTTGTGTACACACGAGGTATAGCCACCTCTATTTCTCAGTGGTTGTCATTCCGTAGAGTCTGAGCTTGCCTTGGAACTAGGTACTGCTCTTCATGAAGGTATATGCAGTTTAGAAAAAAACAAGAATGGGAATTTTTTTTTCTTTTCCTATGAATTGTGATACAAGACCGTGTGTTTTTTTTTATTTTCCCAGCATCTCTGCCAGTGAATCGGTACTGTAATACATTGAAGGGCTGCACCTACCATGCCGTTTTGCAAATGTTCAATGTTACAAATAATTCCTTTTTAATAAAGCGCCTTGTGAAACTTGCGTATTGCAGTTCACGCCTTACTAATTCGAAGTAGGCTAATAAATTTATGGTAGAGGGATTGAAATTAGAATATAAAACGGGATTTACCCAACCCATGCAGGCTACGAGTGCTGTCTTTACCGCTATAACTATTATTCAGTATACCATCACCCCGGACAAGGAAAGTTAAAGCATAGTAGGAAGGCTCGTAATGTCAGACACAGCTCTTCCACACCAGAGAAATGTCTGGCCAATCTGGTGTAGTGGTTGTCACCAACCTCCAATAACTAACCAAATCAACTCTCGGCCCCCTGACCCCACAAGCTGTAGCCCGAACTTACAGGGCGGTTGTAACGACATCAATAAAGCAGAGGATGCTACAAAATACTAGGTCCGGGCTGGCTGCCTTTGGAGGTTGTCCCCACTAACGTTCTGCAAACGCACCCAGCTTATTGAGGGAAGCTAAGCGGTACTACTGGAGGAGCTCTTGGACATTAGGTGGCCAATTATAGGGGTAAGCGAACTTAGAATGGAATGCGAATGCTTCATGTTGCTCACTAGAAATGGCAGAAGACATGGAGGAGTTTTTTATCATTAGCGAAGGATTCGTGGCTGTTGTGATCAAGGTAAAAAAAACGATAGAGGTAAAGATAGTAGAGGGCTACGCGCCAACAACCACCTGTGGTGACGAAGCCGCCGGCAGATCCCACGAAGACATATAATCAGCTATAAAGAAAGAAACGCAGTTAACGAAGGTGATTAGAGACAATAACGCAAATGTAGGTAAAGCAAATGGGGTTAATGCAGGGAAAAAGTTTGTAATCGACAATCGAAATTGTCCCGGAGATACACTGGTGGGATTTAAAAAGAGAATAACCCGAGCTTCATTAACAAATTCTTCCAAAAACGAGTGATTACAAAATAAAAAGGAAAATACATGATTCTACAACAAAAACAAAATTGACTTTATTTAAAATAAATTTACAACCCGGGTACTGTGCAAACGCAGCGGTGATGATTAAGATTAGGATAAACGAGCTTACGATGGTTAGATACAAGCTCAGGCTGAATCTCAACAGAAAAAAAAAATAAACTCGATAAAACTAAGAACCCCGCATAGAGCCCGAGGGAACGACATCGCAGGCGATTAAAACAGCTCATTTAAACACATTCGCTCTTGCGAACTAGACGAAACAGGTCAGTGGAGAAGGGCACTAGACAACAGCACTAAATGCCACAACAGTAGATGTGGGAGAAACAACATTTAGGAACCAACAGAAAAACTGCGTGAACCTAGAGAAATAATTGCCAAACGTAAGAATACAAATTGTCCAAGAACGGCGGATCGGATCGAATTACCGAGCGTTCGAAGCTGATTAGCACAATTTCAACAGAGCACAATCGCGCATGTAACATGGAAGTGATTGAGCAAACGCTGCAAATAGGGGTTGCTCAAAACCCAGGGAAAGCTGCCCATCCAAAGAGACAGGGTATACACAATCAGGGACGAGCAGAACAACTTTAAATATGCACAACTTGGACGATAACGTAGCAGAACAAAGCTGGCCATTCGAAAAGACATGGTGTATGCATTCAGAGACGAGCAGGGCAACTTTAAACAACTTCGACGAGACAATAAATGTAGCACAACGATTCTACACTAGGGTGTATGCCAGATATGCTATACAACCGGGAACTATGGACAGTTACAGCAAAATTTTCAATGTCCAACTAGTAACATAGTACGGAGTAGGAACGGCCCTCACATGAAATAAAAGGAAAAGTAGGAAATAGCAAAAAAAAAACACAAAAATATTTCTGTCCAACAAATAATAACCAATCATCCCTAACAGCACTCACACGAGAAGACTAAGGCAAAGGGGACGGGATGACCGCCTGTCCTGTCCGCTTCTTGCCTCAGTCTTCGTGTACGTGCGTTGTTAGGAAGGTGAATAAGTGCCAACTCTCCCATTTGTCGGTTCTTTTGCAAATATTACCCCTCTCAACGAGCATAAAACAATCAACACGGACTTAGAAAAGATTTCTCAGGTAAGACACAAGTGTTTGTGCTTGTCACATATTTCGACATTTCACATCAAATGTAGTTTTGTTACGGTTCAATTTCTGTTGATTTGTCGAAAGCTCCGGATGAAGATTCCAACACCGCCTACTGTATAAAAATTGTAACCTCAATCAATTTAAATAAACAACTCGTTAGAATAAACTGTTTAACAAACAATTGGTCATCTGCAAGATTATATGAACGCCTTTTTATTCCTCTGTGTTCATCATCCGGAGTCCCATGAGGGTCCCTACTAGGCCACTTGTTATTAGATGCAACGCCTCTCAGGCTCGCCCCTCTGTCCTTCCTGCGTCTGTCCGGCGTTGTCCGCACAGCTGCGCCTCTCCTCTCCTCTCTCCGATAGCGAACACTCTCTCCCTAGCAGCTGCGGGTTGCGCAGCGCGCTCTCCCTCCGTTGCTAGGCGCCGGTGAATGGCGCAGCGCTCGGCGCCGCTCGCGCTGCGCATGTGCAGTACTCCCTGTCTCCGCGCTCTCCTCTCATTCGGGCGCTGTGAATATAAAGCGGCATGCCGCGCTCCGACGGTCTCAGTCGACGGCCATCCGCGTTACACTTGTACTCTCTCGCAGTACTCTACTGTTGCTTGATGCAATCGTCGAGCTCCTAACTGTGCACTTTACGGACCACAAGACACTTATTCTCGTCTGCAATAAAGGACGTACCTGAGCATACGTGTACTGCATGTGCATTGCATGGTGAAAGTGGAAAATTACGCCCACCTCCCATCCGCGTGAGAATCCCTGCTATAAGCGGAATCAGTACGATGGAAAACGCCAATGGAACCCCCCTTAAGATGCATTGCATCACACCAGGGTTCCTGCGAGGGGAGGTGGGTGTAATTGTTTTCTAATTTACAGTAAAAGGCATACCGTGTAACAGTTATTTGGCTAATTCGTCGATTCATCAACGACTGTGTAACTTCAAAAAATAAATCGTATCTTACGGCAAACTTTCTCCACAACATCAAGATTCAGTTACACTTTGTGGACAGTGCAGAAAATGGCAAATAAATAGAAACGTTGATACAACCTAACATGTGCTATTCTGTTGTTTAGTGAGCTCTGTCGCATATTTATTTAATATTTACCGCCAAGACTGAAAAACGTTCATGTTTTACATTTTGGCAACATACACTTCCAATCTCTAATGTATAAACGATCGTGCATTTAAAACGATTGGCTTGCTCAGGTGTCGCCTTTACCGGATTATTTCAGAAACATGGCTCCACGCGTATGGAAATCTGATTCATTCCTCAGTGAAATGTGCGCAAATAATGCAGCCTCGTCATTAAATCTGTCTGACTGCCATGCTTCACTCTGAACAAAACGAAGCTGAGGATTTCATACTATAGTAGTACTGAAGACACCAGAGCGTATCTGCCTTTATACACCAACCTAATGTTCCCCTCGCATGCTATTCAGACAGTTTATTAGGGAATCTTTTTAACACCATGTAACCCCACCCAAATCCGTTCGTTCGATGGTTTCGCCCTCCGCGATCCCATATACTCACGCGTACAGACAGCGCTCCAAATGTTAGGCGAATTGCTGTCCGAACAAAAAACATCAACTGTCACCCCTGGTCATTGGGGTAAGTAAACAGATCGGTATATTCTAGCCAAGTGGAAGAAACGAATCCCTTTTCTTTTGAATCCCGGATTGGGATATTTTAACTGTTCATAATGCCGTATATTTTTATCATGTTTTCTTACTAGCATGTGACTTTGTGTTCCTTCTTGTGTAATATCGTTATTCTTGTTCATTCCTTTTTCTTCGGCACAATGGGCAGCTGTGTATTTTACAAATATTTTGTATATTTGTGCTTTTATGGTATCTAAGAGTTTGTTTCTTTGTCTTTATTTTTTTAAGCAAAGCTTCAGTGTTCTCACTGATTTCGTCTGTAACGCGAAAATGGGTAACGTGAGAGAAAAAGAACGCTTACGAGGCCGTCATAAAACCTGTGTCCCTCGCATTGTGAAGCAGGCATCTATCCTATTGCTCCATTTCAACATCGTGGAAACATTTGATTATAGAGAGAGTTGACGGGCGTCCAAAACACGATAGAAATAGCCTGCACCCTACAGCGTAAAGACGACGGTGATTCATCATAAGAAAGCTTTGCGTATAAATACTGTCTTGTCAGACAGAGGAATGCCTAAGTTTATGGGTTTTTTTAAGTTTGTTGGCTTTCACCTGATTTTTTTGTGATGCCAACGTGGGTCTTTGGTGTTTCTAAATTCATATTCAAATAAATAAATAAATATGTTTGGTACAGTTTAGGTCTCGAGATATTGTTATTCCTAAACATTACTTCGTCCGCTAAACGGAAAAAAAACACAATTTTTTTATTTGTTTGAGTGTATCAAACTAATAACAGGCCGCTTCGGGTACAGTATGGGTTCGAATGAAATAATTTTGTTCTGTTTCAGTTCCACTTCGACTGTATGTCTTACCGGAGAGGTTACTGAACAACAACGGAAGCTTTACACAGGGCACGAAACCGATTGATATTGTGAAGACCTGAGCATGCACAAGTTACAGAAGCACACATTTCAGGGGAATCTTTGAAATGCAAGCCAAAGTTTTGGCTTTATAGGGTGATGTATCCAGCGCCCTGCTCCTCAGCAATACCTACTCGCCTCTTTCTTCGGTGTCTTCTTTCAAACCAGACCACATTGATTAATTGATGAGTTCAACTATCTTCAAAGACAATACGTGTTTTTAGTAGCATAATCCTGCACAATGAAATAAAAACAGGAGCACGAAACTTTTTTCTCAGCACTTTAGGTTAAAATTTCAGACACAAAGGAAAACAATAGGCCCATTTAAAAGAAACACCGATACCGTAGCAAATATTCTTCAGCCACTTTTGGGACCAGTCCTAATGTCGTCCCCAGGTTTGCATTATATTTCCTCGAGATCAGACATGCGTGTCGGCCAGGTATGTTTTTTTTGGTAAAAAAATTGTCGATATTTTTTGCGCAGAAAATTATATATGTGGGGCTTTTCGCTGGAAGAGCGTTTCCCTTCGTAAAAATCCCAATGCTGTGAAGGACAGTATGCCATCTTACGAATCGCGCAAAATTCAAGCATATTGTTTCTTGACAGTTTTTGTCCAGCCATCGTGGCATGATTAATTTCTGTTAACACTTTTTATAGTATCTAAATGCATTACCCTACACGTTCTTGGTTTGCGTGAAAAATAGGTTCAAAAAGAAATTTTGCCATTTTAAATAATTAAAACGTCATGTTTACATTCTGCCTCAAAAAAGAGAGTTCAAATTTTTATTTTATATTCATGCATCACATTTATTTCCCTTCCAGACTTGAGATCATGCAGAAGAAACTGATCAATTTTAATAATCCGCTGCATTGCAGAAAAGTCGTTCATTTTGCACTATACATAAATCCGGTGTAATCAGGCCCATACCCCTGCAAAGTTGGCGCGGCTTACTCAAACTCACTCACAATATTTTCTTTCGAATCACCACTCACCCAAACTCCGACTCAATGCTGAGCAGCGCATCTAAGCTCACTCAAACTCAAACTCACAATGAGCGCAAAACTCAAAACTCACTCACACTTAAAACAAAAAATGTACTCAGAACTCAAAATGTATTCAAACTCAAATTGCACTCAAAACTCCAAATGTACTGAAACTGAAAATGGATTCAAAACTGAAAATGTACTCAACACTCAAAATTCACTCAAACTCAAAGTGTACTCAAACTCAAAATGGACTCAAAACTCAAAATGTACTCAAACTCAAAATGGATTCAAAACTCAAAATGGGATCAAAACTCAAAATGAACTCAAAACTGAAAATGGACTCAGAACTCAAAATGTACTGAAAACTCAAAATGTACTCAAATTGAAAACGTACTTAAATCTCGAAATGGACTCAAAACTCAAAATGATCTCAGAACTCAAAAAGGGTGGAGAACTCAAAATGAATTCAGAACTCAAATGGCCTCACAACTCTCCTGTGCTAGGAATTTACTCGGGTTCAGATGGACACTAATTTCATTACAATTCAGCGTTTTCAAATTCATGTGTGGTAAAACTATTACGGGTGCAAATTCGGGAGCCCGAACTCTTGCATTCGGCACGACCTGACACCGTAGCTCCTTTGAGGTGGGAAACAATTTTCGTTGAAGATTTAATACAGCTATACTTGGTGCCCATGATGACTAGCGCTGGTTGCAAGCCATTGTACGTATATATTGCATGCCAAACTCTTGATGTAGGTGACGTGTTCGGTTCATGACAGAGGCGGTCCAGACTCGATGGTGTGCTGGGTCGCTGCGTCGAAACAAGCAAGATTGGGAGAGGGGACGTGCGCTCACTGCTCCGTTCATTTACGTCGAAGCTGTTTAGGGTTATGGTTCCGTGCATTCTTGCTCTGCACCCTGATAAAACGTCTTTTGTGAAAGCGAACTGTCGCCGCGAAAGTCTGAAGCGCGAGGCGTTCATGAATGTGCCTTTGCTTTTTTATGCGTAAAATTTTTTGCCGAATATTCCCACCGCCTCACCCCAGCAGGAGCGTGTAACGTCCGGCGTTTATACAAAAATGCAGATATCACGGAAGTTCAAACTGTTATCATTACACAAGCGTGAATGTAGACAGTTGATCAAACTAAATGTTAAAAAACTAAAAAAATCATAAGAAGAAGAAAAAATATCGGAAATTGGGAACACTGTAACACGGGAGTCATGGATAGTCTCAGATTGGGTTAAAGTTCAGACAGATGTGGAGCTAAAGAATGTGGCGCATCAGATTGACGGTCTCGAGGAGGGAAATCATGTGGGACAAACAAAAAAGTGCTTCGTTTTTTGCTGAGCCACTTCAGTTTGTTTTTATTAGCATTCGCTAGGTGGGATGAGCTCTCATAGCTCGGAAAAGCACCACTCTTTTCTTCTAACCAATTACCGCCACCGTACCCAGCTGTTAACTTCCAACATGCACACGTGAAAGTGTACGAGTGCCAGTGCGTGTGCGCGTGCGCGTGCGTTTGCGTGTGTGTGTGTGTGTGTGTAGCGCCAGTCATCTGTTTTTTATTGTGTTTCACATGTAGTCGTCGGATAACTGCAGAGCCCGAGGTAAATATTTTCTTTTACATTGTTATCATGTGCTAGTTTCTATATTTTGCGCTAATTTTTATTGTAAAAAAATCAGCTCGACCGCACACATAAACTACGGTTGCTTATTTTTCTGGAGCGTTTTCCTTCTGTCGCAATGTCTGTTTATGTCTTGGTCGCTCTGTTGCCTCTCTATCTCCTACACTTTAGGAAAGCGGTAATGTCTCACATGTAATTGGCCAATTCTGGATTCGAGTGCACGTTGGTACACTGTGGGAAAGAACTTACGAACACGAAATGCGGCCGCAAGGCTTATACATAAACAAATGCGAAATTCGCCTTTCTGATAAGCTCTAGTGCCCCCTGTTACCTAATGTCGTCCACAATTTCAACGACACCATATGTGTCGAAGGATTTGCTTGTTTTTGGGACACGGGGAAAAGGAAAAAGTAACGTTTGAATGGCAGTTATTGAGTCTGGGTGGCAGTTAATGAATGGCAGTTTTTGAGTCTGGTGATTCAGGTTCGAGAGCTTCGCATGGCTTTTGTTATTACCCCATGATATCGTTCCTCGATGATTCACCAAATAGACGCTAATATTTTTATTACAAGGGTTTTTTTTATTACTAGGAAGCGATGGACATCTCTGTACGAACCTTCGCATGTATATAGCACAACTGCCTTACGGGTTGGCAAATAATTTTGGTTAAACCCGACCCAGCACTAAAGAAAGATACCTTTTGCTATATCCTCATAACTAAATTCAGGAAGCAATTTATATTTCTCCCACATGGTCGCCCTCGACAAGACTTTTAATTTGATACCCCACACACCCTAGCAGGATCATATGGAATTCATACCAGTCAAACTAACCTTGACTATCAAGACTGTAACAAGGACACATTATTTAAATGTCCGACGTGATTCCTCTCCTAACTAAAACCTTCAATTTGACACCTCACATGCTTTAGCGGCCTCACCTTGAACTTAACCCAATCTATGACTCATAATGACTACCTCATAATTAGAACCACGAAACTTTTTTTTTTATTTTTACCACGTGATTCCCCTCGTCAAGACCGTAAATTTGATACCCTACCCGCCCTAGCGGGGTTTCTTCTAATTTTAACCCAATATAAGACTCGCCATGACTATATCATGGTTATAACCAGGAAGCATTTTTGTATTTCTCCTACGTGATTCTGCTCATGAAGACCAATAATTTGATACCCATCACATCCTAGCGGAATAAATTTGAATGCTAAACAAATCAATGACTAACCATGAAAATTTCATGATATACCCCTACCGCAATTTTGTCCCACCTGATTTCCCTCATCGGAACCTTCAATTTGATGCCCCGATCACCCACTGGCATCATTGTGAATTTTAACAAAATTTATGACCCACCTTGAATATGTCTAGATAAAAATCAGGAAGCACGTGATTACCCTTATCGAGACCTTTAATTTGATACGCCACACGCCCAGTGTCATGAACTTGAATTTTAACTGAAACTATGTCTAGCCATGTCTACGTCATGATATAACCATAACGCATTTTTGTTCCGAAATATGCCTCACATCGAGACCTCTAATGTTACTCCGCACATGCCCTCGCAGCGTCATTTTGAATTTTAACCCTATCTACGACTCATTATGACTGCCTGATAACTACAATCCGGAAGCATTTTTTCATATACCCCGCGTGATTCCGTTAATCGGCACCTTTCATTTGATACCTTACACGCCTTAGCATCATCAGTGTGACTTTTCACCCAATTTAATGCGGTCATTATTCTGTCTAAAGGAGCGTTGCCCAGTAAATTCAGCTAATTCATTTGAAAGAGCAGAAGGGACAGCCCCCGCCTCTTTTTCCCCCGGCTCTCACCTCTTCCTTTGTGACCCCTAGTATATCAAGCCGTTAACAGTCGCATGCGAACAACCAGCAAGCAAGCGCTGCCGTGTGCTTTCCCACCACAATTTCCGACCATCTTAGTGGATCCATCAGGAGGAAAAGTTTAAACAACCCTTTTTTATAACCTCACCAGTCAATTATCATCACGCACCCATCCGCGAAAACTTGGTAACAGCAAGTGCTTAGGGTCAAGCTCCTTGCGACCGCGAATAAACCAATTGGCGGCAATCGTGAACTTGCCACATCGTAATGGTTTTTAAGGTTCCGTACATGTTGGCTATATTGAAGTCTTACGGGCGAGTGCGAGATTTCTTTTTTTTTTGGTTTAGTTCTAGTTGGGGTTCAATGGGCTCACGAAGCAGCGGTCCTTGTTCTTGTTATGTAGCGAGAAACATTAGTGGTTAAGTTTCGATTTCCGTTCGGGTATTGTTAGTTAGCCACCCTTCTTTTTTTCTGTTTTCCAAGTTGTGTACCGCCTGTTAACAAGACGACAGTGTATTGCTGAACTTTTTAAAATAGAATGATGCATACATACTTTTCTATAATTTGAACAATCGCGTTCGCACTGTCAAATAGATGTTTGCACTAATGCTCTAAAACAAATAGTGGCCAGGTAACAGAACAGGAATAACATCCACGTAGACACCCTTAAAGAACTTGTGATCTTGCAAGGAAATCATAGAACTGGTAGCTGCCCACGTAAGCTCATTGGGTCGTAAAGGATTGATATGACCTGATCGATTCAGCAACCTTGTTTTTTTTCTAGCTGCATTAGTCTCTCAGCATTTTTTTGTGAGGAACCCTACCAAATGCGTTTGGGAAATCAATTCTGATTCTGTCGAAATGCCATTCGTAATTTTTGTTATTTTGAAAGTCGTGGACGGTTTCACGGCTGGTATCATACCTGAACGTTTTTTGCCAGAGAGCCTAAAATTATCCGACGTTCGCCTTTATCCATAATTATATGATAAAATAGAATTTTGTATCTTACGCAGTCTGCCGCAGCCACGTAACAAATATTTTGGTTGTGTCCGCTTTTGCGTAACAGAATATCTGTTTTAATAAGCCAATCGTCTGGTACCCATTTTAGTTGCAGGGCTGTTTAATGACAATTGCCTAGCATCTATCAAACTTTTCAGCATAACTACACCAGATTACAAAATGGCAAGAGTGATAGCATTCTTTCGTGGCTAATTGTAGCTTGAAAAGTACCAGAAGTCTGAAAGTTTTTTTACGGTAGTTGGAGCTGTACAATTACAAACATTTGATTTGTTAACCTTGAATATGTCATTACGAGTAAAACAAAATTTGTAACGGTCTCTGATGACGTTGTCCTAATTAAATACGTCATCTTTTTAGTGGTTTGCAATGAGCGACGCTTCAACAGTTGTTTAAGAGACAAGACAAATTTCGCAAGTGTTTTTTCTTTCTATTTTTTTCTATAAGCTTTATTCACAGCTCATCTGAATGGATGAATATCTATTCACAATTATTAATTCCGTTCTCCTGCGAATTTTTCAATTCTCCGGCGTTGTCTAAGAATTACGCTTACTGCATATCTTTCTCTATATCGTTACCAATAATGCCAGTGCATACTGAATAATTTGAACCTCACTTAAAAAGCAATGACTTGATTGTCATAGTTCAGCCTGTCTACATAAATGGGCAAGTACTCAGTAGTGCTTGTTCCATCAACTTCGGTAATATTGGGAACACGAGCTATTTATTATTTATTATTTGATTCATTACATCAGTTTTGAATTCACCAAATGCATATTGATCCGATATTTTATCATCAACAATTACCATATACGTTGCAATCCATTGATCAAAAAATACCAAGTGCAATATGAACTCCACAGTTCTACAGCAAGAAAAAGTTGGCTTTCTTGCACGGCGCATTTGTGTATAATGGCCTAAGTCAGGACATTAAAGCCTCGCTTTATTATTGTCATTGTTTACAAACACTTAACACAAGGTACCTATCCACCACCCTGTACCATTTCACCGGAAACTTCTGCACCTCTCTGAATGCTCCCTACACGTGGAATGGGCAGGTTAAAACACCCCATCACGCAACTACAACATCAACTCTTCCGCGGAGCAGAAGAACGGCCTACTGAATATTTCCCGCCACGCTGGCCAGAACTTTTTGGTCACCTATGCCAGGGCTGCAGCCAATGCCCAAGGGTACGTGGGCTGCGCCAAACCCACCCAGTGAGTGACGGCTCTACAACTTGCGTTTGTTCAATTGGTAATGCTGAGTAATACGCAGGGGACCATGGTAGCTCCAGTTTACCACGTGCGGACGCAGCGGGTCCGCGAGGTAGCTTCCGCTACGTGGCTGCAGTCATCATCATCGACATCGAGATTAAAATTAGAAAACGGGGGTGTGGCCGTGTTTTCAATCATTACATAATACAACTTGTCGCCGTCTATGAAGGATTGATTAAGGCTTAGTGAACGCTGCTCCCTCTATTGGGTGGAAGTGGCCCCATCTATTGAAATGTTGCCTAGGTGAAATTTTCACTAACATCGTCTTAACTAATTGAATACTTGCCCGTTCGCGTGGCCGATTATCTAGGGCGTATGCTGAGCGGGAGCACAGGCTGAAAAAAGGAAGTCGCTGCAGCGCTCAGGCGGGATTGAACCAGTCCCTCTAGGCATAAGAACCAGTCGTCTACACAATTTCCCACGACAGGCCGGGTATTATTTACATTCAAGGCGCTAGAGGTGGTGTTTGGGCTACGCTGTTGCCATAGACGCTGCCATTGTTGAACTACGCTGCATTCTCTTTGCTGAGCGGCTAATTTTAAATGGAGATCTTGGGACTTGGCGTCTGCGCAGACACATGTGTCCGTTTAGCCGTCGCCATTGTCGCTGACGTTGTTAGGCCATGCTGAATGCTTTGAGTTGAGCGGCTATTTCGAAATCGCGGAGCTTGAGTTTTCACAACCCTGCAGACACGTGTTTCTGTTTAGTGCCGAGTTGCTCCCTCAAACGCTGCCGTCTTTAGGCCCCTCGTCATGGCCGGAAATGAGCAAGTGATTCGAAATTTTCGGAGAACAACGGCGTGACTGCGTTGAGCAAACGTGTTACCGGTTATCACTTCACCGTAGCTATGGCCGCTAGAGTTGCTTGTTCACACTACATGCCAAGAAATGACCGACTAATTGGAACCCTGCCCGTGTTTCTATTTTACTAGAAACAGTCAGCAAAAGACCTTGCGATTGACTAGAGCTGGAGCCGACGGTATGCATAGGATGGCCGAGCTTAAGTTAACAAATGCTTGTAACAGACTGCATGTCAGAGATGAGCGGCTACTTTACACTTCCGGAGTTTGGTTTGGGTCAACACTGCCGAAACTCGGGACTGTTTTCCGCTTTGCGCTAGCAACTAACCCAGGGAAAAAGGACCATACTGAGAAATTGCTAGAGACCCAAGCGATCGCGAAGTAACTTTGTGGAAGGAACGAAGGAAGTAAACTTTATTTTTCCCAGCACCCTTAGTCCAGGGTGCCGTCATGGGAAACTGTGGCCATGATGTGGTGCCGTGGCAATACTCCAATATTTCCGTTTTACCCTACGTTAATAATGGGCCAATGTATGAGAGAAAATTCTTAAGATTCAATCGTTGTGATTATGGTACCACCTATTATTACACCTGCCGCGCATGTGGGCCAAAAGAAAATGATTTTGTTTCATATCGCAAAGCCTTCGATCAGACACGTATGTAAGCATTTATGAAAAACGGCTGCCGATGACGCCAATTATTAGTACTTCATCCGAATAGAAAAGTTTACATCGCTAATTCTAAATATTGCTTTTACTCGGGCCTAAATAGGAGAAGAGCGGTGACACCACCTCTGACTGCTAAAATTGTTTTTCGAAGCATGCGAAATATTCACATCTAATAAAACGTTGGGTCGCTGATTGCTCACTCTAGAATGTACTTATATTCATTCAAGAGAATGTAGGTATTCACTTAAAATAAGGAAACATTAGGCTTGCAATAAAAATATATCTCTAGATTGGCCTGGAAACTTCCCACAATATTTATCAGCACATACGGTCCGCCCTTGTACCGCAACAAATATTGTTACGGGGAAGAAAATATGAAACACATTGTTTCTCAGTATTCGCAGAACAGAGTAAGGAAAGATGTAATCAGACTGTGGTCACTTCAAGAGCTGACAAACAACTTTTGTCCTCGTCGTACCCGCTGAGCAATATCGAAGGGTAAAATAACCCCACCGGATGTGGCGCCATCCTAGCGCGGTTGATAGTGCTGTGGGGCTGGGGCAAACGTATCGCCTTTGCCGGACAACGAACCCAATGTCGGTTGGGGGCTGGCTGTACAGGAGAAAGATGAAGTGGTGTTATCTCATAAGTAACGTCAGTGACTTGGCGCACCACTCGAAACGAGCCAGCGTAGCAGGGTGGGAGTTTAGCCGAGAGGACCACACGACGGCTAGGTCTACACAGAAGCACGTGGGTGCCTGAAATAAATTTATTTGCGCTACGTTGCGTATCGTAGCGAAGATTGCTCGAGGCTCGGAATATCATGAGACGGCTGTGTGCAAGGTGACTACCCACGTCGGTCTCGGCAATGGCGTTGCGTGCATATTCAGTGGGGCTCGCTGCAGCCGCGTTCTTCAGAATTATGTTGCACTAGTGAGAAAAGGAAAAGTTTCTTAGTCCTCTTCGCGCGGAAGAGGGAGCTGCATTCAAAATACCGTGCTCTAATTCTTTTTCACAATATATCGCCAGGCGCTGGTGTTCTTCGTAATTGTACACGGGCGTCTTCACGTTTTTACAAGACAACACCGAATCAATAAATACCTTAAAATTAGTCTATGCAAGTGCCGTTCAGACAATTTTTGTTGTATATTATATAAAAAACATTATATTGACCTCAACCCACAAAAACGACAGCGCATAAATGAATATTTGCTGGAAGAGAATCTAATAGGATAAAATAGTGCATTGTGAACGAGCGAATTGTGCAGAAAGCAGGCAATGGGTTATCCCAATACCTAATCGTGCAGACATGATTGGATTAGTTTTAGCGTCCTTCGTTCGCGAATAAGTTGTCCTGGCATAGGAGAAAGGTTTCCTGGAGCTCTTCCCGCAAGAAAGTAAAGCGCATCAAGAATGATTCCAGGAAATACTGTGTATAATGCTACTTGGACGTTTCGTTTCATGATTCTTTACCTTGGCGAGTGTCGAATTCTATCAAGATGTATCAGTGAAGCTACAACTGTATCAATTAGCTCCGTTCTTCCTTCGTTCGGCAAAATGTAGGGCTAGGAGAGAAATAAATTGTTTTTACGAATATTCCTGAGAAAAATATAACTGTATTGAGAAGCCTTGAGTGAAAACTTCATCTATATTAAATAACCAGCTGTTATGCAACTCATCTTCGCGCACTGCAGGAATCTAGTTGTCCCAATATGAGTTCGCGAAAGTATGATTACCAGTAGGAGTTTTGGCGTCCATCAATGGGTAGTTGTTTGTTGTAGCATAAAAACCTTTCTTGGAGCACTCCTCGTGAATAAGCGAACTAGATTGAGAAGCGTTGGAGGAAATTTCTTGTGTAGAGCATAACTTAGAGTTCGTCCTTTGACGCGTGAAGCAAAACTATATACCAAGATATAAAGACGAAGCTATACCACTGCCATTAATTGATTTGGCATCATTCGTTTCGGCAGTCGGGTTTGGAAGCGTGGAAAGTAATTCTTTCTTCGACTAATTCCAAAGAAGTAGAAAACTGCATTCAGAAGCATAGCGTGAAAACGGTAGAAGTTTGAAGTTTGTTGTTGAGTTTATTTTGCTTATAATACAATAAATGTTCTTGCCTTACCACGAAAGCACTCAAAGGTGCTTGTATGCGGAACGGGAGCCCTCTGATCACAAAATCATTATTTCCCTGGTCAGCATATTACAATATACAGAAACCAGCTTGCTGTGCAAGTAAATAACAAACCTCTAAAAGGACTATGAGGATTAAAATAAGAGCAGTAAAGGTAGTAGTAAAGAGCCATGAGCGAAGAAAAAGCACATACCGAACTAAGCATATAGAACAGTGAATAACTCTAATTCTATAATTTTTATGATTGTCAACTAAGAAGAGAGCACACAATAAACAGGCGATGCTATACACCTAAGTTGTAATAACAGTACACAGTGACAAAACACATTATTCTATGTTTGATTCCCTCCAATCCTTCATAGGTTTCTTTATTTGCTAGCCGAAGGCACTGAAGAATCTGCAAGAAGTTTATAAAAATAAAATAGTACATAGAAGGCTCGTGTCTTCTTATCATAGCGTCTGTTAACTCTAGCTCTGATAAAAAGTTCTGTATGAAGGAGGTCAAGGGTTTTGTTGTTCTTGAATTTTTAATATTAAATATGGTTTCCTGTGAGCAATGTACCCACCAGAAGTCTTTGGACTGTCTTGATAGAGTAACTACATAGTATATCTCCAATGGCTGCCGTACAGCATGTTGATTCATAAACAACATTTCTGGCTATTTTACGAACATTGATATTTAAAATACTATTTCTGTTTTATAGCCCACTTATTATTCGTTATCCCGTACCTCAATATCAATTCACCCAACGATTTTCACGGCATCTTTCTTGGACTGGCATCCTATACCATTCCTAATTTATATTTATAACCACAAACTTCTCATAGTTTTCGCGCCACGTGCTCAATATGATGGATAAATGAAACTTTGTGACGGACGAAACAATCTAGATATTTTACTTTCATCACGTATTTCAGAGATTGGCATGTACAATTGTTGTTAAGATATCCATGAATTAGAAGTTCAAGCGAAGAATGGACTTTTCGTTATGGGCTGTGAAAACAAGTAAATTGGAATTCATTATAATGGTAAAAATTAATATACTGCGAAACGATGTCATTATTTTGAAATGTCTTCTTGCAATAATTTGATTCCATGCATGTAAACCTCAGTAACAAATAGGAGTGCCGTATCTTCTGCATACTGAAAAATTTTAGAATGTAAAGATAAATACGCCAAATCGTTTATATAAACATTTCCAATAAACGCCCTGAAACGGACCTTTGCGGACCACCATACTTCAATGGTAACACGTAATGATTGGGGTCATTGGTACTTACAAGCTAACATTGTTCCCGGAAGTAGCTTAAAACTCGTTCTGCATATACCCCGCCAAATCTGAAAACAAGATAACTTATTTATTACACAGTTTGGTCTATTGTATCCAATGCATTCTGTAAATCTAAAAAAAGACTTACTACAACTTTAATATTACTGATTCACCCCTTTACATCGTCTAGAAGGTATTGAAGTAGTGTGGTTGTACTTTTGCCCTAGCAAAATTTCTATTAGGTATTTGCTAAAAGCCCGTACTTTTCAGTAAATGAATTCATCCTTTTATAAATACTTTTTTTCCAACAAGCATGACACCGCAGCGAATTTTGCAATAGGCCTTTGATTATCATACCTTTGCTTCAGCCCACCATAGAAGATAGGTCTAATTAACGATACCTTCATTTGTGATGGAATCAACCCCGTACCTAAAAAACTCGAGAAAAAGTAATGAAGTAACTTCTTCAATTTCTGAAAACTCATAAAACTATCCCTAACGCCGATCCGATTGTGTCCTGCAGATCTTGTCAAAGACAAAGTTCTCAGTGCGAAAATTATTTCCAGCTCAGGTAAATCATAAAGTTATGCTAAGTGCATGTTAGATTGCACAGTTCAATTCGAAATGGGTACTGGTGAATTTTAGTTCTCAATTCACCAGCGGCATTAGCGTAACTACCGAAACTACTTTTTTGTCCTCCCGCCTAATGAATTTACTATGTTCCAGGTTTTCCTAGGGTATTTCCTACATTTATTTAATCCATTTTTGTGTGTACCAATTTTTTGCCATTCGTAATTTAGCGGTGAACTTCATTATCAACTGTCTTATACTTCTTTAAAGACAGGTTAGATTAGTTTTTCTTACATCGATGCCACAGTCGGTCCCTTATGAAACTTAGTTTTGTTATTTCATAGTTTATCCAAGGCTTTTCAACCTGCCGTCTTTTCAAGGTAATTTTTTTTGTGCACTTCTGGTACATTTTCTGAAGCTCATGTTTAATGTGATCATATGTAAATGAATGCTCATTCTGAATTAAAGAATCCCAATCAAAGTCGTTATCTAGCTGATCTACTTTTCTATTTTCAAGTACGTATTTATATCGCGCTTGCATTCCGCCTAAACTGCGATATCCATGAAGAAGATTTGAAAAAGTTCCGAAGTAATGGTCCGCAACATTTTTGTTATATTTCTGAAAGCCACATTCATGTCTCGAATACGCACATTTATATGATGAATGCAGGAGCGCGTACGTCTGGTGTCATATGGTTCTTTGGTGTTCAAAGCTATATCCAGATGTTACTGTTTAGTTGTGAGGAACGCAAACTTTTGTGCGTTGAAAGTATATCGATGTTAAAGTCCTTCATACGTATCCCAATATTGTGATTATTAAGTGTCTGTAACGTATATTCACGTTGTTCAAGAAAAAATTCAATATTTTAGCAGGACCCCTCCATAACGCTGAGATAACAAACAATTGCTCCTTTTCTTGAGCAGTAATCTTCATTGTCTCCGCTTCTGATAACGAAAGTTCCTTCTCTTGACGCAGCCAGGAACTTTTAACACACAACAATACACCTCTTCCCCTCTTGCCACCCTGGCACAATTAAAAACTGTCGGAATCCGGGCATTTTATATAGCTCTGCGGTTTCAGTATCCACACAACCTCAGTAAGAGCAATAACATCCAAGTTTGTGATAATTTTTTTAGATGCAGTTCGAGAAGATCCCAGTACTTTTGGGAGATTGTAACGTTCCCAAAAATAAGGCCTAAAGCTTGAACTTTTTTCTTATCTGCTGGATGTTTTTCGTAGTATTACTGCCACTCGTCAAGCGATTGGACAACTTTTGTCATATAACTTTACATATTTGAGCTTGTCCACCCTTGCAATTCTGATAGAAAGTGCACCCTCCTGTTTTCTCACGAATACCTAAGCGTTCCTCACCCAAGAAAACTCATACGATTACTTCTTCACTTGCTTTTTACCAGCCCGAACAATGTTTTGCAGAGTGCAGTTAACTTTTCGTTGATATAAAAGCTTTCCTTCTTCAGCGCACGTCGTTTGTCAAGCCACGTGTCCTTTATAGGTTTAACTGCGAATCTTACAAGTATTGGAGGGACCATCCATTCTTCAGCATTGATTCGGTGAATCGCTTCCACGTGCTCATTTAAAGGTTCAGTCAGCTCAAGATTTTAGCCAACCACCGAATTGTAATGGCCACGTTTTCTATTAGAATTTGTGGCACACCATAGGCTTCAATGTGCCTTGTCCGCGAATACTCTTCGAAATTCAGTACGGCATGTTTTACTTCTTCCACATCGGATTACTGCTTTAGAAGAGCCGTATCCTCCGAAAGGCTTTTTTTTGTAATCCTTTAAATCATCATTATCACCCTTGAGGGTCAGCAGTAGAGGGTCATACTGAGCAGACATGTGCTCTACCGAGCTATGTACCGCCATCATATTTTCCCTTTGTTCTTTTATTTCAGTTAACACATCGTCGTGTTTCTTTGTAGGAAGCTTGTTTGCCTTTTCTAGTTTATCTAGGAGTTATATCACATCGGTCATTTTTGTTGACAATGACATTACACCGGCCAGAACATCTTTCAGATATGGCTCATCCTGCCGACTACCATCTTCAATGTTCTCTGACCGACTTTCTCTCTGCGCTTTTAAGGGCTTTGGGGGGCCTGCTAAACAAGTAAAGTACATCCAAGCATTGATATATTTCTTTGTCATTTTCTTAAAGGTGGTTAGGGTTATCGTTGAGGATTGGCCCACGTGATAGCACTTTTTGCAGGTCAGAGACTTGATGCTGTTAGCAGAAAAAGCCTTCAAACAGGCGAGGCAAATTTCAGGACTAGCCATTTCAGAATAACACGGCGCAGTCCATCGAAGCGTTATGGGGCAGAAGTTATTCAAACAAAATATTTGAACATGCGTACCAGAAATGATAAGCGGAACATGTGTGAGCGCTGTTCGTTCGCTCCGCTGTACTGCAACCTCGCCGTGGTCGTTGCTTCAATTTATAGCCATGGTCATGCCACTGTCCGCGGCCGATGGCTCCGTCTGGGGAGACGACATGACCATAAACCGAGAGCGCTGCCGTTGTCCGTTGTAGCTGTACAAACTCGTCTATCTACCTGGCCCTGATATCACCGGCTGCGAAGCCGCAGCTTGTCGATGCATCAGCGTGCTTCCCTGAAAAGCGGCTGGCTTCCCCAACGACGCAGTCTTGCATTAGCAAATCCTAAAATGATAAACAGAACATGCGTAAGGGCTGTTCGTACGCTCCGCTGGACTGCAACATCGCCGTTGTCATTGCTTCACCCTATGGTCGCGGTTGCCCCACTGTCCACTGCCGATTCTATAATACATATTACGACGTTGGCGCGTGTGGTATATTTCCCAAGTAGCCCTCACGTTTCAAATATAAAATAGTTAGGCTAAGTTAGTATAATAATAGCTTTGCCACCATTTCTCTGTAGTAAATTGTGCCAGAACAAAAAAATTCTTTCTCGAACCACTTCCCTACAACACTAAACTGCATTGATAAACGTTAACAGAAAAGTTTAGTTCATTACAAATTGAGTACTTGGTGCTGGTCATCCATTCACACGAAGGCGTACTTTCCAGATGTATATGACGGCTTTGGTGACTGTATACTTGACCAGATAATAATGGCTTGGCGTTTGTCAATCGCATTGTGTTATCGTATCATAAAAAATATTCTTGGCCCGCTTCTTGAGAAAAAGCAGAAAGCACCGAATTGCATTCCTGAAAAAAAATTGGGTAAGACATGCTCAGCTGTTGATGGGAGTCCAATCTGCCCACGCAAGGTTTGGCGTTCGATCAATATATAAGCTATGACCATATCACTAGGAGTTTTCGCTCCGTCGTTTTGCAATAAGTTGTGCTAGCCAGCAAAACGCACTTCTTCGAGCGCTTTCTGAAAAGCATACTGCATTATTAAGCGTCGTGAAAAAGTCCTTGTAAAAGACCTATTCACTGCTTGATGCAGGTATACCTCGTACACGGCCGGCCTACTTTTAAAGAAATATAAGAGCAAAGCTATTGCTGTGCAATGAGAGCTTTGCCTTCTTTTATTTCTCAATAATTTGTGCCGATTTAAAAACCAGGCGTTTCTTGGAACAATCTCCGAGATGTAACAAACTGCATATATAGGCTTTGAGGGAAAATCAGATGTACGCAACATAATAAGACATGGCTGCACATGTCCCGTGTTCGCGGCCGGCGTCATTAACTAGCAACATAATACGCCGTAGCTGTGGCCGCAAAGATAAGAGTTTTATCTTCTTTAGTTTGGAAATAAGTTGTGCTATCACGATTTACGGAAAAATGTTTTTCCTTGGGCCACCTATCGAGAAGATGAAAACTGCCTGAAGAAACGTTATTCGAAACTTTTGCATACTATAAAATCAGCCATTGTAGCAAGACATCCTTGTACATTGCAGCTTTCGCGTTCTAACAACACTTAAGAACGTACTTATAACTGTGGCTGTAAGAAGTTTGGCTTCCTTCTGTTGCATTAGTTTGCAAGCATTGCAACAGAAATAATTTCGTAAACCACTTCCCTAGAAGGAGCTCACGGTATAAAGAAGCGTTAGGAGAAAATGACTGTATACTTCAGAATGGGCCGTTTAGGCTCATCGACCTTGCCAGCACAAGCTTCGCGTGCACCATTTTATAAGGGCGAAGCTATTGGCCGTATCAATCAAAGTTCGGTATCCTCCGTTCAGTAGCCATTTTTGCTAGCTTCGAAATGTAATCTTCTAGCGAAAGTTTACTGTAAAGGTAAATGCATCAGGAAGCGCGGGGGGAAATATTTCTATAATAGACTACTCGAATATCAGGGCAGGTATGTGTGCACACTTAAAGCCTCGTGTTCTTCCGCTTTGGAATGCCGAAGCAGTAGCCTTATCCAAAACACTTCAGGAACTCTTCGCGTGGCAAGACGTTGTGCTTGGTTGGAAAGAACACCTCTCTTTACTAACTTCTTGACAAAATGCAAATTGGACCTATGAGCGCAGGGTGAAAGCACATATTCAGTGGGCCTCGCTGGAGCAGAGGAGACCAAAGTGTCCAAGGTCACTTTGGGGTGCCTACCGTACAGCTTGTAAAACGTGGAATATCTGGCAGTGCGGCGGCTATAGGGATTGTCTACGAAGGTTACATGTGGCACAGCAATGTCCCGGTGATGGGTTCCAGAGGTGACGTACGCAGACATCCTAAACAGGGTTTTATTTTGGCGCTACGTTAAGCCATTTTTCTGGGGATCGTAAGCCGTTACCAATTTGAGTTTACCCGAACACGAGCGTAGAATGTCATCAATCCCTTTGGAAAAAAGCTCCATTGAACAGTAAGCCGCTGATTAGGGTCTCCATGTGTAAGGATGACGTCGTTCCGCTAAAGTCTAGGCTGTCGCTGGTGCAGCTTGCAGGCACAGCAGAGCACAGCTTCTGGCACACCGGGTAAAATGATCAGTGGCCACCAGAATCCCTGTTTGGCGACTTGTGGCCACCCGCGGTTGGCCTAGAAAAGGGCCCCAACAGAGCGAGGTTAACCTAGAAAAACGGTTCCGGCGGCTTGTTTTAGGTTGAAGGGGCCAGGCGGGGAGACAAATGCCTTTTACGGAATTAGCACATGTAGCAGGCATTCAAGGAAGGTTTCACACCATGGTGTAAACACAGCCAATGGAAACAACGCTTGGCACAGTCGTAGGTGCGCGCTATGCCAAGGTGCCGAGCGTGAGATGATCGTTCAACTGTTCAAGTATGGCCTGGCAAGGTATCTCGGTACGGCTGGTTAAAGCTCAGGTCCGCCGCAGCAGAGAATATGTCGGTATAAAGTGTGGTCTTGTAGGCGATAACCAAGCAGGATAGTTTATAGGGGTCAGAGAAGAGATGGTCGATCAGGAACCGTAAGAAATCGTCGCGACCTTTTTTTTCGGCTAAATGGCGCAGATCGAAGGTAGAAAAACCACGTCGTCGAGATCATTACTGGGTATATTGGTCTGATCGATGAGATTTTGGGTGCAAACAGTCTGCATCTTAGTCCAATTTTGTGGATTTGTTCGCGGATCAACGGGACCGTGTATCATTGAGGAGGCAGAAATCAACATCCGAGGCGTCCAGTAGGGTCTCTTAAAAACGAACGCCATCCCAGAGCATGGTAGTGTGTGACCACAGAAAACTGTCTACCGTAGAGGTATGGACAAACTTTAGCTACGGCCAACACCAAAATGCTGCATTCAAGATCATTTACCGAGTAGCTGCACTCGGATGGAGAAAGAAGGCGGCTGGCATAGAAAACCACTCGGTTGTGGCCGTCTTGGTGTTGACTCAGTACACTTCCAATACAGTAGCCGCTTACTTCGGGGCGGAGTTCCTTAGGGGAAGAAGCGACAAAATATGAAAAAGAATGGAGGTGTGGTTAGCAGGTTGATCAGAGTAGCTAAAGCTTCGGCTTGCATAGGTCCCCAAGACAAAGGAACCTTATGCTTCAATACTTGGGTTAAGGGTGGAGCAACGTAAGCGAAGTTGGCATTAAAGCGCCGAAACTTCGAATACAGCTCGATAAATCTGCGGACATCTTTCACAGACTCAGGTTAGGGAAAACAATTTGACGGGACGGATTTTAGCTTGGTAACCGGTGGAGTCAACGAAATGGCGAAGGATGGTAAGTTGGCGACGTTCGAAAGGGCACTTGCAAGCATCAAGTTGAAGGCCCATGCAACGGAAAATATTGAGAACTGCGGAGAGCTGCTGAACGTGGCTTTCGAATGTCAGGAAAAAAACCATAACATAACGAAGATAGCGCAAGCACGTGTTCCACTTGAGGCCGTGAAGGAGCTAGTCCAACATGCGTTCGAATGTTGCTGGCGCATTGCATGTCCCAAACGGCGTGAATTGAAATTGGTAAATTCCATCAGCCGTAATAAAAGAGGTTTTCTTATGGCCCATAGCCTCCATAGTAATTTTCTAATAACCTAATCACAGATCAATGTATGAGAAACATTAAGTGCCCTCGAGAGAGTCGAAGGCATCATCAATGTGGGACAACTGGGATACGTCTCTTATAGTTATCCTAATGGCAAGACAATATTCTACGCAGAATCTCATTGTATTATGCTTTTTCTTCTGTAAGAGGTCGACCGACAACCATGGGCAAAACGAATGCTCGATGTTGTCCTTAGCAAACATATCGTGGACTTTATATTGAGTAACTGTGCGTTTAGTCACGGACACAAGGTAAGATAGTCCGCGGATTCTGGCCGCAACAGCGATGTTAATATGAAGTGTCAATGCAGTGGTCCCACCTAATGGACGATTTCTGATAACGAAAATATCACCATCACTATTCAACACAAGCCGAAGGTTACTGGATACTTTGCGAACCGTTCATCAGGAAATCAAATCCAGTATAAAGTCCACATTTCTAGAGTCGGAGAAAGTTGGCTTTCCTGCACAGCGCATTAGCGTATAACAGCATTAGTGATGACATCAAAGCTGCCAACAAACATTTATTATTAAGTACCCATCCGCCACTAGGTTTCTCCGAACCTCAACCCTCTCGCCTGACACTCCTGCCCATTTCTGGTTATTCCTTGCCCTATGGTGTTGGCCAGTTAAAACACCCCATCGCTCCCCCAGTATCGACTCTTTCTCCGAGCATCCGGACGGCCTGCTGACTAGTTCGCGTAACGCTGCAAGATTTCCCGGTCACCCTTGGCGGTGCTGCAGTTAATGCCAGGGCTTCATGAAATGAGGTGAACCGACCCCACTGAGTGGCGGCTCTAGAACACGCGTTTGATCAATTAGTAATGGTCAGTGATACGCAGGGGCATTTTAGTTGATTGAACGCGCCGACGCAACGCAGTCGATGAGGCACGCCGTAGTGGAGGGCTCCGGATTAATTTCGATTCCCGATTCCCGCCGCTGCCGGGAATCGAGCCCGCGACCTCGTGCCTCAGCAGCGCAACCTTCCTTAGGCCACTGAGCCACTGCGGGGGGTGCATCGTAGTTCCAGTTTACCACGTAAAGATGTGGCGGGTCAAGACGTAGCGTCCCCTACATGGCAGCAGTCTTCATCATCGACTTCGTGCTGAACTTTTGAAACAAGGGTGTGGCCGTGCTTCCAGTCATTCTCGTCATTACGGGGTGTGGCCATCTACGACGGATTGGTTGAGACGTACTTACTGGCACGCCCTCTTTGGTTATAATGAGCGCTGTCTGTTGAGATGACGACTATGTGACGTTTTTTCACAAACACCGTGTGAACTAATTGAGAAACTTAACCTTTCACATGGCATACTAAATTAGGCGGTCTGCTCAGCGTGAGCAGAGGCTGCGAAAGGAAAAACGCTGTAGCGCTGAGGCGGGCTGGATCCAGTCGCTGTACGCGTAGGAACCAGGCGTCTAAATAACTGCCCCAGACAGGCCGACTATTGCTTATGATCTTTATGCTGCGCTGTTGCCACGACGCTGCCATTGTTCGACTGCGCTGCACGCTCTGCATTAGGCTACTAATTTAGCTGCGTTTTTGGTATGTTTTGAGACACATGTGTCCGTTAAGCCGTTGCCACGGTCGCAGACGTTGTTCGATAATGCTCCATGTTTGGAGAGGAGCGGCTATTTTGATATGGCGGTTCAAGGGTTTTGGAAACTGCTACAGACACGTGTTTCTGTTTGGCGCCGCGGTGATCCCACTAAGGGTGCTGTCGTTTGTCAACACTGCATGGAGGGAATTGAGCGGGGTGTTTTGAAATTTGCCGAGAACTACGGCGTGACTGCATTGCAGAAAAGTCTTCCCTGTTACCGTTTCCCCGTAGCTTGGCCGCGACAGTTGATAGTTAGCACAGCAAACAAAGAAATGATCGACTAATCAGAACCCTGCCCGTCTTTGTATTTAACTCGAACAGGTTCAGCAAAAGACCTCGCGATTGACTAAAGCTGGAGCCCACGTTCCGCGTAAGATGGCCGAGCTGAGTTAAGAAATGTTTGTAACGCTTTGCATTGCAGAGATGACGGGCCATTTTAAAATTTCGGAGTTTGTTTGTCGTCACCGCTGGAGAAAATTGTGACTGTTTACCGCTTTGGGGTAGCAAAGGACCAACAAAAAAAGGTGAATACTGAAAATTTTATAAAGACCCAAGCGTGGATGAAGCAAGTTTGTGGCGTCATGCAATTCCCCAATATTTTGTTTTATCCGACGTCGATTCTGGGAACATTTTTACATATATGGTTGCATTTCTCCACACTAGGCCTTGGTCTTCTTCAACGGTATAAATGTAGCTTGAATTTCATATAATGTATCCACACAAAGAGGATACTGCTGCACGTTATAATGTCTCAAAGGAACTATCGTTTCTTTATGATAACATGATATTTTTCCCGACAATCACCCTCCTACATCATTTTTTTTTTGTGTCGCTATAAAATACCTTCTATTCGACATTCTTGTTATGTCATCAATAAAATTTGTTCTTTTAGCCTAATGGATTCGTTCCCTCGCTTTTCGTCGTACTCCTGTAGCACAGTTTGAGCTATTACAAGAGTTATATTAGTATGTAAGCAGAAACGGAAGTGAAAAATTTATAAACAAAGGAGAGAATAAACAATAAAGGCCACCAAAACGCCCTTACAAAAATAGTTTTTCAAGAAACTCTAAGGTCAACTCAATGAGCCGTAGCCCTAAAAAAGCCTCTCGAATGCTTTGTGGGTGAGCAGAAATTATTGAATTTCAATTTTTTTTTATTTCCCCTATGATGACTTGGAGCATACGTTATGCAGAGAAGGTCGTATTATCCCCTAGAAACAAGCAGGCTGATTTTACTTGTGCCCATAAACGATTATACGAACGTTGAATTTCACTCGCTTTTTAAATTTACAGTGAAAATGCATACGGGGCCTAAAAAGTGAAAGTCCTGGATTTAAAGGGTGTGTCGTCGATTATGATGGTTTCCCCAAACAATATCTTTACTGTCTTTGATGCTTAGTAAAATAATCACAGGTTTAGAATAAATGCACGTCGAACCACGGTCAAATTGAGTTACAATCCCAGGCGGTTTCTTTCAGAGTATTCAAATATAAAGAGCGACAACGTAACTCCACCTGTTTGCGCTATATTGTGTTGCACAAAAATACCGGAACGCGCGGTTCCGCTTAGCGGTGACAGCCATTCCGAGTGGCTCTTTTTGTAAGCTTGACGTGTTTGATTTTCCCTTAACAGAAACAAATTTGCAAAGAAAACGCTTCGCACTTTTAGGGGGATGAAAATTCACGTAGTGAAGTTTTAAGCTATTGTGCGCGTTGCTAACCTAGATAATCAAAAAGCAGTAGCAAGAATTTCTAGAATTCTAATATTTCCATCTCTAAAAATATTTAAATATGGCGGCTAGTACACTTTGGCGCTTCTGTTTTCACAAAGGTATAATCGGCTTTCCTAAAAGAAAGATTTAGTAATTCGACATAAATGCCCGCTTTACACTCACTAAAGACATATGTGAAATGAAAATGCGAAGTTATTATCTTGATCCAAATTAGCAGCTATTGTGTCTCCAAATCCGCCTTTTGAAATGTGTATGGTTGGTTTTGTGCAATGAAATGTTTTTTGCTGGCATTATTTTTAAGACTTTTACAAAGAAAATACAGTTTCTCAAATTAGTGGTGAAAAGGATTTCAACTGTAAAATACCAATAATTTTTTAAAAATATTTATATGTATGCGGCTTCTTTGCCGTGAGATAATATAGTTGACATTACCACATTTTTTTGCACGTGAATGTGGCAAAGCATTGCTAATAAAAAATATATTCTGAAAATATATTCTAAATAGACTGTGAGGCGCAGTCAAGGAGCAAAAGAGAGTTCCAGCAGGGTCTCGAGACGAGCAAGATTGTGAAGCGCCGTCGAAGAGACAAGTCGATTTTGAGCGGTGGTTCAGAGAAAATACTGAGGCGCAGTTAAGGAGCCGTGGGAACTCCGAGCCAGAGGGAAAAGCAGAACACTGTAAGGCACAGAAACGTCGTCGAGGAGACTGGGGTGGGGCCTAGACCTTTTGTCGTATTGGCGAGGTGCTGAATATTTTCACCTTTCATTTGGCAACCGAAGATTTTCACTGTCAGTTTTCCATGAGCGTGGGAGAGCGATGCTGCCCATGTGCGAGGCACGCGGAGGTCAGCGCTCTTGGAGTTCGGACTACCGCGGGAGAGAGAGAGAGAGATATAAATGCCTCAGCTGTCTCTCATGCTGGCCACGCCTTCGCACGTGTAGTTCAGTTTTGTAGCCCCATCGGGCTACAAAATGGTTATACTGGTTCTACTGTTGTTATACTGGTTATACTGTTTGGTTATGCTGTGGCCTTTTTTGTGTGTGAGCGTGATGCTTCGTGTGTCCTCGAAGCACGCAAAGGGAGTTGCGGCGTAGGGTTAATTTTTTTTTTGAGTACAGGGATAAACGTTTGGGTATAGTGGGAGCCCTATTTTGGGAGGAGTAGTTCAGCACATGTGTCTTCTAAACACTTGAAATATGCTTAGCGGATGATGCGTTTGTTTTCTTGATTTTCCGGAGAACGAAGTGTGAAGTGTTTCTCTTTTAGCGTCTTTTTGCGTAAGCAGATCTAGAATGTGTCAATGGTGAAAACCAACGGTGCGCGAAAACCTCGAACAGATGCATTTGCGAGGTAGTGGCGCGTGAACGTGCGCAGTACAGCCGACTTAAAGTGCTTTGGTGGGACCGTGCTCGGGTCCGTTTGTGCGCGTTTCAGTCATGCACCGGAGCTGTGGGTACCAAAAGAACACTGATTCTCGTCACGGAGGTTTTTTTTATTATTATTATTACCTGTTTAGTGTGTCGCCTGTTTAGAGCGGTGTGTAAGTCTGGTTGCCTGTCGTTTTCGTAGGTCAGAATATTCTAGTAGCATATTCCTAAGGGAGGAACAGTGTCCCAAAAGACCTGTCAGGCCCTCAATTTTTCTATTCGGTCTGCCGGCAAGATGGCTTCCTCGGCAGGGGACGGCCATTTTTGTTCGTGCTTCACCGCTTGAATCACAGAGTCTGTTTTTTTTATGTTCGTTTTCAAATGCGGAGCATTTCTTAGGCTCGCCTTGTCCTGCGTCGTTGATTGGCGGCACCGTCCACACGCTCACTGCGCATGCGCAACCCTCCTCCTTACACCCACAGCTCCGCGATACTAAACTATAAAAAAGAAATAGTTAGCGGCGCCCGATTTCGATCCCACGACTATCTGGCCGCAACGGGAAGTACGCGGTGCTCTTCCTACTATGCTACAAATCCGGGACAGGAGCAAGTGCTACGAACGCGCCTTATGTCCTTGACTCATTCAAACTACGTCAAGAAGCTACTGATACAACGAAGCCACGCGAAGCTGAACGTCAACGGAAACGACGAACTGAAAAATTTAGAGGGGGATGCTGGATTTCCCGTGGAAAAGCTGTGGCGGGAAGCGCAATGCGCCTTGCAGCTCCACCAGCCCCGTCTGCAGCGTCTCTGATGCTGATTTTGGCAGGATGCCCCTAGGGATTGGCCAACCAAAGAATCCATCACGAGATAGGTTCGCGTTCAACCACCGTCGTCATCTTCCCGTAGGGGAACCACCGAAGAAGAAGAAGAACAAGAAGACAAAGCTGCGAAGAGAGGGCGTGTACATTGCTCTCAGCTGGTGCACCAATGTCAAAAACCTTCACCTCACCAAAGCTGACGGAGACTTGCGATTGTACTACAGAGACAGCATCGACAAGAACATGATGGACGAGTTTTGGCGCCTCGAGAACCACCGCCTACTCACCGTAACACAACACCACTTGCGTGCCTTTGACACCGGTGATGACCCAGACGAGGAATTCCCTTTGGCGCTAGTAAAAAACAGATCACTCAACATAACGGCAACACAATAGAACCAGACGGAACCGCCACGATGCTTCACATCCTCATCAGGGTATTCCACCGGAAGATGGTGTAATTTTTTTTACTGTTTTTTATTGTCACTGCTAGAAAGAGAGCACGCGGTGGAGTAGCGGCAATTCGGCTCGCTCGCGCCTGTCCAGATGTTTCAGGAAGTGACGTCAGTGTGACAGGGGGAACTGGTATGGCCTCGCTCGGGCGGCTCCGTGATTCCGGGAAGGTGATGCCACAATCGAGAGAGCAGCTCCGCACTCACACGTGCTGCGTGTTGGTGGGAGCCCAGGCAAAGAAAATGAATGGGGATGACGTAGGCGTAAATTTCCAAGACAGCGGGTTGATCGTGCGAAGTCTATGGAAGGGTGTGCGAGCGGGAGCTTGGGGTAGTCGACTTGAGATTTGTCAACGTGAAAAATGCTGGGAAGGGACCCTAGGTGACGCCGAGATCCGACCAGCGCCTCGTCTACAGGATCGGGGTCGCGTTGTCGTGGCAGGTGCAAGGCCGACCAGACTCCGCACCCGGGCCCAAAAAAGCATACTAGACTGCTCCAACGTGTAGGCGTAAGTCCGTCCGTAGACCCGCAGCGGAACGACAAGCGCCTCGTCTTGGGGATCAAGCTCGCTTCATCGTCGCGAGTACCAAGGCCGACCAGATCCACACCAGGAGACCCAAAAAACGTAAGCGGCTGCCCACCGAGTCCAACTATACTTCACCATGACTTTCCATCGTCCCGGTGAAGTTCCATCGTTTCCATCGTTGAAATTGTGGTTTTCAATACCCACCTCAAGGGTTACAACGTGTGCCTCCTCCAAGAGTGTTTGTTGTATCGCGTACAGCTTGAATACTTGCTAGAATATTTTTGTTGATGCTGAGGGTTAAAATGTAAGCCTTCCCAAAGAGTGGCTATCTCTATTCCCCCGATTGTGTATTTGTTTTTTGTTGTTGTTGTTACGTGCCTAGTTAAAGCCGTCAGTGAGACCCCCAGCGCGCTCGTGCACCCATAATGCGACATCCTCAGGGTTTGGGCCTGCGCACACAAAGCTGATGTCCGCGTAAAGTTTATTATTCAGGTCATTTTTTGTGTAGCATTGTCTGTCCCCATGTAATCTTGTCTTGTGCATGCTATAAAAGTATTTTGTTTAAAACGTACTCCTGCACCCCAGTGAACTCAAAGTCACTCCTGCAACTTCGGCACACGTGCTCAGCACGGGCTAGCCACGCTGCAAATTTGCAGAGGGGGTTGTAACACACGTTCAGGTAATGTTTAAAGTAACGTAGGTCCGCCTTAAAGTTCCAAGTTCCAACTAGACCGACATATTATGCGTGATGATACAGCTCAACAAAGAACGGTAATTTTTTTTTCAGATATTCAACAATTTATACCGTCGATCTCTGCAAAGCTCTACATGGCAAACGGACGTGGTGGCTAAAATCAAAACTCTTAGGGACCGATAAAAACCTATATAATCCCAAAGACTCTGTTTTTGTGAAAGCTATATAACGTAAAATCTTCGGAGCTAGCAGAATGTAAATAACAGGAGCGTATGAGCGTGAAAGCACCACCTAAAACCTAAAATCCAAAAAAAGAATTGGCGTAGTGTTCAGAATAGCTAGAGTACTGATCGCGCAAGAAAAAATTGATTTCTCACGTACCGCCAGAGCGAAAAGAACGTGGCAAGAAATGTGAGGTAAAATAGTTGCCACACTAACAATTGTTGGTGACGCCTTTTGCGTAATAATTAAGCGCGCAGAGATAAGGTACTTTTTATTCAACAGAAACTGGGCATTCATTGTTAAATTCAGCAAATTCAAAACTACAGCTTCAATCTTTGCTATGAGTGGAACCCCGAAGAAAAACCTAGCTTTCAGTTGGGACCTTTCGTCGGCCACCCGTCTGAAACCAAAAACTGATTGAATTCAAGGAAACTAATCTGCATGACCCAACATATTACCTGAAGGTCGAAGAATTCAACCTCAAAAACAAATCGTGTACTTAAGAACCTATCTTGGACACACTGCGCGAAATGCAGGCCGCGGATGTCGCCTCTTCTAGCGGCCCAACGTAGACAGTAACATGGGATCCCGTAAAGAGCAGTGGCCCATTACTGTCGGCAAAGTGGTAATAATTGTATCCATTTGATTGGGTGGCATTAGCTGCACTGTTAGGACGCGCGACACGCCATTTTTAGACATGGACACCTGCAGCGATAGCATTATCGCCCTTACCATAACATGGCGATCGTCAAGCATAGGCGACGCCTAAACCTTTCATAATGCCTCAAATAATTCCGTTTATCGCTCCATACAAAAATATCTTAGAAATAAGGTACTTATTTAAAAGGTTTTTCTATCATTTTTCATCATTATCACCAGGCTGTCTACACCCACTGAAGGTAAAAGGCTTCTCCAATAAATCTCAAAATATTGCCGCAGCTGAATATAAACCCTAATAAATAAATGCGAGAAAACACGCAAAATCATTAATTTGCGAATGTAAGTGCTCATTTGTATAAAAAATGCACACGCGCAAAGATAACGACCGATGACTTAGGTGATTGTGCTCCTATTTATGCCAGCCAATTGACGCCATGGTGAGGAAATTGTGATTTTGTGTATGGGTGACGTGGGCCTCAAAGATTTCTTGGTGTGTTGCTCCTTACATCTCAGCACAGGTGTCTTTTATAGTCTGGGCTTGCATACACACTTCACTCACTGAATGGCCAAAATACTTTCTTTTCTTTTTTTTGTTTCAGGCGGGTTCCAGTAGCCTTTCATTTAGGCGTCGGGCTGGTTGGCTCATATATGATTTACCTCAAAAGACCGGTAGGTTGTACACTACCCCAGATGAGCAAACCACGATTAGCTGGGCGTTCGAAATGAAGCAAAGGGTAGAGAAAGGTTTTTCATTATTTATTCTGCTGCACGGTCCGCTTTATTTGTTGGGGATGCTGAACACCACGTGGCCTTTTGACTCGAGCAGCAACCTACTTGGGTTTGTCGACAACCCCATGAATATATAAATATAGAAAAGAGCAGCCCGCTTCTTTTGTTCTGTCTCTTCGCGCTCTTCCTCGGGTTTTCGCCTTCGTAGTTTTCTAGGAGGGTTTCCGATATATCGAACCAAATGTGAGCGCAGAATCATGCATTAATAAACACGTCAACTTCATCAGAAAAGCTGGACCACACCTGATGACAGCAGGATCTGTTGATGGCTTTTCGGAGAGCTTTCTTGACGGTAGTAAAACAACATTGCTGTCACGAAGATATTTGAGGAATGTTTTGTTGAGAGTTAGAAGAGTGGCAAAGCCAAATATTGTCAATCGGGTGGCAAATTCTGGAAATATTTTTGCAAAACAATATGAAAAATAGGAAAATCTTTGGCTCTCATTTACATGTCGTCAAATATGCAACACCTCTTAAGTTGAACGTACCCCTTCCCAATCACATACTGAATAATTTTTACTAAACAAACTAAGGTGTTTTCCTCTAAACTATTAACAGTTTCATGGTTAGGGTAGTATAATAGGCCACAATAATATTTCATCTGAACCAAAGCGGTCATGGTACCACATTCGCTGTACTTATCTGGACACAAATTTATTGACCTAAGTAAATATCTCCATTGTCTGGAATATTGTTTTGATCATTGACATTAATAACTGCGCAATGTTTCATCTACGCAAAGTAGATGACCGATATCAGCATGTGCAAGTTCGCAACCATATATTCTCGCTATTTTAATTACGGAAGTGCGGTCTCCAGAGAAGTGTTCAGGCATATTATATGTACATTTATACAAAATGCGTACCTCATATTGACAAAACAGCAAAAATTTAAATTTAACAGAACAGAAGCAACCAGCTTTGTGGTTTACCTGAAAAACATTCTGGTGAAATGTATTTTTGTCACTTGTAAACTCAAGCCCTTTTGCTTAAGGGTTCGTATAGTATCAAGGAAGCAAAAACAAATGGAATGTTGTTGTGCGACCATGAAACTTAATGAAGGTAACACATAGCCATGGCATATTCAGGCAATTGAGTTTAACTTTGAAGAATTCGTAACTCCAGATTCACTTTCTTGTTAAGGAATACGTGGTCTCTCTTGAAAAAATTGCAAGCATACAGGAAGCTTATACCTACGACCAGAAATGTTGTCATATTGTGCTACCCTTCTTTCAAAAAATTTTAAAATAAAGTTTATATGCTTTCTTGACACGTCATGGTAGCCAATGCAGTATATTCTGGGTAACCAATATTAAATAAATAACACAAGACCCTTTTTTTACAAAGAACGTTGTCACAACGATGGTATTGACTATTTGACCCTCAACCCAATCTAATTTCTGTAGAAAATGTTATACATGTCGGAGAACACTCAGGATCTTCACGCTATTTAAACACTTTACAAGAAACCACAAGAGTTCACAAACTTCTTAGTAACTTCTGTATTACAAAGTAATACGAGCTGTTTACGCGCTCTACTGACACGTGGTTCATTCTTACTTTTCCTACCTAAAAGAATAATAAAATGATGCCGGATAGCTTTCCTGCCAGTTTAAGTGCACATGAAAGTGTTTCTCCCTTGTTAACAAAAATAAGAGGAAAAAACTGGCAATACTACCTTGAATGTTACTCTCAAACATTCATTTGCATTTTTCGTAACAAAGATTGAAAAATTGTGTTGTTTGAATATGTATTTCAGTGATTTTTTTTATATGGTGTTGTTCTTGCTAGCTCTAAAGGTGGTTTCCGCACTTGTTTATGCAATAATTGTAAAACACTACAGGTGTAAACTTTGTGCCTACTTCTTATAATGTACACAGCGCTACATGTACTGCGATATCTTTTTTGTACTGTTTGCTGGGTGACGGTCATGCTTTTTGCTGCACTTTTATCACGGGCAAACAAATGTAGCTATAACGTGAAGAAAGGGAACTGAATTAAAAATGTACCTAAGTAAATGAGGCCCGCATTTCCTCAGTGTACTACCAAACAGGACTGTCAGAGAATGGGAACCAGTCAGTCTTTCGTCTGCGTGTTTTTTGCATTGAGAGTTTTTGGCCATATAACAACGCCTCCCTACGTAAATTTAGAGGTTGGTTAGGGCAACGAAAAGCCGTTCCGTGTATCACAGCTTCTAGTTTTCGGGGTGCTTCAAGCACCATAGAATTTTTCCATGCTTGTTGAATCACTTCGGACATCATCATCATCACCAGCCTATCTACGTCCACAGCCGGGCAAAAGCTTCTCCCAATATTCTCCAATTACCCCGGTCATGCGCTAACTGCGACCAATTTATCCCGCAAACTTCTTAATCTCATCTGCCCATCTAACTTTCTACCGCCCGCTGCCACTGCTTGCCTTTTCTAAGGATTCACTATGTTCCCTTTATTGACCAATGGTTAACTTGCCTTCGTATTACACGCCCGACCCACATTCATTTCTTCTTCCTGATTTCAACTAATATGTCTTTAGCACGCGTTTGTTCCCTGACAAACTATTCGCTTAGTTAAGAGAAGCCAAATGGTTTTACAAAATCCTATGGAATATTTTTCAAAGATCATATCTTCAGGGTTATTCTTTGTAGCCTATTGCGTCTAATGGCTGGTTATTTTATGGTGACCAAAGCAGGGCCCTGCCTGGGCGGTAGGCAAAGTTCAAGCGTATTCTCCATCTTTCCAATATCATTGATGGACTCAGCTACCGTCTGCGAGGGTTCAGAACAAAGCAACCTATAGGTTTTCTTCTACATCTGCGGAAAAGCCTAGTTTATTTTTGCTTCGTTTAAGGAACGAATTCCTCAAACTTCTCAACTAAAAGCTTCACCCCTTTATATAGTGTTACTTTGCATTTGCAGCAAAAGCACGGCTCGTTCCTTGCACAGAACAACCAAGTCGGAAAACACAACAGGAATTTCTGTCGCATAACAGAAATTTCTGTCGCGCGACAGAGATTTCTGTCGCACGACAGGGGTTTCTGTTGGCACTACAGGCTGGTCTGTCGTGCGACAGGGATTTCTGTAGTACAACTACAGAAAATCTGTCGTACGGCCGGCATTTCTGTCGCACGACAGGGATTTCTGTTGAGACTACAGGATGGTCTGTCGTGCGCCAGAAATTTCTGTAGTACAACTACAGAAAAATCTGTCGTACTACAGGCATTTCCGTCGCACAATTGGAATTTCTGTTAGGAATGCAGGATGGTCTGTTTTGAGACAGGAATCTCTGTAGTATGACGACAGATTGTCTCTCGTACGAGAGAAATTCATGCAGTACAACACACATGTCTATCATGCGACAGACATTCTGTAGTCCCACTACAAAAACTTTTGTAGTAGAACTACAAAATGTCTGTCGCATGAGACATTTCTGTTGTACTACAGAATTCTGTTGTGCAACACCCTGTAGGCAATACACAAATTACCTGTTGCACCACAAAATGTTCTTTAGCCGCTACATCTAGCATTCCGTAATTACTATTTTTATCTGCCGTGCGACAGACCGTTTTGTAGCCGCTGCATATTTTTATTGTGTGAAAGATAATTTTAGATTCATTGCTAAAGTGTCACATGACAGACCGTTCAGTATTGCTACAAATCTCTTGCTTACCCTGTCGGAAAACTTCGCGTTTTCCAGCATTAGGAGAATGATGAAATACGCCAGAAAGAACGGAATACACTGGAAAACGCCTAGCTGGACAACAGCAACGTCGGGACTGCATTTTCCAGAATTAGGACAGCGATGGAATACGCGGGAGACAACAGAAAACACTGAAAAACGCCGCACTGAAGGACAGAAATGCGGGGAGGTTGCTGGAGAGCATCGAATAACACGGGGACATTGCCTTTGGGGACAGGGCTTCAGCCAGGACGAACGGGATATTATGACCAGGATAGTGTGGTGCCGCTGCTTGCCTGGACACGGGAATGCTGCGCGTGGACTGGTTGTATTCGAGCGCCGCAATTGACGCAGGTGCTGCGAAACTTGGTGTTTGCGGCCCGTGCGGTGCCGCAAATTCCCAAATTTTTTAGCGTGGGCTACACGTAAACAATGGTGCGTGCAAGTGACGGTCATCTCGTTTAATTGCATTGCAAACGTCTGTTGTAATGAACGTTTGTTGCATTGCTGCCAGTAGCGTTCTGGCCATGTTTTAAAAAAAAAAACCTTCGCTACAAATTTTCAATTAAGAACGCAACTTAGCACAAATCACTGTAATGTTATAACATCTAAGCGTCGCCCATTAACCAAAGAAATGGATACATCAAGAACTTCGCAAATTCCTTGGCTTCTTTGAGTGAATTGTAATTGCATATATTGTACTGTGGACAATCTTTGATAAAACAATGAGGCAATAAGGGTAGCCCGTCGGCAAAACGGACGCATAAAGGACAAGCAAGACGTGGTATAATAATTGCAGTGCATATTCTGACATGTATTTCGAGGTGTCCTGCGTCCTGTTGTTTAATTTTTTAGCCAGCAATTTATTTTAACGCGAACCATGTGTCCAATCAAGCCTAAATAGTTAAAATAAGATTTTAAAACCAGCTAACCAGTTGCCGCTACATGTGTGAAAAAAAAAACGGCGCCAGTGAACCGGTTGCATTACCAAGATGTGTAAAAAAAATAAATGTAGAAAGAAAGAAAACGCACGCCTTCGCTCTAGCCCGGCCCTTCGGAAGAAGTTCGGGGAAGCATCGTGACCCCTGAAGGCATGTCGCGCGACAGCACTCAAGGGGTGGGGGGGCCACAATACGAAACAATGGGAAGGGTAGGGAGGGGTCACCAAACAACTTCTCGTGATCGGCCGGTTCCCTCCTTACCCTTCTTTTGTTCCCTCCTGCTTTGTTCCCTCCTGCTTTTCGTCCTTCGGTCAAAATTTGGCGGTGGCTGCGTGGCCGAGTGGCTCGTTCACATATAGCATCGGCGCTTTGCCTAGCTGAATTTACGCGTAACTTTTTGTAAAAATGTGCATCCTATGTCTCCGCGATGTATCAGAAGCAACATTTGAAGCTTCGGAAGCTGCGGTAAAAGCAAGATCAGTGGTCCGGATTTCAAGCATCTTGAAGTGAGGACTCCTCTAGCGACGACTAACCATGGCGCTTGGGATTATTGGCACATTGATGCGAGTGAATACGACGAATTTCGCAGGCAGTGTGATTTTGAATACGGGCGATGTGCTTCGACAATCGACTGAACTTGCAATGACCCCTGCGTGACTTCAGCAGGTATCGTGCGTGCACACTCTTCGAGATAGTACAGCACCACAGAGACGTGCGCTTTTCGCCACAGGATACCCTTCCACGTTTTGCTGTGCAAATGCATTGTCAACGGATCAAGGTTCACCAAGGCGAGCATTCCAGCAATAGATTGACTTCCCATTTTAATTCACTCACGTTCTCTCGCGTTTTGCTGTTTAAATTAATGAGGTTGAAGAAATATTTGCTGCTTGTGTTTTAGTGGTCTTAACTAATATAAGGAACGAATTTTCGAACGGTTATTGTCCATGCTCGTTTAATAGTTGTTTTTTCTATCCGGGAGAAAAAAATTGCTTTCATGAACAGATTGAGCGTCATTGACGGAACGCGATGATGGGACGCGATTAGGCCCTGCTTCAAAAGCACGGGCAAATCAGCTGACAAGTGCCCAAATGAGTCTAGCTAAATTTTGTAGCGCTACTTAGATGTCCCTGAAGGAAGGACTTCTGTATTTCTTGTTAACAGCTACGCGGGTTTGTAATTACACGGCTATTAAAGAAAAAAAGCCTAGCGCGAGCATCGGCCACGCTATTCGCTGGAGACCCCGTGGTCTCCGGCGGGTTCCAGCGGCTGCCGGATCCACGAGTTTACGCGTGTGCAGTGTGCGTGTGCACCAGTTTCCGCGACTGCACATGCATCAGCCATGTGCAATCTGCGTAGCATCAAACTTTTGTATTGCGTGCATGAATGTACCACTTGTTGCATTGCTTACATTGCCTTTTGGTACTGCTTTCTGAAATCAATTTTTCACTGAAAACAATTTCAAGCTTGTTCCAGAAAGGCAAGAATTCCCCCAAATGTTCATGTTTGTTGGTCATATTTTTATTGAAATTAGGTACTTAATAGAAAAAAAAAACATCACGGGAAGCAAATTTCTGGTGCAAAACGAGTTGAAATTCGAGACATGACAGGATTTCCTAAGGAAACAGACATGACAGCATTTACTACAGAATACAGAACGGAATTTACTACAGACTACAGGACAGGATTTATTACAGACTACCTGACAGGATTTACGACAAACTACAGGACAGGATTTACTACAGACTACAGGACAGGATTTACTACAGACTACAGGACAGGGTTTACTACAGACTACAGAACGTCCCATTCCCTCACAGGATCATTCTGTCGTATTTTTCTGTTGTGTTTTTCGACTGGGAATGATACATTTTATATAACAGTGGTTGGTGAATAGAGTCTATAAACCGGAATATAGGTCGAGTTTTTTTCCCAAAAAATCCGCACAAAAGTCACCCCTCGTCTTATATAGCGGTCATTGGCAGAATGTAAATCGTTGTCTGGCAAATGTGCAAGCGTAGTCCGTCACCAATCGCCATTCGTGCCGGACTGCTCTCTCGCTCTATCAGGCCTTTATTTTATTTCGCTTTTCTCTAGTTTTTCTTTTGCTCGCCTATTACGCGTGCGTGCGTACATTTCTGTACGTCTCTGTTCCGAGATAAATGGCGGCAGTCATCGCCAGTTCACCGCGGCGTTTAAGCTGACGGCGATTGAGTCACCAAGCAGAATGGGAATATGGCGGCGTAACGCCGGTTAGGCGTTTCACAGAAAAGTGTGCGGTACTGGCGGAGCCAGAAAGCTAAGCTCTGCGCGTGCAACCCCCGAAACCGATCGTTCTGTGGACGTCAAGCGGTGCACCCCGAGTTGGAGAACAAAGTGGCGGACTTCGTCCGGGAACTTCGCTCACGATCGCTCCGGAGGCCATGCGCGGACCGGCGCCGCGAACTGTACAATGAGTGGATAGGCGGCGACAACAAAACCTATACGGGCCGGTTGCGACTGTGTCAAGCTGGGTGTCGTTCTCTGGGCAGTCGCTGCCCGACGACATGGTTACACGAGCGTTCAGGAAGTGCTCCATCAGCAACGCGCCTGATGGCATGGAAAATGACAGTGCGAAGCAGTCATCCTAGGACGACTCTGAGAGCTCGGACGAGTGGCTTCGGCAGGCATAGTGAGTGGCAGTGACAGACGGGCGTCGAAAATAAATATAGACAAAGTGAGTGCGCTTCTGTGCCAAATTATTTTTTTTGTCAACTTTTCCCACCTCGAGGTAGGGGGTCGACCTATATACCGGGTCGACCTATAATCCGGTTTATACGGTAGTTCTACATAAATGGCTCATGGATATTAAAGTGACGTTATGCCTATTGTTTTATACGATACAAAACATGCGGGATATCTCTGTTGAACCACCTGTTGAACATCGCGTAGCGTCTACCTTTTAGAACCCCTGTTCAGATGTTTATCTGGGTTAAGCAAAATAACACAAACAGAGAAGACAAGGACGATGGCTAAGGGCTAGCATTTCCTGTCTCCCTGGCCGTGTTATTTTTGTGCGCTAAACTCTGGCTGATTTTGAGCGCTTCCAGAAAAGTTTATTCTCTTGAGCTACTCAACACATTTATTATTGCTATGCGTGTTTCATGGAATACAGGCTCCTAATGATCACCGGCGTTACAGAAGGGAGAGTAACAAGAGTTGACACTAGAACATGAAGACAGCCGCGAATGGGCACACATTATGAGGTCGGGTAAAGGGACAAGGACGCGGAAATATAAGCAGAAATATTAGCGAAACCGAAACTGTCAAAAAAAACCAGTCTGTCCTAACGGAAGCCAAGTTGGGAAAAACGAGTTTAATCTTACAGGTTGGACGAGCTCTTCGGCAGGTTGTCGATTGCAGGAGCTTCGTTGTTTCGTCAGTGGAACATTCTGGAATGTTTTCGGGTGGTGGGGAACGGTTCCGAGCTGTATTTTACCTGGCCGTTGCCTTTTAGGCCAGCGCCGGGAACCACGGTCACGCATCCAGTAGTGGAACAGCTTTGCTAATCAGCAGGCAGCTGTCTGCATTTTCTCGAACACCTCTAGGCAAGGCCTGTCCACCCCGTCGGTTTCCCGGGTGGAATCATCTTGTAATACTTTTTTTTACGCAACGCACGGCCCCCCAACCAAGATTATTGGTTTAATTTGACTATATTTGTCTTCAAAAACGTAATATTTCCAAAAGCTCATTACATATCTCCCCACATTAAAAAGTTGTTTGCGGAGACACACACACTTCTACACCCCCCCCCCCTCTCATTACTCTACCAACCAAAAACACGGAGGTGGAGAAGGAAAACTAGCGCATATTCATATACAAATCAAGAAATAGGCGCCCTTATTGTCTCTGTGCCCAATAAACTGTACTGTGAATAAATGTTCTATCAATACTAGTGGTAACTCCTGCAGTCGGGCGAATCCTACATTCTTGTCGAACTCGTCAGTCAGCAAGACAACGCTTTGGCACAAATAGGCGTTTTCCAAACAGGCAAAACACAAACTTCCCTATCTGGATCCCTCTGCTGGCATGCATTGTGAGATCGTACTAATCTTCCCATATCAGCGTACATATTCTGCCAGTATATTATTTAGATATTTGTTACTGTTGCTTTCGAATACATTTATGACAGGTAATAAAGTAGTGGTGGTCAATCTGGTGATCTGCGTCTCGGAATTGCTTCGGAACTAGCAGTTATTTATACAGGGGACGCGAAGAGAAATGGCATCATTGGGTACAGGAAGCCGTTCTCTTAGATAAAAAGGTAGGTCTTGCCCCTTCGTGATGTGATCATCTTGCCTTGCCTTTTGAAGCAACTACACTGAGTTCTATCTTCACATTGCTATGTCTTCCTCTCCTCTCGTGTAACCTTAGCGAAAGTGAATTCATTTGTTTTTAAGTACCGGCTTTGAAATGGAGACCCCTTTGAAGGGATTGTACTCTCTGGTGCCGCTGTGTTCATGACAGCATTCATGTAACTTCTTAGTCACATCTCCTTCCTGCACTGGTTGTGTGCAGTTCTGGTGGAGATCGTATGGATCTCTATCGCCGGGGATGTTAGCCAGGACAAAGTCATTAGGTGGGTCAGTCATTCACTTTGCCAGGACATTGCCTGAAAAGTAGGAAGTATGGATCTTGATATACGCCTCTGGGAGGCGCTGTGTTGTCTTGTCTAGGCCTGACGCCTCGGTTGGTTTACCTGTCAGCCACATATCTGGCACGAACCCTTTATGTACACTTACGACAATAATTCTGAAATCCCGTAGCACAGTTACGGATGCCCCAAATAACTAACCGGGCATGACAGGTAAGTTGTTAGCGGTGTGTCCCGGTTCAGTTGCATCTTCTCCAAACTTCGTCCGCAGATAGCGCAGAAAAATATGCATGTAATCACAAGTAGCGCGTCATCTTTTCCTGAGTTTCGCTACTATACATGCGGAAATTAGCTGGGGATGAGGCAATCTCAATTTGCAGTTCTAGCTCTTATGGCCTGGTTTCCTAAACTTCGAGGAGACTTGAGCTTGTTTTGTCATGCGGCAATGAGGAGCACAATGTGCGACTTTCCGACAAATAAGAAAAGCCGGTCCTTTTTTGTAGCCCCATCAGTATGACTCGAGCCTGCCTGTATACGAGTGCCTTCTATGAACGTTACCAAGTATTTAAAGACTGGCCTTTCACAAATCCACCGGAAAGCTCGCGCATTTGGTTAATGGTCTGGCAGTCCCTCTCTTGGATGTGCACAAATTTCTACGTGCAGCACTTTATGAACTGCTCAGAGATCATTTGGGGACTTAGGCTATGAAATGTGGATGGTACGCCCGATGTTTCGATCCACCGATGTGAATATCCGGACAGGCGGCAAGTGAACTTTAGCCCTGAGCTATAAATCAAACACATTCGCCGGCCAGCCACCCATTTATCTTCCGGCCAATGTTGCTCGAGCGCTGTCCTCTCAAACCTCATAGTGTATGCATATACGTCGTCCCGATGATTTTGAAACTGGGGATGAAATTCTGTGGATATATGGATAGGCAATGGTGCTGGCGCGTATGTGCTCGCTTCGTAACACTGCTGATTCTTCCTGCCCCCTTCCTACAGTCGCAACTTTAAACGAAGGTTCGCATGATCCAACTATGCCACTGCCTTCTTAGCAGCTCGTTCTATTACCCACTCAGCTCTCATGCGATCTTCCTGTGCTTCCACACATTCCCGGAGCTCTAGGTCCCTGTGGCCCAGTTGTGAACCAAGCGTTACCAGCTTTTCAAGATCCATGTCACGTCTCATGATCTTCCATTCATCCTGCTTGTGCCGGGAGCTCTTCGGGTTGTTCATATTAATGAAGTGTCCTGCCTCGCGGATGCCAGATGTGAAGGGATACAGGCTCCTAACAATCACCGGTGTTACGGCCGAGAGAATGACGCGACTGGACACCGCAATATGTAAAAAACTAAAAATCGGCCAACATTATGAGGTTGGGTAAAGGGACATCCAGACGGAGGTGGCAGGCGAAAAAAAAATACATAAGACGGCTGATTATTAGCGAAGCTGAAACAGTAAAAAAAACACGAGTCCGTTGTAACGGAAGCCAGGTTGAAAACAATACGGGCACAGTCTCGCAAGTTGGACGATGTTTTCGGGAGGGTGCAGGTTGGCTGCAGATTTGCAGGAGCTTCGATTGTTTGCCGGGAAAACATTCTGCCACCGTTTAGGGTCGTGGGGTGCGGTTCCGTGCTATCGTTTCCCTGGACATTTCATTTTATGCCATCGCGCGGGAACCACGGTCCTTCATCCGGTAGGGAAACAGCGGCGTCTGGTCAGCAGGCCGCGCTCTTGCTTTCTCATGTTTACCTCGTCGGTTTCCCGGCCGGAATCTTCCCGTGTACATTATTTTCTCTATGGCACATAGCCGCCGACGGAGGTTGGCAGTCCTATTGACGAAATTGACTTCAAAAACAGAAGGTTGCCCGTACTTCCCTACAGCACTACATTCTAGCTTATAAATTTCACTTTAAAGCACGTAGTTGCAGTTCAATGAAAGATGTAATTATTGAGTATGTATTGGACAATTATGAAAAAAAAACATGCCCAAAAAGTGTACCAAGTACACAAATTGGCAATTTATGGGTCTAAAGCGATTTTCAAATTCGGAAATATACAAAATGTTTCTGTGCTCCTAAGCTATATTTCAATATGTGCATCAACATTGCACACCAAGCTCATGATGTTTGGGTTCCCACCAACCTACCGGCAATAAGAGCTGTGCAACTCCTCGAAGCGACTCGAGAGTCACTCGGTTTGGTTAAAATATGCATCTAACTATGCGTATTTGTGTTCTTACATCATATACTTACGACTGCAGCGGTAAAAACCAAGAAAAAAAAATGTTTAGAGCCCTCCATGAATAGCGTGCCCCGCTCCGCGGTGCTAATTTCCCACAAGGGCCAGAGTATCTTGAAGGTGATAACGCAACACCACGCAGTGAATTTGCCAAAATATCCCCGCCCCACGTTGTGCACAACCTGCACATGAAAGAAATATCACAGTCGGTAGAAATTAGGCACGATTGCTTATAAATACTGCGAGAATTTTAAAACGAATCTTCCCTGGCCGCACCTGTCTAGGCCTGAGTCTGTGAAGTGGGTAAGGCTTCATTGAAGCTAAACTCTCAAGAATTCTCATTATTGCTGGAGTCATTACTGCTACTGGGATAAAAAAAACAGCAGCAGCAGCAGTGGCCGGAGTGCCTGAAACCACGGTCCACAGTAGCAGAGCGCGAGGTGACACAATACGATATTTTCGCTCAACCACCAGTACCATGGGTTTAAAATTATCTCGCGACGCCATGCACCGATGCGAAATGTAAACAAACGGCAACGAAACTGAAAAAAAGTGTTTTTTTAAATTAATGAACATTCCAGGTGACGTAAGTTGTGCGAATAGCGCCCATTTTAGTTTTTGCGGTAAGATTGGAAGTGATCGTCAACCTGTAAAAGATGGCGTAAGGCTTGGTCGCAAAACAGTTAAGCTGAACGTGTTGGAATACCAACGTTGTAGAATAAAAACACTCTTATAGGTTTTTAGTAGGGCGACCGTGTAACAATGATGGTTCCCGAGGCTGTGGAAAAATCACACGGGATAACCTGTAATTTTCGGTTATAACACCCAGCTTTTGAGAAGGAAGTCAAACGTAACGTGCCCCAGTGGTCGTCTGAGGAAAACGCTGCGGTGTTCGGGCTGTAGACATTTGTGGTTTTCCATCACACGTTTCGGACATGCCGAAATAAATCATAAACTGTGATAACCGGAGAAGAACAAATTAGTTTAGCGAATCTATGGAGAAACACACTCCTCATCATGCGGCATAGATTGTACGAAAAAGAAGAGACGCCGGTAATAAAACAAGATATTAACCGAGACACGCTGCAATATTTGTGGTGCAAAGACGGGCATCGCGCACAAAATTTCACAGACAGACCACGAGGAAATGTTCTAAAAAGCCTTACCAGTGCGCACATTGTATGCTGAAAAGATACGTAAAATCACGCATTAATAATAAAATGGATCAAAACCGGATGAATGTAGTTGGCACAAAAGGTAGCTAATAAAACAGTCGGGTATACAATTTTTGCCCTATATAGAGTTTATTTTATTGAATATACCATATAGAATATATATATATATATATATATATAAATATAATATATATATTATAATATATTATATATATAATATATATAATATATATATATATATGTTATTCTACGAAAGGGAAACCTCAAAAAGCGCGCAGAAATAATCTAGGTAAATAGTCGGATGCACAGCAAGAACACTAAGCAAGAATATTTACTTTTCGTAGCGGCAACGGGACGTCCCTTTGTCAGAATACAGTTACAGCAAAGTTATGTAACTCTACTCTGATGAAAGCAAGTCCTGTTGCCGCTACGTAAGTAACATTATTTGTTATAGTCCTTGCTTTGTATTCGAATCTTCACTTATACTATATATATATATATATATATATATATATATATATATATATATAACGAGCTGTAGCAATTATAATAGGACATGAGCGTCTCGTTCAATTAGGACAGAAGTAGGAGTTGCCACTAAAGAACGCTGCGAAGGCAAAAGTGGAAGGCGGTAGGTCATTGAAACAGATGAAAAAGTTGGAAAGACAGAAAGAAAGTGGAGAGAAAAGGCCCGACGGTTGGGATCCGTATCCACAACCCCAGAAGACGCTTTTGGTGCAAATGCCCACTGCACATTCTGATTCGCTACTTGCTATGTGAGGGCCTCTGTTCTGGCAGTCTTAGTGCCATAGGTAATTTAAGGGGGTTCAATGCTGGTCGACCACTCCCAACATGTCGTGGACGCTCGAGTCACTGCCCCGGTGTTAAACAGAAGGTCCGCATTACCTCGAGTCGTCTGAGTGGCGCTATTTCCCACCATCAAGCACAGGAAAAAATTACCTTGAGATAAATACTCAAGAAAGTGGAGGGGAAAATGAGGGGGCGTCAAAACAGCACACAACGAAAGTGCACGCGACAGAACAACACCACTGCGAAAATGGGCACGTGACAAAACAGCACGCAACACAAGATCGGAGCATCCAAAGCACTTGCGCCAGACAAGCGCAGCGACAAACCACACAGCGTCAAAAAAGCACGGCAAAAGAAGGGCACGCTTTTCTTGAACGCATAAATGTGGACTTGTATAGATTTAGACGTGTACACAATTATTACAGAAAGGGCGAAATATTATCTATGAGTTTCTTTTCACGTTTCGTTACTCGCTCTCGGAAATAAAAAAATGTGTCCGGTTTAATAATTACATTATGTAAAATGTTTGCAATAAAAGTGGCAAAAGCTGGGGCAGACATTTGATAAAGCAAATCACTTACACTATTCCTTTTTGAAGTACCCCTGCAATTTGTGACGATGATACAGGTCTATCCTAATAACAAAACTTTTTTGAAGTCTGCGCTCTCCACAAGTTTTTCGGTTCTACTCAAATATTTTCTAGCCTGGCAGTCCCGATTGAAAGTGGTGCTGCTGCAAAATGTGGAAGCTCTCTTCTATCTTATAGAACTCGGCGTTGCCTACACCGATTCTTTTCTTTAAAAATGATGCAGCTGGCATTTGGGGAGCAAGGAAGGGCCAAAAGCAGAGCTGGTAGCACCCTTCTTCGTCTGATGCCCAGATGTTGCATCTCGCATTTACTGTCGCACTTACCGCTGAAAGCTCTTTAAGGCTGACAGTCCTGGATCACTTCGTCCACAGGCTTTTACATCTCTCCCAATGTTAACCGCATTAGCACACGCTTGAACTGGCGGCCGAGTTGAAACTCCAGGTCCGTGCTACGAACCCAAAGGAAATGCGGTGCGCCGAAATGAAATGAGACCTAAATCGGTAGTTCTAACGCAAAAGGACCCCGGTTCGATTCCTAACCGTGGGGAGCGTTTTTTGCTTTTAATTATTCCTATTGAGGTTCTTATTCTTATTGATTTATTCTTATTCAAACCGCCCTCCCCCTCGGGCCTGTGACGGCGGTTTCCAGTTTCATGGCGTTAAGCTGGTTGCCGGTTTGACGGTTTGATGGTGTGAAGGTTGCCGGTTTGACGGCGTTAAGGGCCGGGGTTGGATTTTCGGGACCTCTCAAAGCAAAATTATTTCTCACGCTTCAAGGTTTTCTAGTGCAACCGACACACAAAGCTCGGCCTCAGCAGCGGTGTGGTTGAAATGAGTGTGAAAATTTTCCATTGTACGCATGCGGAGAAAACAAGAAATATCTATCCAGTATTTTAATGTATTGCCCACAAAATATATACTCCCGGCTAAAACATGAACTGTACCCCCAACTAAAGCACTACCTAACCATAATATTGTTTGTCCAAAAACTATTTATTGAGTACATGGCTGGACGCAGGCCATCAACATAGGGTGGCATGTGCCCTTTATGCCTGTTTAGGTCAACACGTATCATTTCAAAATAAAAACATATAGTGTAAGGCTTTCACCGCAAACCCAGAGGGACCACCTAGACGTCAGGAACCTTGGCGACTGTACCATGTACTTGTGACTTTTTAACCGGGTACATTTCCCTTTATTCAGTGAAATGGAGCCGGAAATCACTGTCTTTTACCTCTCTTTCGAAAAAAAAGTTAACCGAGCAACCTATCTATTTTAAAAGACATAGATGTGCTCCTAGGCAAAAATCTTTAAAGGTAGCTTGATGAAGGCCCAAATTACAATACATGGCACGGCCGGCACTTCATAAAACTACTGTCAAAATATTTAAATACAAACAATACGACAATGAAGTTGTGACTGGTGATTGGCTGAATATACAGAACATTGATTACGAATAAAAGAGAATGAAATTATTGGCTCCAGTCTACCTTAAATGACAATTAGTATAGGAGGTTTTAATATAAATAGTATATATCGTGACAATGCGGGAAACGATGTACTTATTCAAGGTAATGCAAATGTTTCTTGCACAGATAATATTGAAGGCGAAACCCTTCCACCGTGTCTATAAAACTAGAGCAGTTGTTTTAAAAATGTAAGCCTACCCTCAGTTCACGTGCCGAAATAAACGGGCACCACATAAATCCGTTTTTACCGAACGGCGTTTGGTAGAAAGAGGATTCTGTCAAGTCGTTTCCTCGAATTATGTTGCATACATGGGGAGAAGAGTCTTTTGCGTGGATGGGCAAAAGATAGGCAAAGTTGGTGTATTGGCGCTCGCATATATGTTCAGGCGCACTACCTTTAAATTTGGTTTTTGTACAGCAATCTTGTGTGTTCTTATCATGCTCTACACTGTAGTTACCCAAGCAGATATTTTATTTCTTGGTTACCAAATATATACCTATGAAGGGCTTAGTGCTTTGGTCTGCCGCGTGATAGTTGCATGATTTTTTTGAGACTGGCAAAAATGTGTTCCTTGTTTCAATTGGTGTATTTTCAATGCTCTGAAAAACACGGCTACATAAAAAAAATAATCAAAGCATCTGTCATCTAACATGGAAGATGGCCAAAACAAAAAGCTTTCTATGGTTGAAATGAAGAAAGTGGGCGTTTATAATTGAATGCGCCTGAATTCGATTTATTAATAGGTTAGAGTAGCCTAGAGCAATTATTAGACTGAGCAAGGACGCAATTCGTAACTATTCTGCATTTTTTAGGCCAACAGATGGTGATGCGGCCTTGCCAAAATGTATATTTATTTGTGGAAAATCAGAAGACATATTTACAGCTAGCAGTCAGCCTTACTGTTCAAACTTTTTTTTCTAGTAACCTATTTGATAGAACAAATTAGTGACAGTGTCATCTTGTTTATTTTATCACTAGTTTTTTGTAATGATTTATTACCAAAAAAAATTTCGCAGTTCAGTGACAGTAACTATTTGTTTCCACTTTGAGGAACCTGCGACAATAACTGAGTAATATGGCTCCAAGGCATGCGTAATAGAAGAGCGAGTGTATGGAGAAAGCGCTGAAAAGAAAGGTTAATCCTTCAAAAATGATGGGCAGTGGTTCCTCATTAAATAATCGCAAAACACAAGGTCTCAAAAAACGCCAATAAAATTTCGCAATCTTAACTCATGTTCTCAATGGTTTTTTCAAAGGTATCCGATTTAAGCCCCTGGTAATTGCGTTATGTGAAAAAATGGTTCAAAGGTTTTTTATTTGGTTCAGTGGGTATTTTATTTTCATTCTCATTATTCCTGGGTGTTCAAAACTTTATTGCAACGACTGCCTTAAGTTACACTGTTATGAAGAATAAATGTGTCAACTCCACCAATTATTCATTTGTTTTGCCTTAGCCAGCACGTATGCTTTCGTAGTACCTGCGGAAGTATCCGAAGGTTTTTTTATGCCATGAACGCCGCAGATGAGTGGAGGGGGGGGGGGGGTGTCGGTGGCGGTCGAAGAGCGCGCGGGAAATAATTGAGACGCCATTGTACAGAGAATTTTAAAGACGCAGGACTTCACGTGCCGGCCACACAGCTCGCGGGGGAAAAGTCGAGGACGGACATTCTCAGGAAGGAGTTCTGGGTGCCCTGCAGGCCCCGTATGTCCGTCATTGCTTTTGCTTGGGACACAAATGTTTGTCGGTTGCCCCAGAGTAATTAACGTCGACGGCACGCATTTTCGCTTTGCAATATACCCAAACGAAGTTATAATAAAAGAGTGATAGCACAAGCACTAACGATATGAGTCGGACAGTTCAATCTCGTCTGCACCGTCGGTGAACTTGCAATTTTTCTAGTTCCCAGTGCGCCAACGGACCCAGCAATTTCAGTGCTCTGCTATTGCGGTGGGCTGTTTTGTCGTCGGCTGCTATGCGCCCTGCTCTTCTGTCACGTGCGCTTTTGTCGCGGTGCTATTAGGTCCCTGTGCGTTTCCGTCGCGTATGCTTTGGTGCTCTGCACTCATGAGGCTATGCTCTGAGGTCGTGGGCTGTTTTGCCACGCGCACTTTTTAGGCCGTGCTGATGTTGGTGCTCTTCAGTGGCGTGCCCTTTTGTAGCGGGCTGTTCGGTTAGTAGACCGACAAAAATAGCTCCGCCATTAGCGTAGTTGTCATTGCACCAGACCGGTATTATTTAGGTCGTCTGTTTTGATCCCACCTGGGGTGCTTTTTTCCCTCTTTCTTTGTACATAAAAATTCGTCATTTGTTTCAATGACTTTGCTTTCGGAGGCTATCTTGAATCATTCCTGATATATATATATATATATATAAAAAATCTCTCTCTCTCTCTCTCTCTCTCTATATATATATATGATATATATATATATATATATATATATAGACTGAAAAGATAAAAACTCACACAGAGCTGGAAAAAATAAGGTTAGTAGAAACAGAGACAAACGAGAAAGACGTAGAAAATAAAAAAGAGTTTACTGACGTTTCAGGGAGAGGACTCTCGTTTGTCTCTGTCTCTACTACCTTATATATATATATATATATTATATATATATATATATATATATATATATTATATTATCTATAATATATATATATATATATATATACATATATATGTATATATATTTAATATATAGAGCGAATCAGAACATTGTAAATGGGAGGCTCGGTGAACTAAAACAGAAAATAAAGGATAAAGGTTGGTAGTCAAGAAAACCTTGCAAAGCAAGTAGAGGTTGTGGTGGGTCCTAGCAAAAGATAAAGATTTTTTTGTCTCAGAAAGTGGCGAAGAAATTACCGCCAGTTGGGATCCAAACCCACGACCTCTAGAATAACTGTATGGTCGATAACCACTAGCTACCGCTACCGGTGGTGCTGTTTCCCCATCACTTTCTCGGGTATTCATGTGAAGGTATTTTTTTTTTTCCTGCACTTGGGGGTGGTAGCCAGCGCCACTCGGACTACTCGGGGTGAAGGGAATTTTTTTTTTAATTCCCGGGCAGTGACTCGAGTGTCTACCACATGTCGGGAGTGGTCGACGAGCCATGAACCCTTTTAAGCCACCTTTGGCACCAAGACTGCCAGAACAGAGAAAATCGCTTAGCATGTAGTGAATCAGAAAATGGGAAATAAGGATCTCGGTGAAATAAGACAGAAAATAAAGGTTGGCAGTCAGGAAAACCTCAGAAAGCAAAGGGGAGGTAGTGGTGGGTAATAGAAACAGACGAAGAATTTTTTGAGTCAGCAACAGTGTTGAAGAAATGCCTGCCAGGAGGAATCCGTACCCAGGACCTTCAGGATACCGGTCTGGTGCGATAACCACTACGCTACGGGCGGGGCTTGTGTTTTGAACAGCTCCCTGTATTTTTTTCTTCTTTTCTTTTTTTCTTTTAATTGGATGAAGTTGAATATTGCTAGGCTTTTTAGAAAAGAGTTTGTCATCATGTATTGTGCCACATGTGTAATGCCCTCCGTTGCCTGTTCCCTCGCCCCAACCCGCCAATGTTGCTAAAAAGTGTGCACTGCAGCACACCTTCTGCACTTATATAAGCGCGTGCGTGCTCCAACGTTGTATGTTACTCAAATGAAGACTGGTCCTCCTAGTTTAAACGTCAGTAAACCACTGTTTTTGTTTTTATCGTGCGTTTACCATTTTCTCAAATTTATATATATATATAGAGATATATATTTATATATATATATATATATATAAATATATCATATATATATATTTTATATATCCATATAGTTGAGAAATTGTAGACGCACGATTAAAATATATAAATATATATATATATAATATATATATATATTATATATAATATATATTATATATATATATATATATATCATATATATATATATATATATATATATACGTGTGGTTCTAATATATCTATATATATATACAATATTTATATATATAGATATATACAGAAATAAGAGTTGGCAGTCAAGAAAACATCGGAAAGCGAAGGGGGGAATGTGGTAGGTCATTGAAACAGATAAGAGTAATTTTGAAAGAAGAAAGAAAGTGGAGAAAACATCCCACCTGACGAGCATATTTTCTCCACTTTCTTTCTTTCTGTACAAATTCTTTATCTGTTTCAATGACCTACCACATTCTCCCCTTTGGTTTCCGAGGTTCTCTTGACTGCCAACATTTATATCAGTTTTATTTTCAACGAGCCCCCCATCATTTCCTTTCCCATTCTGATTCGATATATATATATATATATATATATATATATATATATATATATATATATATAGTGCCCCAAACTATTCAAGAGAATTGTTTTATCTTTTGCGTTCATCGCCTGGCAGCACCAGGCTGGGTTATCTGGGCGCGAAGCAAAGCACATGTTCTATTCTTCCTTTTTGTACACTGAGGTTGCCTTAGCTAATAGGCCGAGTGTTTTCCACAGACATCAGAAGCAAAGAATAATCCCATTTCATCTATAGAGTTCTTCATGTGACTCGACTGTTTCAGAAAGAGTCCTGCAAAAATAAAAACCCACAGCGCAGACGCTTCGACTGAAGTGGAGCAGAGGTTGGCTCCAATAAACTTGCGTTTGGTTCACGACAGCTACGTCGTCTTCAAGTACATGACATCTGGCGGAGATTCAGGGTACATACACGCTAATCCCTCGTCAAGCCGACAAGCAAACCCAACTCGTGTCAACCGCCGACAACGAGCTCTTTAACCGGAGTTTGGACTGCTTTCGGATATAGTGAATAAACAAAACGGCGTGACCGCCACCATAATCACCGCGGGTACCATGACCAGCAACAATCCTGCAATCATCCATCACAAACCTAGGTAGCCCCTGTCATTCTATGGTCACCATCAGAATATGCGGGATGCTGGTTGCAACTAGAAAAAAGGGTCAGACGTTTTAATAGCTGACAATATTACGAGACACTAATCATGTACGTGTTCTTCTACTTCGACGAAAAGAACGAATCTTTTTCGAAAACCATTTGACCTTACTACAGTTGTTGAACAAATTCGGAGCGCCATTTTAAACGACATTTACCGTGGTTGTGTGCAAAGAGTCGGCCGAAGTATTTCTGCAGACGCTCACACAACATCGCAATGAAATCAAGGTGGTGTTCGTCGAAGAAACGAGGAGGTTTTTCGGGCATGCTGACACTTGCACGGCTGAAGAAAAAAAGTGCTCTTCCTAAAGCACCTTTTGAAGGAAGAAGTAATTGCTCATCACATCCACAATTCTCCCAAAAACATCACCAAATTCCCTACAGAAGCTAGCACAATTAGGATAACCCTTGAAAGGGAGCTAAGGGGTATACCCGCCAATTTTTGACACGGCCCATGCGGTCTAAGTCGACAGCTTGCGGATTCCAGCAGTTAGCAAATGCGAGAACATCCGCGCCGCAGTTAGGCAGGAGCCGTGGAAACCTCTCCAAAATGTACTCTGTCATGAAGTGCCCGTGGACGAAGAGGAAGAGGAGACCGAGCGCACAGCTGCGACGAGTGCGTGCAGAAAAATCGAACCAGGCCGGTGATCAGGGGACGCCTGTGACGCGCTGGGCTTGAGAGCGCGGCCCTGTGACCGTTTCGGGGGAACCCGGAGCGCAACCGCTGCTGTTTCCCGAGAGCCGTCCGCCGCTGATACCGACAACCCGTGGGCTGGCCGTGCCTGGAGCTTGGGACGCGCTGGGCGATAGAGCGCGGGTCCAGATTCACCTGGAGGTGGAACCCTCCGCTCACACCCGCTGCTACGCCCTCGAGCCGTGACTCTTCGGAAAGGTGGACGATGCCTGCCCGACGTCCCGCGCCTGGTTACGACGGGGCCTAGAGCCGGTCATCGAGCCAGCCTCGCCGTGAGGGCTGCGACAAAATTATTGCGGACATTCTGCCGTTAGCCTCTTGCCTTTCGTAACGCTTTAGCCTCGCGTCCTTGCTTCCATGCCCTATCTTCTGCTTCCTTCGTGTCATGCATAAAGCAACGTTTACTCGCGCACGCACTGGCCACTGACTCGTGACTTTCACGCCAATCCTGGCGCTCTCAACCCCAATTCCCTTTCCTTACCGACGTCTATATAGAAGAAGTGCAGCAAGAAGTGGTAACTTCAAAGACGCCACAAAACACACCGCGAGCAGCGAGCCATGACCATACGCGGGTGCTGCTCATCGGCCTCACTCACCTGCACCCGGCCGCCACCAGGCCCCGTACCGTCGTCCCATGTCGCCAGCCTGACAACCTGCAGTGCAACACCCCGCACCAAGGAAGACCAAACCCTCACTGCTCTAACAAGACGCTCAATTGAAAAGCTCTTTCGACGCACAATGCACCCTACCAAGCCAGCGCCCCAGTGACATCGAAGAATACCTGTCCAACACTAACCGAGGCCCAGTGCGCATCAGTCATTCGCCGTCGCCCGGCCTATATCGATCCCGGAGCAGTCGCACCAACACTGACATCACGCCCAGCAGATCCTCTAGCCAACGTAGGGCGACAAAACGACGCTGCTTCTGGATGGAGTTGCCCTATAACAAAGAAGCGGAAACCATCTAACGACTCAAGGACGCATCGAACACCGTGGTTCACAGAATTCCCTTATCCAGATTACCCTGTCTCACACATATGTGACTCCCTCACCCGACGGCAGACACACAGCGCGACGCCTACTCAACGTGACCGAGCCTGAGGCTTACAGGACGACGAAAACGGTCACACACAACGCTGTACTTTCAACAATCACCAGCGAAGAAACGACACATCGACAAACACAAAACTGAAGGCGAGTACTTGTCATGTAGAGCTATCCATTGGCGGGATTGGCGTGGCCACACTAATAGACACGCAACCGGAAAACCCAGCGATTTGAGAATCATTTTTGTTGAAACTGAAAAAGGTTGCCCCAAGTTAGGACCTTCTGCTCATAAGTGCAGTATACTGCGGCGTTCTTGATACTGTCTTACTGCTCCCGCGATATAATCATGGCCATATACATTTTGACCTACAAAGGAGCCTTTATCGAGTTTTGACCCAAGTTATCAGTTTCTCCCACGATCGCGTCATCACAAAATAATCAAGCACCGAACCACATACTTCTTTAATATCAGCCAATAACCACGTCACCATGCTTACCTGTACGAGCCTAATCAGGTCCCTCTACTCTTAAGATGGCGTGCCTGGCAGAGAAGCCATGGTTGAAAGTGAACAGAGCTTGGTCCTAGAGCATTGTGTCACCATCGCAAGAGGTCAAGTGCGCATGACGGAAGGAACATTGCCTGTTCTTATAACGAACTTTTCCAAAGAATATCAGCACATAAAACGCACTTTTTTGTGTTCGTGGAAAACAATTCACCAAGAAAGGGACGTCATATCCATCAGTGGCTTTCAGCGCGCACCTGTTGCCGCCCTCTAGTCTGCTCACCTCGTTGGCTTGAACCAGGTGCTACACAAGAAACGACGAAAGGCTCAGAGTTTTGCTACCAATCCAGAGGGATGGTTTTTGTCAACTTCCAAGCCACTCCAGACGCCTTTTGCGAAGCATCGTGTAATGGCTGAACACAGCTCTCGATCGATGCGGCAGTCACCTTACCACGTGTCTTCTTACGAGCATGAAGCTATCCGGACGCAAGTTGCAACAGGCTGAGCGGCGATATTAAAAATGTTTCTGGGGTGCGCCTGTGGGGTCGTGAAGAAAACAGGAGACACTTCAATACTCTATGTTGGAAATATATTTCTTAAAACTACCATAAATCTGCGTACTATCTCCCACGAATCCACGACGCCCTCCACAACCTTTGGCACAACTAGTACTTCTCGTCGATGTACTTGAAAACTGGGTACCGGCAAAATAAGTGGGCAAAAGACACCGTAAAAAACTGCCTTTATAGCACTGGACAAACCATACGAGTTTATTGTGACGCCATCTGTCCTATGCACTGACACAGGAAAATTTTAACTGGGTATGGACACAGTGTACGCCCGTCTAAGATAAACACCTGCCTCTTAAACCTTGAACACGTTGACATATTTTTCCAGAGCTTGAAAGAACACCTCGAAAGGTTGTTCGAGGAATCCTAACAACAGATTTAATACTGAAGCCCGGAGACTGCTGCCTTCGCGTACGAGAAACTGAACAGTTTGAGCCCTGTTGCCAACAAGAATGAAGTCGCGCAAGACACTGTAAAAACTTTACCCATAACCAACTTTCGAAGTAGGTATAACTTGAAAGGCGTTCGAAGATTCCTTGGACTGTGCGGGAACTGTCGGTGCTCTATCACAAACTTTAAAGAAATCGCTGAACAAGTCACGCACCTCACCAAAAACAGCGTTAAGTTCTGCTGTGGGATGAATTGCAGAACAGTTTCGACGAGCTCCGACACGGCCTAAAGCGCCCGCCTGTACTTGCACAGTTCGACAATTATGCCGAGGCTGAAATGCGCACCTACTCCAGTGACGTACGTTCGGGTGCGGTCCTCGTTCAAATGCGGAACAGTTGCGAAAAAAAACTATTCGGCATATAAAAAAAGAGTGCTTTGCCATTATATGGGCCATTTATAAGTTTTGCCACTACGTTTTCGGCAGACCGTTTATTGTCGTAACAGAACACTATGCACTATTGGCCCGCTAAATTTAAAGACCCCGCTTTCCATCAGGGGCGAAGGAGCCTGCACCTGCAGCAATTTGACTTGTCCTTTGTGTACAAATCTTGCGAGAAACATGCGGACGCTAACTCTTTATCTGACATGTCCGACCGCGTGTTAAGGTGCGTGATCGAGAACCTCATAGCACGCAAACATGCTATGCGAAAGACATTCATGTGTACTCCGCTGCATTCTTTATGAAGAATTCGGCGGTGGTGCAGAAAAACTTCAACGAGAACGAAGCACCTTATCGCCATCCCTAAGTGCTTCAGCAACGAAATGTGGTATGCGAACGAAGACGAAGAAGCATCAGGACACCGCGCCATTCCACGCACGCTCGAAACGATCCAGACGAGGTACTACTGCCCCCGCCTACAAATGGATCTCACCCACGACGTTCCAGCTGCCACGATTTTGAGTGACGCAGAAAGCCGCGAAGAGGCCCGCCAGACTTTTGCAGCCGATCGCCGTACCATAAAAACATTTTTAACAGATGGGAGTGGGCGTTCTGTGTCTGTTACCCACCTCAAGAGCCGGAAACAGGTAGAATGTTGTAGCAACAAAAAACATGACGCCCTACCCAGATGCTGCCGCTCTTTCAAAGGCGACAGCACGAGATTTCACCAAGTTCTCCATCGGGGAAGTTGTATTACGACACTGACTGATGTCCTAATCACTGACCGAAGAACTGCCTTTACACCGGACATCATGCAAAAAGGTCTGGGTGCAGCAACCTGTATCAAAGAAGGCCGACAGCGTAACAACCCCAAACGAACGGAGTAACGAAGCGTTTAAACCAGGCTATAGTAGCGGATATGCTGTGTATGTACGTGCACAGTGAACATAACACGGGGGATAATGCTCTCCAGCATGTCACGTTTGAGTACAACATGGCTATCCATGAAACTATGCAGATGGCACCGTTTGAGCTTGTCTACAGAAGACGACCGAGTGCGATGCTTGATGCCAGCTGTATCGCGTCAACCTCTATAACACTAACCTGTATCGCTGAAGGACTACAGTGTAACAGCCCCAGTGAACGGAGTAACGAAGCGTCAAACCAGACTATCGCGGATATTGTGTGTAGGTACGTGCAAATTGAACATGACACCTGGAACGAAGCTCTCCTGCATGTCACGTTCGCGTACAACACGGTTATCTAATAAATCACGCAGATGGCACCGTTTGAGCTTGTCTACGGAGGGTGACCGAATAAGAGGCTTAAAGTCATGCTTCCGCAAGGAGAAGGCGACGACCTCAACGACGACGTCCAAGGATACGTTTAGCGTATTGATGGGACCCGCCAGCTCACATCAGTTCGTAACACGGACCAGGAGCTGTTGGATGCCAGATGCTCCAGATTCAGCCGCTGAGACGCCTAACACCACCCTGAAAAGCGTGTATGGCTTTGGATTCCCATGCGACGATGGCGACTCAGCACAAGTTTCTGTGACAGTATTTCCACCCTACCATAATCTATGACGTGATGGCGAAGTTACCAACGAGGGGATCGCCGACGGTGATTCCGGAACATCACGACACCTCACGCGTCCCGAAGTCGTCCATGTGGTTAACATCAAGCCGTACTACGTACGATAGCAGATCTTAACGTTGGTTGGACGGTCGTTTTGGTTTAGCAACGGGGCGATGCACTTTAAGAAAGGGGTAATCACTGGGCCCGCCTTGTACGAATTCTATCTACGAAGCTTCCAGAGCCGCGTTAATCCCCCGCCGTGTATTTATAGGCCAACTCAGAAATCAGGAAATCATTCGCGTTCGCAGGGCTCAATAGACCCATCTCAATCTCCTCCGCGGGAAGGAAATATGCTGCGTGTGCAAAGAACAAAGCTGCGGTATGTGTGTCGGGCAACTTGTTATTTTCCTTTTTCTTAGTATTGCCACTGGGCCGGCCGCGTAGTAATTTTAACTTAGAAGCTTCCAGAGCCTCGTTAACCACCAGCCGCGTATTTAAAGGCGAACTCAGAAACCACGAAACCATTCGTGTTCACAAGGCTGGCTGGGCGCATCTCAGTTTCCGTCGCGAGAAGGAAATAATCTGCATGTGCAGAAAACAATGCTGCGGTGTGTGCCCAGTGCAACTTTTTATTTTCCTGATTTTTTAATATACCCACTTGGCCCACCGCGTAGGAATTCTAACTTCGAAGCTTCCACAGCCGAATTAATCCCCCACCGTGTGTTTAGAGGCCAAGTCAGAAAGCACAAAACAATTCGCGTTCACAAAGCTCCCTGGACCCATCTCAGTCTCCACCGGGGGAAGGAAATAAGCTGCGTGTGCAGAGAACAATGCTGCGGTATGTGCCCCGGGCAACGTTTTTTTTCCTCGTTCTTTCTATAGCCACTGGGTCCGCCGCATAGGAATTCTAACTTTGAAGCTCCCACAGCCACGTAAATCCCCCGCCGTGTATTTACGCCACCGTGTATTTACGTGTCTATGTGGACAAACTCCGCGCATTTATGGAATTGCAGATTGGGGCTTGGGATGCTGCCTGACCCCGGCAACCAGTGCCGGTAAGGCACTCCCTCACCAGAGCGTGGTTGGCCACCCTGGTGTAGTAACGGCCACAACCTCCCGTGAATTCCCCAATTAACCCACGGCCCTCAGTCTGCAGTGGCTGCGAAGCAACTTACCACAGCGGCGGTCAGACCTGTGACACAGCAGAAGGTGCTAAGAATCCCTGGACCCAGACAGGCCGCCATTAGAATCTGAAAATGGCAACGTTGAACACGAGAACCTTATCTAGTGAATCGAGTCTGGACGTGTTGTTCGAGGAATTAAAGGGCAATAAAAGGGATGTCATAGGGCTTAGTGAGGTTAGGAGGACAGGTGAAGCCTTTACGTTGCTGAAAAATAGACACGTCCTGTGTTACCATGGCATAGTGGACAGAAGAGAACTGGGAGTGGGATTTCTAGTCAAAAACGCATACCTGGAACCATAAAAGAATACTAAAGCATTACCAAAAGGGCAGCAGGTCTTGTATATAGGTTCAATGAGATGTTCAAGCTCAAAGTGGAACAGGGCTTGGCCCCAAATCCAGTTACGACAACCAGGTAGTGGAATACTTCTATGAAGATGTGGAATCGGCAATGGCTATTGTAAAGACAGAGTATAGCGTAGTTATAGCGGACTTCAATGCTGAAGTAGGCAAGAATCAGGCTGGGGCAAGGAAGTTGGGAACTATGGTCAGGGCTGTAGAAATAGCAGGGGGGACCTACTAGTTGAGTTTGCAGAACGCAATAGCCTACGCATAATGAACATCTTCTTCTGTAAACGGGATAGCCAGAAATGGACGTGGAGGAGCCAGAATGGGGAGCATAGAAATGAAATATACTTCATATTATGACAACCCTGGCGTCGTGAAAGATGTTGAAGTGCTCTTTAGGGTAAGGTGTAGTGAACACCATTTGGTAAGATCTCGAATTATTCTAGATTTCAGGAGGGACCGTAACAAGCTAATACTAAAGAATCCGAATAATGAGCTAACAGTACGGCGTAAATTAGAAGAATTCAGGATCGCGCTGCAGAATCGATATGCAGCTCTTACCGAGGAAGCCGAGCATATGACACAAAAAGCCAGCGACAACCTTACACGCATTATACCGGTGTGTTAAGTAGAAGTCGGGGGCACTATGGCTAGACAGATAACTGGTAGGCTTCCCCAGGAGACAAAATGTCTACTTGCGAAACGGCAAACCAGGACTGATCTCCACCCCAGCTGACAGAATAGAACTAGTGGAGCTTTCGAAGTTAATCAATGAGCGTAAAACGGCTGAAACACAGAAGTATATTATGGAGAGGATAAATACGCTGTAAAGTACGGAGGTAGCCTGAAAGCAGCTGAGATACGTCTTGGCGTGTGGAAAAATCAGATGTATGCACTTAAAGATAAGCAAGGCAATGTCATGAGAAATAGAAAAAAAAATAGTCACAGTGGCCCAGGAGTTCTTTTGGGATTTGTACAGTAGGCGGGACATCCAGGATAATGCCGAAAGAGAAAGTAGTTCAGAGGAGATAGACATCCCACTAGTAACAACCAAAGAAGTAACGAAGGCTTTGAAAGAAATAAAAGGGGGAAAGCACCTGGTGAGGATCAGATAACCTCAGACCTCTTGAAGGATTGCGGAAAAAGTGTACTTGAAAAACGGACAAACCTATATACGCAATGCCTAATGACCGCAAGTGTACCGGAATCTTAGAAGAACGTGAACATTATCCCATTCCATAAGATAGGTGACATGAAGGACATAAAAAATTACAGGCCGATCAGCTTACGGTCAGTCTTCTACAAGGTACTTATCAGGGAAATCGCTCGTAGTATTTCTGCAACCTTAGATTTCACTCAACTTAAAGAACAAGCAGGGTTCCTTAAAGGTTATTCAACAACAGATCATACTCCCATGATGAATCAGGTGATAGAGAAGTGCGCTGAGTATACTGAATCCCTATATATACCCTTCATAGATTACAAAAAACATTTCACTCGGTCGAAACCCTAGCAGTCATTCAGGCATTACGGAACCTTGGGGTAGATGAGCATTATGTAAATATTCTAGAGAATATCGACAGTGGGACCACAGCTACCATCATCCTCCTTAAGGAAAGCAATAAAATACCTATAAGAAAGGGCATCAGACCAGCAGAAACAATCTCTCCAATGTTATTCACAGCATGTTTATAAGAAGTATTGAGAAAGTTGGATTGGAAACAGGTGGGAGTAAGGGTTAATGGAGAATACCTCAGTAACCTCACATTTGCTGATGACGTTGCCTTGCTACTTAACTTGGGGGATGAATTGCTAAGCGTGCTTTCCGCACTGGGCGAGCAGAGTAGAAGCGTGGGCCTGAAATTTTTTATGCAGAAAACCAAAGTAATGATCAATAACCTCGGGAAGCACAGAACTTTGGGATAGGGGGTGTGGTAGTGGAAGTGGTAAAAGAATATATATACTTAAGCTAAGTTGTGACCCCGGATCCAAACCATGAGGCAGTTATAATAAAAGATCATAATGGGGTAAAATGCATACGGCAGACATTCTCAGATAATGAATAGCAGCCTACCGTTGTCCCTGAAGACGAAAGTGTATGACAGCTGCATCTTACCGGTACTCACCTACGGGGCAGATATTTGGAGGCTCACTAAGATGGTTCAACTAAATTGAGAACGACTCAGCGACAATGGACCGGGAAATGATAGTTGTAACGTTAAGGGGCTACAAGAGAGCTGAGTGGGTCAGGAAACAAACGCGTATTAAGAACATAGTAGAAAGTAGGTAAATTGAAATTTAAATATCAATAAAATTAAAATTAGTAGAAATCATTTTTGCGTGATAAACGATCCAATTAAAAATCGAATACACTGGACAGACGCAAACTAATAAACAGCTGCAGCAATGTTCGAACTAATATTTCTTGAACCAAATTGATTCTAACAATTTCTGCCTCCGCTCTAAACGTATGAACAATCTTGTGAAAACATCACAACATCCTTCTGGAAAGTGATCGACTGCGACGTGTCCTCTCTGAACCTCCCCGCTTTGTTTACAGACAAGCAAAAAATCCTGAAAGACATCGTAATCCCTTCTTCATAAACTGAAACTGCCCACTTTGTAGGTTCTGGCCCATGCAACAAATCCGGTGTAAGCTTTGGCCCATGATGCCAAAAAAGTTTATTGCGGGAAGTACTGCCACTATCTTCTGCTTTCAAATATGCGGAACCTTTGATTGGGACACTGGTAATGTTGTGTACCTTCTTCAGTGCACCGAATGCAGCGCACAGATATGTCAGACGGAAAGACCACTGCGAGTACAAAATTATAATCACTGATCCAACACCAAAATGCTTCCTCGTCTCCCTGCCTCAAAACACGTCACCTGCTGTGTCACTCCTTTGACAAATTTATTGTGACCATGCTAAAATCGAAGTTTAGAACAGACCACGAAAGAGAGATGTTTGAATTATAGCGGTTCTACAAATTCGACACAGTTGCAGGTGGAATAAATGAACAAGAGATATAGTTTTCGTTTTTGTTCTCGTAATGTACACATCTGCTGCCTTGTTACTGATACACACAACACAAGAGTCGGTAAGTGGTGGTGATGTGAAAAATCTTCTTATTGTAATTCTGCATAGACATTGTGTTAGTTACGAGCTGTCTGTATACACGTGTGTCTGTATAAGCGCGTAATTGTTTCCCTACGTCATTCGTCTTGAGACCATTGCTAATGTGTTGTCTCCCCTCGTGTACTTGCGCATCAAAAAAACTGTATTGTCACTGCTTATTTTGCTTGTTTTTTCGTCCACTTGGGTGATTTCGTTCTTTGGGTTAATCGGCCGAGTCATTGACCATTTTGCTTCTTTTCATGGCCACCTGGGCATTTGTTTATACGCGTGTGCACGTGTGTTGGGGATGATGGTGGTAGCATTTTAGTGGCGCAAGGCCAAGTAGGGCAAAGACCGATGGTTAGTTACAACAGAATGAAGGTAAATAATAAAATTGAATTGTAACAGAGGTAAAAACAAAAACAAAACGCACTGGAGATCGCTGGTGTTGAGTGCAAGGTTGTGGTTTTTCATGACACGATATGAGATTCTGAAATTTACTTCAGATAAATACTTCAAAACATGTTTGACAGAAAACATTGGTTCATCGCCTAAAAAGTGCGATGAATGAAGTGGGATTTGTCGTATGTTGATTTCTAGAAAGTTTTTGAGTCGTGTGGTGTGAAGTGCCCTGCATGTGATTAGTATGTGAACTATGGATAGGCCCTCTCCACATCTGCCGCACAGGTGTCTTGAAGACCCAGTGAGCAAGTGTTAATGTGTTACTTAGGTGTGGCCTATCCATAGCCTGGATAAGGCCACTTCCGTGTGTCTGTCTTGTTTTTCAGTTATGTATCTACCTAAGCGTGGCTTTATAATATGGAGTTTGTTCTCCGTTTGGGTGTCCCTTGTTTCTCCCAAGATTTTCGCAAGAGTATCTATACCAATGGCTTAAGGTCGAGGGAGGAAAAACACGGCACATCTGTGCTACTGCGGAGAGCAGCGACAGCCACACTCTGGTCAGAAATTTCGTTCCCCAGAATGCCACTGTAAAACGGAACCCAGCAAATAAACATTTTTAGTCTTGTGTCAGCAGCAGAGGTTACAGCATTGATGAGATGCTTGTGGACAATGTGTTTGTAGGTTTGAAGCAATGTAAGGTTGTTACTACACTTAGTGAGTTTGTAAAGATAATGGAGTGTTTTGTTGGCTTTTAGCTTTGACAGGAAAATCCTGCTATTTCTGTGTAATGTCTTCATACTGGAAACGTTGGGGCGATGTGAAGCACATGTGACGGCTGAAGAAGACTTTGAAGCGTTGGTATAGAAGGCGGTGGGGGGGTATTTGTGTTGTACCTCGAGAAAGTGCTGTAGTGTGAGTTCTCTGGGCGCATTTTGTTTGTCGATATGTTTAAAAGAACTATCACACGAAATTGCTGGCCTCTCCCAAGGGGAAATAAGGTGAGCAATAGCAGACGATGCACTCCTAAGACGAAATCCCTAGTTCCTCAGCGAAGTCTCTCACTCGGTTAGAGAAAGGAGCGGGTATCGATCGCCATGCTGCGAACAATTGATTGGATGAGGAGCTGTCAATATTCAAGTTAAATGGGTTATTTTTATTAGAAGTCGTCTTATAGTACACAGCAAGGAAGTATAAGAACGCTGGTGTTCAAGGCTCCACATATCACACTCCGCATACAGGCTTTCAATGGGACTCGTGCGGATCGCTCCAGATGCAAGATTCCGACCCGATTGCAGGACTGGGTGCAATACTTTCAGAGCAGTTTTACCGTGAGCCAATGAGGCTGGTAAAAACGCGGAGGAGTATTTGTTTTTCTGCTCTATAGGAGCCACGCGAGACGACCTACAGAATATTCATGACTTTGAGGCATTTCTGTTTCAGGTGTTTTATACGGGGAATAAATGTGAGTTGTCCCTCAAATACCACACCTAAATATTTAGGTTTTTTTGGGGGGAATAATTGAGACACATTTAGAATAATATCAGGATCAGCATGGATTCCTCGCCTCCTTGAAAATACAACACAAGTACACTATGTCTGGACTAAGTTTAAATGCAGTCCTATCTGCCCAGTCAGCGAGTTTGTTGGCACCAAGATGTACTTGCCTCTCGCAAAAGGACACATTACAGGATTGGAAAAAAATTTGAACGTCGTCTACATAACAGAGTGAGAAATATATGATGCAATCCGTTTCCAAGAGAGTACATTTTTATAATAAACAGCGTGCATCCGAGAACACCCCCTTAAGGCACACTGCTTTCCTGGACGTGAAGTCGGGAATGTGTATTGCACACTTTTATACGGAAAGTTTATTCCGACATGTAGCTTGCAACCGTATTTAACTTGTTGCCTTACAGACCAAAAGACTTTAGGTCGATAAGAATTTATAGCGCCTAGCAGTATTATACGCTTTTGCGATATCAAAACATACTGCCATACAACGCTGTTTATGAATAAATGCATCTTTGATGTAGGATTCTAACATAAAAAAGTTGATCATTTGTAGATCGCCCGCCCTGGAGCCTGCATGGCAGCTCTCGAGAAGTCCGTTGTACTCCAGAAAGTACACAAGCCTTCTCTTAATCATCTTCTCGAAAAGCTTGCTCAGGCAGCTTGTCATTGCGATACGGCGATAACTGGGGGGAGATGTTGGGTCCTTCCCCTCCTTCAAAAAAGCAATCATTATAGCCTCCCTCTAAGACCTCGGAATGTGCCCCGAGAGCCATATTTTGTTGTAAAGGTGAAGAAGGATTACACGAGTGTGTGTGTGTGCAGGTGTTGTATCATTGTATAAGATATGTTGTCTTGGACCGAGGCTGAAAGCTTACAGCCGCCCAGAGCCGCCCTCATTCCATGAAGTGAGAACTCACACTTTTGAGATGTGGCGCACTTGTTGTTATCACAAGTGGCTTCTTTTCGGAGATGGTTTTATGTTTCAGAAAAGTGTTTTTTGAATGCGCGCAACTGGACACGTGTTGGAAATGTTGGGCGAGTTTGTTAGCCTTGTCTTCGAGTGTGTTCCCTATTGTGTTAACCAGGGTCAGAATGTGTGTCTGTTGCTCTAAATTTGCGAATTCGTGTCCAGACTTTTTGTGTGTCCGTTTACGAGTTTATGGATGTGAGGAAGGCACGCCAACACTCCTTCTTTGCCTCACGGCGCACGCACTTCCCCAGGGCCTTCGCTCGTTTGAAAGATATCAGGTTATCTGAAGTAGGGTACCGACGAAGGATAGCCCACGCCTTGATCTGGACCCTTCGTGACTGGGTTCAGTCCTGGTTCCACCAGGACGTCCTTTGGTTGCGCGGGGCCGCCGGAGTCCTGGGAAATGGCTTTGCGGTGGCGTCAAGAATGAGTGCCGTGACCAGTTTGGTTGCCTCCTCTACGTGTATGGTGTTGGATGTGTGGTATAGTTTAGATATTTATTTTAACGTGTTCCAGTTAGCTCTCGCTTCATTGATCTTTTTGCGGGAAGAGAGCTGTTTCGGCCTATATATGAAGTGAGGTAGGGAACTGGTCACTACCGTACAGGTTGTTCATATTACCACCACCCACCAGAGAGGGAAGAGAAGCAAGGGCACAAACACGCGCTGACTAAAGAGTTTTATGCTTAGGCCAGTGGTTTTTATACACACATGGGCAAATACACACATCTATCTCCCTCTCAGAAAAAGAGTGTAGATTCCTAGCGCAGTAAGCCCACCCTGGTAATCTTTGTCTTGTTTCCAAAATGATTACAAAATGCTTGTGTTTTGTGTTGATCGTACTTCTTGTCCCGTAAGTAGATTAACTTGTGAATATACGTAAGTCGATGTAGCACGCTCACGCTCTCTAATGGTCTCGTGTTAATTTAGTGTTTCCTTCTCTTTTTTCCTTTTTGTGTTTTGCCAGTGTGTATAAAAACCACTGGCCTAAGCATTAAAACTCAGTTTAGTCAGCGCCGTGTTTGCCGTCTCCTTTCTGTTTGTGTCGGTAGCGCTGTTAATATGAACAAGTGCCAACTCGCCCAGTCTTCCGTTTTAGCTACAGGTTCGTGTCCACCTCCCATTCCAGAGATGGGAAGAGAACTGCCGAGCCAGTAGCTAAGTCTAGGCATGAGTAAGTGTTGCGTGCTATTTTATAGTATGTAGGCTCTTTCTTGCTAAAGGGCATGCTCCTGCTAATGTTAACAAGTTTCCAGTGAGGCGACCCGCGCATCAGTTCTAGAAGAGCCCCACAGTGAGTTGTGTGACTTCAAGTCACGTAATATTACATAAGGTTCAGGTAACCTGATCGATCCGGGGTTTCGAAATCAGAACTTGTTAGCCGATAATCAGGAGGGATGTATATGAAGCATATTGTTACTAGCCGGTGAAATATTATCGTTCGGATTGCAACTGCCCCAAGGATAGTTCTCAGAGTGACTGGATGACAAGCTAATAATTTTTCTCTGATTATGCCCACACCACCACACGAAGTTGGGCACCCATCCCTCTCCTCTCTGTAAATCAGATAATTGTTGAGCAAGGTGGCATGTTTATTGTTTAAGTATGTTTCTTGTAAGCACATGACACTTATTTGGTTGGCCTGCAGTAACTCGTAAACATCATCAATATTTTTTTAGGAGGCCTCTACATTTCCATTGAATGATATTTTGTCTTCCCATTATAGCCATTTAGGAGCAACTTGAATTGGTGTATGAGTATGTATTCGTGTTTATCTCACAGGCCTCTACTCTTGGAAGAAGTTTTTTGGGCCTGTCTTTTGGCTTGCACGTCAGATCTCCAGATGTCTTGGGTGTGCCCGAAAGACTGGGCTCTCTGGACCTGAATGTAGCACTCTTTTGGCCGCTCTTTTCTTCAGCCACCACTGCCATGGGCGTCATGGGTGCCACGGGCAGGACAGGTGGTGGGTCGAGGTGTTAGAGGGTGCGGTTCCCTCCCTGTCCATTTCTTCAGGGCTCTCGGGTGGGCTCGATACCTGTGAGGCAGGAACAGGGGTGACTGCGCTTCCATCAGCATGAGTGGCCACCTCAACCACTGCACGATAGAGCGGAAGCGCTTAACACCCATAGCCACCTCGTAACGGGTGGATACGAGGCGTAAATTGAGTAGCGTAGCGCTTTAAAGAATATAGTAGTTCCCAAAATTTGGGTACTCACCGAAAATTTATTTCAAGCCACAGGTATTGTAATTTACCTAAGCAAATTTTGTTGATTAAGATATTTCAAAAACATATAATAACCAAAACAGTCATAAAGCAGCATAATAGGTTTGAACGCTTTCATTTGTACATGAACACGTGTAATGTTTATCTCCATGATTTGTGTAAGTTGAAAATATGAAACAACAAATGCCTCAGGAATACTGTGTTTTTTCCGAACACCCAATCGAGAAAACCTGAGCAAGCTGTTTCTTCCCGGCTCTTCATAAACACTTACAAACATCAGCAATCACACCGAATGTTGTAAAGTTTTATTCTGACCACTTTCGCACAGAAATCCTGCCTATGCGTGTGAAAATGTAAAGTGCGTTCACGCAGCACCGGGAGAAATACTGACGGAGCGGGATTGGAGAAAGAGGCCGTTGCCGCACATTGATTAGGAGCCACCTTAAGAAATGAAGGCGCCGATTTGCAGAAAAATCATGTTTGGTTTATTCAGTAAAAATAAAGAAGAAAGGAACAAATTTGCGGCGAAAGGTAGTGCTCTGGCTCCTAGAACTTGACTGGTTGCTAGAACATTTCTCGAACTTAGGAGGGGAGAAATAGGAGACCCTATATGAAAATAAGCGAGGAACGAGTAATATTCAAGGAGTAGAACTATTCTAGGTATGTGAATACTGTATAAGCGGAGGCCTTCTTTGTTGGAAACCAGTATTTTTTGGCTGTACGTCAATGCTATATATCACAATTCGCGCCATACCTATCTCTGATTTCTAGTTTAGCTATAACTCTTCTGGGCTTAGGAAACCTATCGGAAAAACAGCTAAGCATTCTTGTTTTTACTGTAAAGCAGTATAACCATACCTTCAATTTTTGGTTAAAGTGAAGTGATTTACTAAGCGTTGCTCCCCTTCACCTCCCGCAGCAACCCACTCCGATTTGACAACTTTAATTCTCCTTCCCTCAAACTTATTCCTCTTTACGAATCGGCGCAATCACCTGAAAACAGTAGTAATGCCGCTATCAAAATGCAGATAATCAACCGAAGCGCAAGTTGGGGCGAAAATGACCGAGAGCTCATCCTCGCTGAGTAGGTACGAATGCTCTCTTTTGAAAGAGCACCTTTTCCTCTTACAATGCCGACGTGAGAAAATCATTCTTGTTCGTCATTAGGGCTTTCAAAGTGACAGTTTCACCGGTGTCTGTTACTTCTGAGTCCTCATACATAAAGGATTGCCGGTTAGGCATCTACGAATTGGGACGGGAGGGCTGGGGTTGGGGGTGTGGGCGCACAATTGTTGGTTTTATCCACCTGCTGAGGGAATGCCTGTTGTGGAGGCAGCTCGTTTAAACGGCAACGTCCAACGCCCAATGGGACATTTCCGGTGTCCTCAGTCGTCGAAAGGACGGGTTTCTCTTAGCCTATCATCTGGACCACTTGCGAGACAAATCCTCCTAAAAGCAGCAAAAATGAACATTTTTTTGATACATCCACACGCAGACACATGCCGTGACTTTTTATTCTCCTCTTCTACACCCAAAATCACAAATTCCCAGATTCCACGATTGTATCGATGTCAAATTAATTACCCTTATTACATTTTAGTCACTTCAAGGAGTCTTCGCATCTTGTTTTTCTTTATCGTCTCGTGAATAACGTTCTCCTGCATTGGAAAGCTGACGTGATAGTGGCCCTTTTGCTGCCACATCTTCCGCTGAAATTCTGCTACAATTTTCACTCCAGCATCAATGTAACCTATTTTTGTTGCTGCTTGTAATTCAAGCCTCCAGAACGTGGGTAACTGTAAAAAAAATTCGGTTTTAGAGTTTCCACTACCAGAATACTAACCGCTGTTTTGCCTAAATAGGGATGCGGTTTTCTTTGCCGTACCTTGCACAAACCAACCTAATATTGTCTCCTCAGCATTCAGTGTGCTTATTCAAAGTGCTCTCCAGTAAAACTCCCGACAATCACATGTGACCCTTGCTGTTCTGTTTCGTGTTGCACCAATCTCGGTCTTGTCCACTGGAATACGTGCCTTAACAGTTTTTGTTTGCTTGATTTTCTTTTTGGAGCAAGCCGGGAATTTTGCGATATAACGTGGACCTTTAGAGCTTCTATTTATTTTGCCGTTGAATCGCATAGGGAACAACACTCTCTTAAACTACATGTCTGAATTTAATTTCGCGTCTCCGCCGAATAAAGCGCTCAGTTCCGGTGTCTAGCAAAAAACGGCAATATCCACAGGAAATTTGTCACCGAAGCCACCCATGAACCGTCTGCGAAGGTGCAGATTTTTGCAAAATTCTTTGATGCGCCGAGTATACATTGTCGTCTGCGTATTTTGTGCATCCGCCTGCATGAGGTATTTTGCCGATTACTCTGCAAACTCACACAACATGTCATGCGTTGCATTCTTGCAGCTCACTAGTGGCCCACAAATTACACACATTATCTCTCGTGTCAAAAAGAGCGATAAAAAACTGGAATGAATGTAATGTCTTTGTAATCTGAAAAAAGTCATGCTTTTACTCACGTTATCCTTTGGAGAACGCATAATTTGTGGTAAGCAAAAAAGTGAGTGATCACAGTTGTCAATAACACTTGGGTTACTGCCACTGTGAGAATGAAAAAAAGCAAGTGATAATAATAAGTGCTCTGTTTTAACACCTGTACTACGGACAAAGTTGGTTGAAATCGTGGAAATTTGCTTATACTACAGCTGCTGTTCCTTAAATGTCAGACCAAGTGTTTTTTTTTCAAACTACGAAGTATGACGTCGCTATACCTAACCGTCTTTGTATTTTTACTCTAAAAATCAGACCCTCAATTTTTGTGTGATTTTTTACAAATTGCACACGTTTCCCTGTGGAAATGTAAGTATTCTGTTTTTTTTTCGACTCATTTGTTGGGGTAAGTTTACCATGAAGAAGCAATGTTGTCACACCAGCACAAATGAAGAACGTAATTTTTGATAATGTCCACTGCAATAGCACAGTTATATTACATAGAAAGCTACCCCAGCTGCGATATGCTTATTTTGGCCAGCTTCGCGTCCGTGATGTCAATTACAAAACAGGTATAATGTTGTGTGTGCCACAAAAATAAAAAAGCTCCGCTCGAGCATAATGTAAAAATTTTCTTTCCTTAGCGGTTAATGCATCCTACCAAAAGCGCACAAGGAGTTTTTAATATTACACCCAGCTGTAAAAGCTTACCCTAAAAAACTATAAGCGCAGCCCACATCACTGCAATTACGTATGGTACACAACTTTCACAACAAAATGATCTCAATATGCTTTAACAAATAGCCAGTCGCTATATAGTAACTGTACTTCACGACACTCACACGAAAAAACAATTTTGTAAGTGTAATACTCTTCCTATTTAGAGCATATACATTTATCTTGTAATAAATTACCGAAGCATCTTGGAACACTAATATGCCCCATTTGGTCTATCTAGTTTAAAATCAGTTCGATGTGCAATACGTAATAAAAGAATATTAACAATGTGAGTGCCTAATTTATTAGCCAATATTACAATGACCGGCTTAAATTCTCATGTGTCGCGCTTCTAAATGTCTGCTGAAACTAGGGTATATATTAATCAAGGTTTCAAGTACGAGTTCAAGATTGGTTTATTGTTAACCTACATCAGTACAACTGGTAATATATAAAGACCACTACTTTACGGATACATCTGTATTGCAGAAATTAATTTAATAATTGTCTTGGGTAGAGGGGTAAACTTCGGCGTATCATTTGTTTTGTAGTGCATGCGTGGTGCGTATATTCTTCGGAACAGTTTCACCATAACCTAATTGCTCCGAAGATTCGCGACAGACAGCGCTAACAGTGAATACCATTGCGGTATTGCTTCCACAGTCAGCGTATTCTAAAGGAATGCAAAACACCACCACTCCTAGTCGTGCTTTCTTGCATACACACAATTACACCGCGTTCGGTCGCGCTATGTAGTTTACTTTTTTTTTTGCATTCCCTGCCTGGTGCAGGAATTCTTAAGGAGAGGGCGACGATATCCTAGTTTTGTAGAAAAGTTGTTCATCCTGTGCTATGAGCGAAAAGAAGTGAACTGCCGCCTCACTAGCAACTGTTTCTTTGGGAATTCAAAACTGCTGCGGCAATACGACCCTCTTCGTGTAAGGGACAACACTAGTCCCCCATTCGATGAATATTTTTTGTGAGTTTTATAGGCAGCTATGAGTAGACAATCGTGAGACGACGGCGAGTCAAAGCGAGCCATGCGAGACTCGCTTTGGAAGATAGTACAACGAAAATGCATGGTTGGTTCGCCACAATCGCCACTGGTTTTTTTTAGAATGATAAACATCACCATTTTTGTTACACTCTTACCCCTAGACACGAGACGACTCTAGATTCAAAGAGGAAATATCCTCGGACGTGTCACACAACTATTCGTGGGGATGGTGTTAGTGACTATGCAGACCTCGAGACCACCAACATACATTGCATAAAACCATCGCTAGGTGTTTATAGGCGGGAGGGAAGGAACCGAAAACCACTGCCGCCACAGCTGTGATCAACCTCCGGCCAAAAGGCTCCCTGTTTGACCACCAGAAAGGGGTGGGAGATCCTAGTCCTCTCTCAGCCAACCGCTAGCATCTCTGCGACGTTCCAAAAAGATCTGAACGTCCATGTCAAAGAATAATCTCTAATAAACATCCGTACAACCTCCAATATTTTCCTGAAAAATTCTGGATAATAACTTATAGTTGTTTGTACTTCAAACGCTAATGTTATTTAGAATATGTTAAAGTCGTACTATCGATATATCTGCTACTTCATTTGTGGACCCTTTTTAAACATGTTTAAGGAAAGTAGCTCAGATGTTGCAAGTATTTGAGTTTTTTACTGCGTGCAAGACTAACGCAGTTAAATTTTTTTAGCTATATGTGCTTGACTTTACTTTCAAACCTCCCACAGAAGTACCCTTTTAAGATTATCTAGGGGTTTTGCACGTGACTGTGCGAGTTTTGTAATACACAAATACTGCTTTTTGTGAATATAATTGCAGAGGAAGCAATAAACAAATAAGACTCAAGATATGCCAGAAGTAAATTTTATTCTCACAGCACTTTTCTTCAATAAAACCCCCAATCTACTTTGTCGTTCTACCTTCTTAACGAAAATACAACTGCTGGTCAACAAATTCTTTGGCGACACTGTTCATCCTCTTATGTAAACAAAAGATTTCCCCAGCTTGTAACAACTCTGCAGGGCTGGAGGAATAGGAGAGCTGGAGGGCTCTCCCCCGATCACTCCTCTCGCCATACAGACCTCTTACCCCGTCACGGCGGAAGAGGCGCCAATAGACCTTGGCCCTCATCACCAGGCCGTAACCACACACTATAATCACTTATTCGAATACGGCAGTTCCAAATTTGATTCGCGGTAGCATTTCGGCTATGGCACTCAAGGCACCCCAAAATCCCCATACTCCACGAGTTGACATCGTCTGGACCCCGGAACCCAGTAGGCTGGGAGGCCACGAGCAGGCTCGCCAAACAGCACGAGAACTCTTCAGCCGTGCTGGCTGGCTCCTGCTCTCTACCGCGGTGCTCGTTCGGCCTGCGGTCGTCTGCTATCGTACCAAGAAATCCCGTAGCATTACTGCCTCTCCCGCCGCCGCTATCCCACTGCCCACACCTACATCGCCAACACTCGGGAGTGGCTATGGCGACTCCTTCAGACAAGTCGATCCATTCTCCACAAGATCTATCCCTCTAAGTTTTCTTCACCAAACTGCCCTTTCTGTGACGGCAAGTATGCACTAAGCTATGCCATGTTGGTCTGTCCTCTTTACCGATTCCACCCCATCTGTAGCGTCGAGCAGTGGGAGGATGCGCTGGGCTGCTAGCGGGGGGGGGGCGGTGCAGCGACTTCTGCTTAACCAAGCCGCTACCGTCCAAGTCAGCTTTTGGCCGGCAGACACCACGCGTTCCTACCAATCTTGTTTGGAAAATACAGTGATTATTCTCTCTGTTCCTTGTTCGGGGATCCTGCAGTTGCACCTGACACGAATTTTAAAACTTGCTCCTGAAAGCTCTCGATGAGTGACTTGTCCGGACTTGCGGCACGAGCGTACGTGAACTGGGTAGTAGAACAGCACGCGAGAGATCACGTCACAAACGCTGGGCAGAGTGTTCTCTTAGGGTAAGTTCGATGATGTCGCGTGCTCGTCCCGAGGCACGCGCTTGGTGAGCCCCTCTATTTGTTCGCGGTTTGTGAGCCGCTTTTTTGTGAGCCGCTATCAATGCGATGGCAAGTTAACTGAGGTGGTAGAAATAATTTACAGATTTAAGGGTAGTGATACAATTTTTGGCACAGGGTTAGAGAGAGAGAGAGAGAGAGATAACATCTTTATTGGCCGGCTAAATTAGTCGCAGATACCAGCCTCCTGTAGGGGAGGCAGCATCTATGACTGCTGGCGTTGAAGGGCCTCCATCGCGAACTGGACGGCTCCCCGTTGAGAGTCTAAGTCTTCCTTGCCCACCGCACGAGCAAGATGGGGTGGAAGCACGTCTGTTGGGTCCGGAGTCACAGCACATGTCCATAGCATGTGCGCCATAGTAGCGCGACTAGCACTGCACAGCACACACACGTCACTCGGCTGTAGTTCGGGGTGGACGTGTTTCGCCCATACAGGGGTCCACGTAGCACGCACTTGTAATTGTCTGAACAGTACTGCCTCTTGCCTAGAGAGGTTCGAGTGAGGCCCAGGGTATCGTCTCCGGGAGTCCCGGAAGCACTTCAGTACCTCCCCGTACGTAGTAATCGGGTTGAAGTCTTCACCTTCGTTGTCGTTAGACAAAAATTATTTCGACGAGAAGACAAAGTAGATGCACCAAGTGAATTTATCGTCGCTGATATGCTTGTAATTTGGTTATAAATTAATGGAATGAAGCGAATTGTAATGTTCTGTACAAGTTAAATTGCAGTTGTTAGCATTTCGTGAGTGGTATCCCATATCGGCGCGGCATACCCTAATTTTTAACACTCTTATGTTGTAAAAAGCAACAGCTTAAGTTCGAACGGGACGTTAGAAAGTTTCGCCTTATATATCGCAGCATACGTTCAGCATTGTTAATAAAGTATTCGATGTGAATGGCCCAGGACAAGTTTGATGTGATGTGAACGCAAATTATAAGCGACAACAAATTATAAAGTGGAAATATTAGGAAAATAACGACGCAGAGTGGTGTTTGTACGGGATACACGCAGGACTTTGCATTTCTTGGTGTTAGCTCCATTCGTCATTCATGACACCAGTTAGAGATACTAGTAAGATCGGACTAAAAAATTGCGGAACTGTTGTCTGTGTTAATTTCTCAGAAAATGACACATTCATCAGCAAAACTTGAATTTCAACAGTTACCAGGGAGGAGACATCGTTAATGTAAATTAAGAATAAGAGCGCCCTCCACACTGACCCCTTAGGTGCCACGGAGTGTACGTCTCGTATGGGTTAGATGTACCCGTTTGCTGCAACTAATTGCGAAGGGTTAGTAAGAAAACATTCAATCCATTTTATAGGTTATCATCGATATTTAGTTGGCGTAGTTTGTGAAGCAGAAGCGTATTAGAGACCTTGTCAAAAGCCTCGCTAAAATAAAAAAAAAATACAACCTGCCTTTGACGAACGATCAAGCATACGGTGAAGGCTGTGTGTATATCTCACCAGTTGAGTTTCACAAGATTATGATTTCCGGAAGCCTTGCTGTGCCGACGTGGAAAATGAGTTAGATTCGAGATAATTAACCAGATTAGAATAAATAACATGTTCGAGCATTTTAAAACATGTGCTGGTGAAAGAAATGGGGCGGTAATTAGCGGGATGAGGTTTTATTTCAAGTTTTGTGCAGAGGAACCAACTTCCCGATTTTCCACGCGGCGGGTAACGTAAATGTATTTAGTGATTGTTGAAAAATATTTGTTAGTAGTATAGAACAATGAGCACTTGTTTTTTTTTCACAATCTTTGCAGTATTTAGGTCCAAACCAAGGGACAAATTATTCTGTAAACCATCAATTATTTGGAAATGCCAAGAACATCGAAAATACCTTGAGACATGGCAATATATTCGAAATTTTGGATGGCCAAAAGCTTATCGCAAGTAGAGTTGGAAATTTTTTTTACGAAAGTGTCATTTACGATAGACGCGCACATTAAGAAGGCACTGCATTTATATAGTTGACATCGAGGCCAATATTATCAGGAGCGGGTGGAATATTGACTGCGCCAATGCATCTTAACGTTAGCAATTAGCATAGACGGCCGTTCTGTAGACAAAGATTTTTCAGCATTGTTCATTGCACGGACGTAGGCTTCAGAAGCGACGCGATCAGTATCCTACCAGCAACTAGTGGGGGACTTTTTGGCTAATCGGTAAGAGCGCTTCTTAGGGTCAGATAGGCGCTTGATATACTAGTTGTACCTTGGTGCGTGGGTATAAGATGTAACTACACGATTCAAAGTATATTGATGCATCAGTTGGTGAATTTTACTCGAGAATAAATCCCAATTACATTGAACAGGCCGGTCATCAAAGTGCAGGAAGAATGAGTCGGTAAAGGCTGACAATTTGTTGTTAATAGCTTTGAAGTTAGCGTTCTCATAGTGACCAATATATTTTTTTTCCTTTTGCTTTTCTTGGAGGGATTGCGTTATTGTGAAACGTGAACAACAAATGATCTCTCCCTACAAGGGAATCAGCGACAGATGAAGCAAAATCAGCTCGGTTCGTTAAGATATGGTCTGAAGTACCAATTAGCTTCAAGAAAATACAGAGCACAAATCTCAAAATTACTTGCTTCAGTCGAAAATTGCCATAATTGAGGTGTTCCGTACTCCAACAAACGTTAGGATCGTTAGAGTCACCCAGAAGAAAGAGGCACGAGTAAGGATAGCGTGTAGAAATATCGTTGATTTGCGTCCTGTAGCTCATTCATAAACTTAAATGAGGACGACGGAGGTCGATAGCAAACAGCGAAGACAATATTTTGATGCCCAAATTTGAAACGTCATAGAGGCCAGAATTATTTTTAAATGACGGGTAGTATGTACGCACTTGAAAGGATTATCTTTTGATAATTGTAAAACAGCGCCTCCGCCTCGACGTTCAGTACGGTCGCAACGATAAATGGAAAAGTGAGAGGCATTGCAATAAATTTCCGTGTCGCACACATGTGTGGAAAGCCATGTTTTTGTTATTGCAATAATGTGGGCGTGACATGTGTCCATCGCCGATGACAACGGCTCATATTTCTTAAGCACATTTCTTACATTGCTAAAAAGAATGGAAATTTTATGTGACGAAAACGATGAAAAAAGGTGCCGACTCTCCTCAATGTCCTAAGATAAGGCTGGACAGGCGGCATTGGTAGTACGGTTGGGGCGCTCGTCTCAAGTTTCAATTGGCTGTACGGTGTCAATGCTAGCGTTGTAGATGTAAAATTCCTTGTCTATAAATATTATTTTGTAGCGGAGTTAGAAAGAAGGGGATTCAAGCTGACTTTTAGCAAATTCGATTAGTGTTCATCTTGCAATACGAGTGGTAACAGAGAAATTCTCATTTACAGCGATGTCCTTAAGTTTGAGTTGACTGCGTAGGGAAAGTACTTTTTGTTTTAGTTTAAAATGAGTAAACATAGCAATGACGGGGCGACCTTTTTTCTGTGAAAAGTACCCTAAACACTGTGCACGTTCTTTTGCGTCAGATAAAAAGAATCCATTGCGGAAAATAACACACATGGTAGTCTTCCTTCTATCTGTTGCAATGCTTCCTTAGCACCTGCAATGCCCTAAAATATTAGGAGTTTACGACGGGATTTATCTTCAAGTTCGTCGACACGGGATGTTAGATAATCGGTGTGGTTGTTTAGTCGTGAAGTGATTGTTCCGCTTGAGAGAGCTGCGATAGTTGACTTTGGTTTGAAATATGGTTCTTACCAGCGTACCTTTGTGTAGTTCCTAAAGTAATGTAAACATTAGCTTAGTTTGCTCAGCATTATCGTAGGGTAAGCATTCGGAGTTATCAACTGAATTAGATCATGTGAAAATTCGACCAGGGTTAGCCTCTGTTTCTCCACAGGAGAGAAGAAAACAGGTCATACAAAAACTCGCAGACAGTGTCACATAAGACCTATGGGCACGGAAGCAGTAATAAACTTCGGTCATCGCCCCTCTTAGCGTAAACTGAATGTGGTATACACACCGGGAATGCGTGAAGTAGCGGATTCGTGAAGTAGCGACACTGCTCTCATTCCCACTGAAGAGGAGGCTTGGATGACTTCTGCTTAATTCCAGGGCGTTGAATGGTGATGACGTTGACCATGGGCATGACGGGCTGAATAATAGGGCTTCCGCAGAACGGCGCGTATATAGAATCCGCGCATGGGCAGAATCGACACACAGCGCACCGTTTACGATGGAAAAGTGGACACCGAAGCTGATTGGCCGTCCAGGTATCAGCAAGGGATGCTGACCTTGAAAACCGAAGGGTGACGCAGATAGCCAGATGGCCAGACATGTGAAAAGAGCCTGAAATGCGTGAAGTAGCGGATTAAGAAGGATGTTGACGATACTGCTCTCATGCCCACTCCCTGGATGCAACACAGTTTAGACCGTGGCTGTTTCCACCTTTTTCATTCCATTTCCTTCATGAGTATTGTGCATCCTAACATGATTACTAACAAAATATTAAGCTTCATTCGGTCTGCCAGTGTATCTGTGAAAAGGTGTATACGTTGTAGTTTGCTGCTGGAGTTGTGGGAAACGTTCCTTTCAAAGAAAGTGGAAGGGTTACATATCAGACGCAGCGATAACTAGATAAACATTTGCGCTTTTTTATTCAGTTTTCACCAAGTTCACTCCACTGGCGTCACCCTTCTCTCGAAGGTATGCACAAACCAGCCAAAGTTCAAAATCTTGTGAAACATGCGTCAACAAAAACGGTTCTTGGCCACGCGATCTTTATTGGAACAACAGCGCACGTAGACGAGGACGTAACAAGAAGAGAAGATCGGATGAAGCGAAGAACAAAAAGTAGGTTTCACTCAGGCAAGCAAGACAAACCGGGCAAGAAATATAAGGAATGGCAACACCACCTAATAAAAACATCATCTCGCGCCGTTCCAGTTACGCTCATTGACCTGCTAGGCACGCTATGCTGATGCCGTAGTGGCCTAGATGTGTGAATGTTTTGTCCATATATGTTAGCGCAGCCTTATTTAACAATCGTGCGTAAAAGCAAAATGCCTTAAATGTGTCTTTGGGATTTTTAGCGTTTGCAGCAGAGACGGCGCCTTTTGTACAGTCAGGAAAAAAACGGTTTCGCCATTCACCACAACGGGTAGCCCTGATGAGCGGTAGTGACGTAATGAACACGATTGACAGGCATTTCATTTTCGCACCCTGTGTTTATTTATCTCTGCGATTTGTGCGGAGAAATCGTAGAATGACAAAAAGTTTCTCATGGAACTCACTTTTACTCCGTAAGCATTTTAGCATACGCAGGTTGAAAGAATGCAATTGTAACATTTGTATTTTTAGAAACCGCTGTGTCCAATACCAAGCTTGTTTTCGCACAAGTTGGTGTCTTTTTTGCATGTCACATTGCCTGTTATTCCGTGAAGTCATGCCACCTATGCAAAAAACAAAGTCTGCAGCATGCCGTAAAATTGACTCTGTATCAAAAATCAAACGCAGAATGCGTGTATCATATTTTACTTCACGTGCATCTTGTTTCCGTCCTGATTATTCCGTAGGCCTGTCATGTTTGTTGCCTAAATGCCACCCAGACACCCACGTCCTTTTATTTTATGTGCTCCATTTGATACTTACATTCGTTAACTTGTTTTACTCATGTAGCTCCTCCTGCAAGCCAATGCAATCTCATGCCCTACCCTACAGTGCATTGTAGAAATTATGCAGCAAGTGTTCTTATGTGGCCTCATTTAATCTGCATCGATGCAAAGTTGAATAGCAAAATTACTCATTTTTCTTTGGATCAGGGTACAGCGGGTGCAGTAGTAGCAAAAGTGCGTGGGCGGGATCTACTATTTTGGTTTTATTGCTTCCAGGTTTTGAGGCAATGCCTTAGACAACACCGTCACATGCCCGTTCTTCGCGTGAAAACGTAACGGGCATAGAAAGAACACAAGCGAAATGCACTTAAAGAAATGAAAGCCTGTCTGGACAACTGACGTCTGTCGAATTCAAACCTCGGCCATTCGAATACAGCACCCACTGAAAATTTGGAATGAAGAGCCTTTAAATTATTTAAAATTATGTCTGAACGTTATTCTGCAGTAAACTATCCTTGCACTACTTTTATACTTACGGCTGTACCTCAATACGTAGTACAACATAACGAGTTGGTCAGTGATGTGCTTTCAAGGGTTAAGGTATGCATATATACCAACTAGCACTGCTCGCCATTCTGCTGCAAGGTGTTTACTTCTATGGCAATGACTCTGCCCGGGTCCGTGCACGTTTCCCTTTGCCACATTTTTGTGGACATGGATTCATCAGTCTAGATATTGTCACTTCAGTCAACCAAGTGGCTGGCATAGACACAGAAAAACATTTTGCTAGCTTAGATGAGACCTGTAGCCGGGCTTAAAGGTCCTCAGTGTAACCATTCACAAAATATAGTTCTTTTAAATTCTGGTACCGCCCATTGGCAGTCCTAGTGTTAAGGTTGTCTTAGTAGTGGGAATGTGGGCATTAATCACGTGGTTCAATCTCTGTTGTAGCGAGCACACTCAACGCCGACTAAAGCAAGGGGACATTATCACCTGGTGCACATCAGAACGGCCGTGGGTTGAAAGCCCAAGCATTCTTGCCGAGTAGGCCAGCGGGTTCTCGTTCCTAAGTCTAAAGCTCAAGGAGCATTGCCAGGTGGTGTCACTGTAAAATGGCAGCCTTAGGTGTTGTTAGGCGCTGCCAAGGATGCGAGCAAGCTTGGGTTTGTTGCAGGAGCAAGGCGTCCTCTTCTTATTCTATTGTTTTTCTTTCTTTTCGACATGACCCCTCATATTAGGACTCCTTCAGAAAGGCCTTTAGTGCTTCTGGTGCATTTTGTTTTATTCTTTGGTTGCTGTGACGACGGTGCTACTCTTTTGGACGGTTGCTTACGACGTACATGACCAAACTTAAAATTCAAAATCATAATTGCAGGATAAAATGGAACCCCTAACGAGCCGCCCTGAAATAAGCTTTACATGCCATGCCTATTTCAAACCTAAGTGATTAGTATTGTGTCCCTGAGTTCTAATGTTGTGTTCTGACTCAGCAAACGCGGCTTACTTCTTGGAAGCTAGCTCCAATGCACAACTGACTGTACTCAGGGAGGGGTGAAGAAGAAATATTCTCTTTGCTGGCATCAGATTTTTGACTTTTGATTTCCAAACGATCCAAAAATGTTGCCCCTACAGGGTGGCACGTAGCCCCGGAGCTGGTGTGTGGCATATGCAGGCTGCATTTATTAGTTCAAGGCGGCACCGGGGTGGTTTTTCTTCTGTTGATAGAATATTTAGTGCGGCGGTTTATTGGAAATACTCGCGTAGTTGGGCTCCTTTTCAATTACGGCGCTTTCTTGCTCTTTGAAATTCACGCAACGTTAGCAAGTATAGGCATCAGTTTGAATAATTAGGAAGTTCGAATTAACCTTATTTGATTTTACATCTGAACACTTATCACACTTTTCTATTAAAGATTCATGATGATTTAAGCGCAAAGCAAATCATCCAGTAGAGAGTGTGTGCCACCATTTTGTGTACTTATCTGTTTAGTTTAGGGACTCCACTTGACGTATGGCAGCTAAACAGGAGAAAGGAACTGGTCTTCAAAAACACAAAAATGTATAAGAACTGAGCATACCGAACTGTTTTTAACTTCTGGGCCGCAGTTTTCGATCATAGTTGATGTACTTGGAGGCTTGTTCCAAAATATAAGAACAAGACTTGACAGGATGTTCTTCGGTGAGAGCCCACAATCACACATTCTGCTTTGTAGGCTTCTGTACTGAGAATGTGGCACAAAGTGTCACTATGCTTGTCCTATGTGAACACTATTTCTAAATAAAAAATATCTTGAAAGGCCCCCTGGGTGGCGCTCCCATGATCACCTTCAAATTGCTTGCGACTGTACAAGTATGCATTATAAAAATGCAGAAGTTCACTCGTGCCCGAAGTTTGTGTGCACGTAACAGCGAGATAGGGGGGGGCACCTTTTTACTGTAAAGCCCCGAACATTCTTTCTGAATAGCTATGTTGCAGTTTCTTATAGTACAACCATTAAAGGGATGGCCTCTGCGAGACTTTATGCTCAGCATGGGATTCAGCATGGGACTCAGCATGAGACTCAGCATGGGATTACTGATAAATGCACAAAAGCAAGAAAACACGTCCTGTATATTTTGTAGCTAACTCTAATTTAGTATTACCTATTTAGGATCAATACGTATGAAAAATCTTAATTTGAAGGAAAAAATATTTATTTACCAAATACATTCTATACGTGGTGTGGTTTTCTTTTTGGTGAGCTTTTTAAAAAGCCTTCTTTGAATGCATAGGTTCAAGTTTACAAGACTCTGACGAAAAGGTGGAACAAAGCTTAACCCGCCATGCATGGACGTCTCACATTACCTGAAAGGCAGGTTTGCTATAAAACTTTGATCCTATTTCTTGAGCTTACTAAGTTCCAAATGCTTGTGGTCCTTCATATGATACTGTATTCACCAATGACACTCTAAGGCTACTGGGGACAGCGGCTGAAATTATGTCAATTATCTTTCAGCATTGAATGCACCTTTTATACTAGTGCTTTAGGGATCCAATCTCTTGCCCTAATGACCAACGGTTATCTCGTTTTCACATTACCTGTCCTGCTCACGCACATTTCGCCTTCCTATTTTCTGTAATGTCGTTAACACGCCTTTGTTCTCTGATCCACTCCGCTCTCTTCTTGTCCCTAATGTTATACCATCATTTTCTGTTTCATTGCCTGCTGAGTCCTTAATTTAGGTTAAACCCTTTTAGTGAGCCTCGAAGGTTCTGCCCCAAAGGTGAGTAGGGTAAGATGAAGCTGTCATACAGTTTCTTTTTCAGGTACAATGGCAGGCTGCAGTTGTGTATTATACCATTGTTAAAAGCTGTATTAACAACACAGATTTTCCTGTACCCTTTCCTTGTTTGAAAAAGTGACTGGCAAGAGAGGTGCTACTGCAACCGCCTCCACAAAGCGACTGCTCAAGCTATTGTTGACAGTCAACTTGGCTTAGGAGTTCGTCTTTTGAAAAAAAATGGAAGCAGGCTTTTGCATCCGAGCGAGCGGCATCTTGCATTGTGTGTAAATAAATATCTTTGTGTCGTTTCAGACACCAAATTTATTCACCACACATTTTTGATGGGCCAGAAGTTTCTTGTCAGTCATATCGAGTGCACATATCAAATTTTGCGACAACATGCGGCTTAGTGTTTAATGCTAGAAGAGGTACAAAAGGTATTTCACCATTTAAACCAGAAAAGTCTTTAATCACTTTCCGACCAATCCGGGTTGCAACCGTTTTGGCAGTTTCTGGCACGACAAAAATGAACGCAAACGGTTCTAGAATTCCTGCCATAACTAACTGATGGAGGCGCGCACAACTGAACAAGTTCTTTGCTTCGGTGAATTTTTTTTTGGTTATTGTTCTTTGATTGTATAACTCTGGGTAAATACGGAGTTGTGTAAATTTGTCTTGTTGTAACTATATTCAATCATTTGCGTTTGCCCGTATTTTTTTTTTGTTTCCAAATCGTATCACTTTACGTGAAGTAAATCTTTGTTGTTGTAACTACTATTCAATCATTTGTGTTTCCCCGTATTTTCTTTTGTTTCCAAATCATATCCCTTTGCGTGAAGTATTGAGAAAGTTTAACTTTATGTTGTATTCTTAAGCACCATTGAAAAGTTTGTTTCTAAAGTTTTTTTTGTAATTTTGTTGTCCTGCCATTTGACTAATTGGTAATTACTTCGTCCCGTAAATTTTTACTGCTCTTGTAACTTCGCAAAACAGTTTTCTGTATATACACCTGCATTTCTAGTGTTCATGACCCTTTCCCCAGATTTGGGTTAATTTAAAGTAGCCTATATTTGTTTGGAACTCGCAATCACCCCTCAACACCACTTCTGTGTTTCCGAGGTACTTTTTTTAAGTGTTCCTCAATTTTTTACTGGCGTGAATTATTCAGGGTTTCGTAAATTTGTCTTGTTCTTGTAACCCCCATTAAATCATTTCTGTTTCCACACTTTTCTTGTGTGGTTTCTCACTCAGGTCACTAAGTGTGACATATTTCAAGCTGCATACCTATCTTGTTCTTGCGCGTTGAATGTACGTTTCCTTTCTTTCCTTTTTTTTTCGATCTTTCTGCGGTGTGTGACTTCTTTCTGGTGATGGAATTTTGTGCTATTTATTTGATTATGCAATATTCACCCTTTGCGCCTGGGTAGACAGGCATCAAAATTATTGTGGTTTTGTTGCGAAAATGTAATTCATAATTTTTCTTCTAGTGTAAACTATTTTACCTGAACTCTTTTGTGTTTTGAGTGTAATTGGAAACCTTAATTTCTGCCCACCTGCACCTATATATAGCGAACTTGGCAAGCCTGTCATCTTGATAAGTTAGTTTTTTATTTGTTTTTGTGATAGTTTATTTTCACGAGGCCTGTACAGCCAGGCTTTGTCATCCAATTTGATGACACCACTGTGGTTGCCTTAGTGTGAAGGGCACTTTCGCTGATCAGGACTCGTTTGGTTTTGCATGCAACCAGTTGCTTTCAATATGACATTAGTTCTTTGGAGGCGTGTTTTGTGTGCTTCTGGGAGAGATTGTGGGCCGATTGGTCCTAAAATATGACACGTCTTGCAATATCCACCACTTCAAAAATATGGAACACATTTCCGTAGACACCAGGTACCAAGTAAAAGAAAACAGTGCTCTCAATAGCTCTTAAGACGTATATTTGGGGTACAGGTGCCAGAACACGTAGGCAACCTCATAAAAGAGGCTGGACAAGCTCCGTATAATGTTTACATAGTGTAAATATAATGCATCCACGTTCATCTCAGAAATATCATATATTTGTACACTAGACAATTATATAAGAAACTAATGTTTCTGCAAAGACAGCAAAATAAAGTTGAGTATATGTACATATAGGGCTTGCATGCGTACCTTACCATATCCATAAGGTGTAACACTAAGTTCACATCGCATAAACAGAATATAAAAGTACCAAGACGGGTGCATTCTACGTTACATCTCGTGTGATTTGGATTGGTTTTTTGTAGTTGTAGCAGCGTTAAATATATGTAACTTTGAACCCAACCATATGTCTCCTGGACATCTGCAATGTCGACTGCCTTCATTTCCAGATATCTACAGCAGGTGACGCAGTTTGTTGGGTACGTATGAGTATGTGCCTGACTCCTCTTACCAATCGAGAATGAAGGCGCTCAAGCATGTTGGCTTCACGTTTTTCCACTACATCGGTTGGGAGATCATGCCCTGGAAGCTGTTGAAGCTGCAACGGTTCAGAACTATTGTGTGAAGATCTCCGACTTGGGTCCTGCTGTGAAATAATTTCTACCGGCAATTGAGTGGTGCCTAACACATGCAATGCCCAGATAATTCCGTGTTGGATTTGTAGATCTCACAAATAATGTTTTACATGTACTTCGAGACAGAGTGCATGAACGCTCAGGCAACAGGATTTTACAATTCCTTGATTCAATTAGCAAGCAGCGGTGGTAGTTATCAGGTTGGGCGAAACTATTGTCGGGATCGATGGAAACAAGACATCGGAGCGGACGCTTTTCAGGGTATTACATTGTTTGATTGGGCGGTTTACCATTTATTATGAGGCAGTGATTTAAATCAGGGATAGGGGATATTTAATTTTAGCCTTACGTTGTAAATTGACTACGCAGCAAAATCTCCCTGAAACATCCAATTTTATTTTGATGGGTCAGATTTCACCAAACTTATAAACAGTGGTTTCAGGTTATGCCCACTACAGACACAAATCCCTAACCAGCTCTGGTGGGTTTACTGCCAACAGTTCGAGCATGGTACTTTCTTTTGCTGCAGCCGACGATCCTGTGCCAAATGAGCCCAACGAGTCCACCCGGCCAAAAACTGCAAACGTGGGTATTGTCATTCCCTGCTCCCTGCTGGCATATTCACGCTTATGTGAGAAACTTCTGGGTACTTTAGAACTTCGCCTTTCAGGTTGCGAAATAGGTTCTCTTTTTTCGCCATAGGACCTATGACGAAACAGTTCGGTCGGGATCGTAGCCGGGGGTGGTTTGTGGCCTCGCCCGGATTGTTGCCTGGCCCTATTTACTCACTGGGTTGCTGCGGTAGCTGAACTCGTCCTCACACTGCAAGGCGAGCCATTAGTGGTTGCGGCCCCACAAACACGAAATAAAGCACTCATCCTCCCCTGCCGCTCCTGCCTTTAGTACTATTGAGAGCCTCTAGAAGACGAAATTGGAGGAAGCCTGAGCTGCCCCAACCCCGCCAAACCACCTGAGCCACCTTTGGCGCTATCAACACCCGCGGCGTTGATAGCGAAGGAAACTTCAAAGGGTGCTAAGGTAATGGGGGCTTTTCTGCAGGCCACTTCGAGCAGATCTGATGAGGAGATGGACAACTGACCTTGCTATCTATTTCGCAGCGAATGAAGTGGGTTGCTTCTTCCAAACCTCCAGAATTACCGAAGCAAACCCCTCGGAGAATCACAGACCTAAAACTACATACATAATTACCAACACTTCTGTCCTCTTCCCACCTAATAGGATAACTGAAAGTATTGTCTCACAGAAATGTGGAGGTCTCCTGAATAGTCTTGATGTTTACAAGTTACGGTATTTTGATCAACTAAGCATCAAAGATCTGCCAGACCCTCGCCATAATTACAGGCAGACAAACTTTCAAATGGTTACGTTGCATTTAAAATAGGCACGAATGGCTGCTAACACTCCCTGTGTCGTGTGGCCATTATCGCGCAAAAACATTGAAATGTAGTACTATTACCTGAAACAAAGTCTTTGAGACTTTGCGCTTTTGTACCACAATGTTTAAAGGATACTGATAGTATGCTGTATATTCTAGAAGTGTAATACTCTGTAATTTAAAGTTTCGAGGCACGGGTACATCTACTTCCCGAAACGTTTTTACATATAGGCTACCTTAGGGCATTCAACGTACCCCAGGGTTCTCTCGCAGGGTTGCCTGACGTGGCGTGATCGAAACGTTTTAACACCCTCTAGAGTATGCCTGTTGAACAAGAAACAGACCACATATCTTAACATAGGATACATCACGTTTTTACACCTTGATCAGAATATTGGCTTTGCAGTTCTCTATATATCCAGCTGGTATTTCGGTACTAACCCATGTGGTAGTGACCACTTCCCAACCATACTATCATATATGTTTAATTGGCCTTACTGTTCACCTTCACATAGAAGCTCCACGAAGGAAGAGGAAACTGTAATACACTCACATAGACATTTAAATTGCACTACACACGTACGCATGGAGATGCCGCCAAAATCGGTAGAGAAGACATTTTCAACACCGCCAAAAAGTTTATTGCCGGGGCCGCCGCTGTCCTGAGAAACACTATGTGGCCCTGGTGGAATGAGGACAGTAGGAATGCGGGATAAGCCTAGAAAAAGGCGTGGGGTATTCTGCCCAGGCAGCCCCCTTCGCCGAACCTCATACCCTTAAAACGGGCAAAACCGCCTGGGTAGCGTGGGTGCCGCCGAGCAATTCAATATAGTTGGCGCTCCTTTCACATGCGTAACTCATACACAGACACACAGCGTATGGACAGTAATTATTAAACCTATGGGAAAACAGGCGCACAGCATGCCCCAGTGTATCACAAGGGGGTACACATTCGAAGACCAGGCTAACACACTTGCACAACACTTCCAACAAGTGTCCAGCTCGGCACACTACTGAACCTCTTTCACAAAACACTAAAAATTCCGTATAAAGACGTCTTTCCTCGAAAATAACAGGTTGAATGACTTTTATAACTTGCTTTTTACCTCACGAGCTGAAGATGGCTCTCATCTTTTGTAAGCGTTCAGATCCGCATGAAGAAAATATTACATATAGTCTTACACAATAGTTATGCTCAGACGTTCAAAAACACTTTTACAAGTTTACAACAAATAATGGCTTTCGGGAAAACTTCAAGTCTCTTGGCGAGAGCCACAGTAACGGTATTTTTAAAGGAAAAGAAGAACCCACTCTCTCTGACAAACTATCGCACGTTTGGCCTAAAAACTGCCTGTGCAAGTTTGTCAAAATGATTGTAAACAAGGTACTTGTGTACTTGATATAGTACAGAAGTCTTCCCTGAAACGACAAAGCTGGAATCAAAGCACGGTGACTGAACGTTTTTGGTGTACCTAGCAACCTGCTGAAATCTTTTTCTAGTCACGTGAATGGACGAATCTTCCGTGCCACAGTTGTTTCGGCACAAGCAAACGTTCACGTTCTGGAGGATGGCATGCCTCAAGGTGGCATTTTCATCTTTAGCTTACTGATAGTCATGAAGAGCTATGGAAGGACCTGCTGCTAATCAGTTCCTGCAATATTTATATAGTTGAACTTCCAATATCATTTCAATCATGTGACATGGATACAAGTGAACGTCAGGTCCAGGTTCTAGCAAACACACCTGTTGGCTCAGCCAAGAAAAAGGATGCAATTTATTTTTGCAAAAGACCCTCGTCGTATGTTTCAAACAGTCGGGGGAATCCTTGGGACACTGAAATTGATCTCAACGGCTTGTCGATCTCAAAAAAAGGGAAAAAAATATTCTATGTGTGGTGTTTGGCAAAAAAGGGCACATGAATACCTCTCAACTAACATCTCAAGCACATATGTACCAAACCAATGTTTATTACAAGTGTCCTCTCTAAACACTAGTACGGCGTGGATAAGCAAACCCTATTACGTGCTTCTACGATGTTGGCGGGGTCTCAATTTGACGATGGAAGTGTGGTGTATGGTTTGTCAACAAAAACAGCATTGAAAATGCTAGACCCAGTGCTGAACTTGAGTCTAGGCTGTGCGTCGGATTCTTTTCGGACTAGCCCCGTACAAAGCCTGCATGTCGAGTGGAGAAAATGTACCTTAGATAACCCGCAAGCATACACAGACCTGCTGTATGCTTCTAAAATCGCAGCTTGGTGTCACCATTCTTTTAGATCAGCTTTTTGGGGTACAAGCATAATGTAACTCCTGCTAAATCTTCCGTTCGTTTCTGCGCACTTCTCATACACAGTTAGAGAGGAAGTGTCGGAGCTTCCTGCTGTCTTTTTATTTAGGACCTGAACTTCTGGAAGAGTTTTTATAGTGCCATGACATCTCCGCCCAGTATCATGTGACGTATATTTCACACATGTAGCGCAAAACCGGGGGCCCAGATTAGAAATCCTGCAACACTTCTTGTCCCTTCAGCGGGGGTTGAACCGCAGCGCCATTTGCAGCATTGAGCTGCAAAAGCGTTTATCAGCGCCATCCTTCGCCGAACCGCTCCTGTTGAGCCAAACTTATTTCACAGTGCCGTACTACGCCGGAGGGCATGAATGTAGCCGCTAGATACGACTGCCATGAAGCCAAGCTCCCGAACATGTGGAAGAAACATCATGGTTTTGGTTTGGACTTGGAGTTTATGGTCTCGGTTTTATCACGGCTATCGTGGCTCTTGAACTCTGCTTTGGTGTAGCCCAAAGCCGCAGACATTACGCGTCATCTGTTTAGAATTCTTTGTTGCATTTGCATGGTTGCATTGGCCGGTGTTTGTCACTGCTACAAAATCTATGAAAAATACCCGAAAGTAAAATGTTTTGTGCCTCATCGCAAAGAGAAAAAATATCTGCATGGAAGGTTGTAATTTATTAGAGGCGAACATCTACTTAGTCGCCCATTTCTGATGATCCCAGCTCTGCTGCCCCCAGCTTTCTGTTGTTGTATGTGTTAAAATAACAGAGTCTGGGTGCTTTCCCCTCACTTGCCATTGGGAGGCGTTTGTTCTGAGGAAATTACTAAATTTGGCCAGTGAACATGAAATTCAAATGAATTTGAAACTTTAAATATGCTCCCTGTAAGCGGGAGGAAAGGCTTGTCACATTTTGCGTTCCCTCTGTTTTTTTCCAGCAGCTTAGCCCTCCTGTCGCCGGCGGCAAGGCGGCGGCCTTTTTCTTCCAAGGTTTCTCGGACACGTAAACACATTAAAGCTTTATTGCCCGCGCGAGATGAAGAGCAAGGGTGGAGAAAGATTGAGTAGGTATCCTTTTTGAGGGCCGACAAAAACCTGTGCACGTAACACACCTCTTGCATACTGTCCGCCGGCAGTGACCGCAGGCATTTACAACTCGACACCGCTGTAACCCACGCAGTTATGTGTCCCCTATCGCTCCGCAGCGTCTGTCTGTAGTGCCCTCTCGGTTCTTTATAACTTTTTTTTTTACGTGTCGTCACCGCTGCCTTTACCTAAAATTTTATTTCTCCCTTACTCGCGTCTTTCTATCACACTCTCTCACTTATTACCTGTGCCCTTTGTCGAGAGGCAACACTTTGCCTTGGAAATATTTTCATTTAAACACCTTCTCTCTCTCTCTCCCTAAATATTTGTTTTCTAGTTTGTCCTTCCTTATATCTGGCTTTCTCTCATGTTTCAATGCCCTTTTCTGTCTTCTTGCTCGCTTTCTATCTAAAATGTATGTCACCGCCGCCTCCGGAACCTCGAGTTCTTGAATAGTATACATAAAAAGTCCATTCTGTACGACATTACTCATGATATAGGAGGGTCCCCATCCGAAACGTCGATGAAAGTTGTGTTCCCGAAGTAAACTTGTTATATATTTGGGAGCCCCTTTTTGCTATTTAGCCTTCACTAGCCTAACCGTGTATGACATATATATATACATATATGTATGTATTATAATATATATATTATATATATATATATATATATATATATATATATATATATATATATATATAATAATAGTAGGAGTAGTAGAACTTTGAAGATGGTAGAGAACACAAGAGAAGAAAAACTTCGAACAAGGTAAAACACGATTGTGGCCTACGTTTCAGCAAAGAGAAATTACTTTCCTCAGGGTAATCTCTCGCCTGGCAGGCACGGGTCCTACCCCTATATAAACCGTGCCTGCGGAAAGCAAGTTCTCTTTGCTGACACGTAGGCCAATATAAATATATATATATATATATATATATATATATATATATATATATACGCGTGTCTGTGTATGATGTGACAGAAGGGCGATGAGTTAAAACCCCCACGCACCAAGACCCCTGGGCCATCCCAAAACGGGGTATATGCCAGAGCGCCAGAGCGAGCGGAAGAAAGTCGGACGTGTGCGCCTGGCGGAAGGTCTGCAGGAACGTGTCTGGGTTAAACAGGCCCATCTGAAAGACGCCTGGGGTGGGCGAGGCGACAGGTTTTGGGGACACGGCACGGCAGTCATGGCATCTCACTCGGTGTCAGGTGTGGGAGTGTTGCTCCGTTTGCCTTGTTCGCTGCGCCTTGTGGTCCTCAGCTCCGGTGCAGCAGCCAAGGACAGGCCCACATCCATCCCGCTGGCAAGAGCGACGACGAGAGACCGGGCTACGAACTTCGAGACGCCACCGTGCGACAGCCCCCGGCCGCATCGCAAATCCCATGTAGGCATTTTGTCCCTGCGTGCATTTAACCTTAGTGCTGAGGGGACCATCCCGCAAAGTGCAGTCGTAACTTTTTGTAATGTATGTGATGTTCATGTCAATCGTCCTTTTAGTCCTAATAAAATCTTTTGTGAGCATGTACCTTATATATATATATATATATATATATAGATATATATATATATATATATATATATATATATTATATGTGTGTGTGTGTGTGTGTGTGTGTGTGTTTGTGTGTGTGTGTGGGTGGGTGGGTGTCTGTTTCTGTGTGTGTGAAAACAATTCCGCAAAACAGAAGGGACACGGATGAAGTAAAGAACGAACACCACACGGCGCACTGTTTTCTTCGTCCCTGTTCTTTACATAATCAGGGTCTCCCCCTTTGCAGAAATGTTTTTTTGTATATAGTACAGACATGCTCTGGATGCCACAATTCTTATATAGATAAATAAACACAACAGACAACAATTTGCATGTGCAGCCAACCTGAAATGCAGCCAACCTGCGTTCTGCTAATTGTTGAGTTTACTACAAGTATCCAACACACAAAACTTCTTTAAAAGGCGTTTTTAAAGTTGATTGCGGTAAAAATAACACCAAGAATGCCCCATTTAACAACTATTCCTTTCGACAGGAGGGCACCTAAAAAAGAATGTATTTTCGTTGAACTACCAAAAAAGCTCCTGTGCATTGACCATCTTCTGGGACCCAGAATTTAATCAATCATTAAGGAAACTTTTTCTCGCTAAGTGACACTTTACTTTTGCGATAGATCAGTTCCAACAAAATGGCTTTGAGAGAGTCGGTAAGCACGTGGTGCATTGCAACTAAGCTCTCATCTTACTGCATTACACAGTAACCACACCACACTCAGTTGCAGGTATTGTTGTGATGTGTTTTCTTTAGTATATACAGAAAAATATTCAGCTGTGGTACACATTGACCTAAAGATAATATGCATTCTTCCGCATGCTCTCAGGAGAAGGCAAAGAAAGCTATCATGGCATAAGAATAACGAGAGCAATTCAATGATGGTTGCTCAAAGATGTTTCAGGAAGGTTATGGCTCTAAAAAATATAATAGTGAAAAGTGCTTGTTTTCGATAACAAAAGAAGGGTGGAGAAAAGTGGCGGCAGCAACATGTTTATTCTTAGCACAAAAGCAAAATGCTGCTCAACTCCTGCAAGGCGAAGGGAATTACTATGGTTAAGAGAAACGGCGGCGTGCAACAATAGTTCAGGACCAAATAAGAAAATAAATAGTCAAAATATTCCCTACTGAATGTCGACATTGAGAGCCTTCAATGTACCTGTACTGGATGGTCGGCGTGCTGTCCTATAGGAATACATTAAAAATCAAGCACCGGATCGGGTCTCACGAATTCTTCAGACGGTTTGGGACTGTTAATGGAGGTGGCGAAATGTTTATGATAGGGTTGTTTCGGTGTGAGATAATAGGCGACTGTGTAAAAATATTTTGGATCAAATTTTTAGAGTTTTATTTGTGTTAATTTTTTTCGATGAGAGGTAGTTTGTGTTTTAAAACGATGCTTCTTGCCTTTACCCCTTCAATGGTTTGGTCACGACCATTTGTTTCTCAAGAAAACGCATGCGAATGGACAAAAGGAGTTGCCGCAACCGCCAGGAATAAATTGCAGAATGAATAGAAAAAAGGTCAGAAAGCGCATCTTCTCAAGGAATGAGCAACTAGCCAACGCGGAGAAGTGGGAGACAGACGGTGCACTCACCAAGAACATCTGAGGGTGTATACCTGAGTTCTTGATGAATGCTACATGATAGCATCACTCCGCCTCTCGCGCCGCTGTGCTCTTCGCCCATGACACGTGTAGCGGCCATGTGCGTGCCTAATGCATTAGTTATAAAACCTAAAGCTCACACCAACGCATGGTATCTCACTTCTCCGTCTATGCCACTGATCTCATTCCCTTTGTCGGTAGTGACAGGAATGGATGAGAAGTGAAATTTTGTGACACGGGAATTGAGCATTATTTTATAAAAAACGTTTTCACTAATGTGCTTCCCCAATATAACTCCCCAGACTACGCTTTATGAATAATGCATAGATTTAACCTTACCAAACAATATCTCTTTGAGGTAATGATGGATGTGGTTAAGTGCTGTTCACATGTCCTAGGTTTCATTTTCTTCTCGGAGCTACGTGAGCGAATTCAAGTTACGTCTCATGGGTAAATCTAATGGGTGTCATTTACAGCTTCGATTTCCACCCACCTTTACAGGTTGTGGTGGCATGCATTTTCTCATTCTTGCGCAGTTCTATATCTCGGATTCTGCCAGTCTTTTTTATCACATTTAACGTCGCAGAAACATCCATAGGGAGGGTTTATTGTTGTGTCTGTCAGACAAGGGTTTCTAATATATGCTGTGTTATTGGCATTCCTTGCTGCATCCTGACATTTTAAAACCTCGTTTTCGTGTATACTTATGCAGTATTCAGAAGTTTGTTCGGTCAAAAGATCACTGAAACGCAAATAAAGGTTTTGGATTTGGCACTGTAAATTGATTGTAGGAATAACCAGTTTTTATTAACCATCTTTTCATGTTCCAGGTTTTACCGAACCTTACAAACAAACTTTTTGCCCCACGTCCCACCTACGGAAAAAATGATGACTAGTCGTTTGAAAAAAAAAGTAGTGCTTAACACCACAACGACCAGGAAGAAAGAACAGCAGACGGCGCTCTTCTATTGCCAGTGCTTCTGCGCCTCTTCCTCGTCGTTCTGTTATTAGCGCTGCTTAGTATGGACGGATACCAACTAGCCCAGCTATCGACTGTGTTAAAGAAATTATTTGCTGTTCACTGGAGATGACCCTATTATATTTTCTAAAAGGAGCGCAAGTTGTTTATTATTTTTTTATAACCTGCATGGTTTACGGGGACAGAACGTGATAAAAATTATAAAAACTACACCTGGGTATAGTTTTGCCAATGTAACCTTCGTCTTACTAAACGTAAGGGTGTAGTAAAGGTTTTGGCAGGTTCATCTCGTTAAATCGATTACTAATATATTGAATAAATGTGGTCTTGCCTAATACAAAAAATAATTCCGAATCTTCCAGAAACGTATGGTAGCCCGTATTTTATTTACTGCGGAGAACAGAGAACACGGCAACGTGAAACAGAATAATGGCGGGTACAGCATGAGCAAAAACGGGTGGTTCAAATTTCATCATATAAAAACTATTTATATAACTGCTGCTGCAACTAAAGAATTCCTCAAACGCAGAGTAAAAAGTACGTAAATCTCAAATCACATTGTTGCTTTTATAAAAAATTTCTTTAGACGCAGTATTTAATAATACATCGTATAGATATTGTGCTGGTAGTAATGCAAGATCTGAAGGTTCATTCACTATTTGCGGTTGTAAATCTGGCCAAACCAGCATACATTGAATTTTATGCCTAGTGTACGTAATTATAGATGAAGTTAGAGGGATATTCATGCAATATCCTAGCTGAGAGATTGTTTATAACATCGGACAGTTACATTACCCAAGTTGAATTTGTGTTGAGGTTTGTGCATGTGAACAGCTACATCCCCGTGCTATTGGGTTCTTTGCTTTAAATTGGGACGTTGCTTTTACCATGAGACAAGGTTCTTCTCAAGCAAGAGCGCTGCACTGTTAAACTAATGTCACAAGCACGTCTGGCGATAAAGCGGAAGCACCCAACACGCAAGAGGCAGCTCGTAACGGGTGGATACAAGACGTAGACTGAGTACCTTCGCACTTTTGAAGATATTGTAGTTCCCTAAATTCGAGTACTGACCGAAAATAAATCTTGCCAATTTCCTTGTTCTCGTATTTCCTTGTTCTCGTTTCCTTGTTCTCGTAGCGGAAACTGTGGTATTGCTGCATAAAAAAATTACACGCCAATTTAAACACTCTTCTTTGCACACAAACGCGTGTAATACATTTCTCCATAGATTGTTTATATAGAAAATACGAAGCAACAGATTTCTCAGGATGCTATGTGTTTTTTCCAGGTCACATACTCGAGGAAATACAAACAATGGCATCTCTATCCGGCTCTTCATAATCCCTCCCAAACAGCAGCAATCACAGCGAAAGTTGTAAAGCTTTATTCTAACACTTTCGCAAAGAATGCCTGCCTATGCTTTGGAAAATATAAAGAGCGTTCACGCAGTGCCTGGAGGAATGCTGACGGACCACGATTGGAGCAGAGGCCGGGGCAACACATTGATTAGCAGCCGCCTAAAGAGGTTACGGTGCCGATTTGGGCGAGAACATTGTTTGGTTTATTCGTTTGAAAGTAAAATAGAAAGGAACAGATGTGCAGCAAAAGGTATTGCGCTGGTTACAGGGTTCACCTGCGTAGAACTTAAGTGGGAAGGAAATACAACATATGTTAAATTGAGTGAGTGTCACGCGTCTCACGTGGCAGAAAAATGAGGCTCAAGTTGATTCATTCGATGACCACACAATATATTTACAGTACAAAACGGCAAACAAACGTGATCATAGCACACTCACATGCATATCACCCTATACAAAAAAAACACAAACACGACCTCACACTACCAAAAATCTCAAATACTAACTATAGCAAAATAACTGTCTATGCCAAATTCAAACCACTCCCACACTGTAGCTCGTCGAAGCCGCTGCTATTTCCACGACTTGTCCCGGTGGGTAGGCTTCCCCGTTGCCGAAAGTCGCAGCACGTCGCAACGACCCGTGCTGGTCGTCAGTGGTCCAGATGACCGTGGTGCGATGCCACGGCTTCGCTGAGCAGCGCGGCTCAGCAGGCGGCCAGCAGTGCGAAGCTGCTGGTCATAGGTGGTCCCGAGCTGCCCGCTGCCAGACAGTGCGATGCCGCTGGTGCGTCGTGGGGCACGGCTCGACGGGTCGCACCGCCGGTCAGTAGGAGGCCTGCAGAGTGAAGCCGCTGGTAATCGGTGGTTCCTGGCAGCCCGCTGCCAAACGGTGCGATGCCGTTGGTGCGTTGTGGGGCATGGCCCGACCTTGCCGCTGTTCCTCCAAGACCTCGTTCCACTCTGTCCACTACAACTTCATCGTCCTCCTCTTCGCCTCGCATTTTATCTAGTCAGGCTCCAATTTGCTGTTCAGATAACCTCCTGCTCTTCCTTATCACTCCGTGTATGTTTTTCATTGGCCCCTTCCATATCCTTCGCGCATCTCGTACTCTGATTCTTCTTTGACTTTGTCTTTTCTTCCATAATCTTCTTCTCGGGCCAATCCCCCTTCGGGTATGGGTTTTTTACCACATGACATTTTACCCCCCAAAATTGAAGAGTTTTTTTCTTAAAAACTGCTACACACCACCTCTGTTCGTGAAAACAAAGTCCGCAGTCCGTACGTCACAACTACATCAGTCCTACTAAAATACCAATATCCATCACACACCAAGTTCAATCTTCACAAAATATAACTAGAAATCCCACACTCAATCACAACACCTAACACTAACAGACACTGTACATTACTAAAATCAAACACATCAACGTGTCTCAAGCTTGCAAACACTCCTAATGAATGTAAACTTCTCCACCTCCTGAAGACGCCATACAAATTTACTACACAATAAAGATGCTGATCCTCTTTCTGCTCCCCCTTCTAAACTATGTAATGTATGTGTATACCTCATACCACTACAACACCCTGTCGTCGCACCATACCACAACATTTATGCTTTACCTTATATACGAACTATTTGTCATGTGCACTTATGAGTCCTATTCGTTTTCATGTTAGTTCCGTGTATTTCCCCAGGTTAGTTGACCATTGCCTTCATCTTCACCTTCTTGCACCTCTTCCATTCAGCACCTTTTGCTACGCTGCCATCTCTCTTTGAACCGCCATCAATGTTCACTTGTCTCACTGCCCTATGACTTGTGCCCTGTCTCCTATCCTTCTCTACTACAAGCGTTCTCTCGATTGTGGAAGAATCGCATGATTCCTTCGTTTTTCCTCCTTTGCGCGTCTTCGCTTTCGCTCTCCTCTGACTTTGGTACTTTGGCTACTCCCGGAGGAGAACTCACTGCCTATCTTTTGGAAGACGCCACCCTGGGCGGGGTGCTGATTACGGAGCCAGCCGTTCGTCTTACAGGCCTTGGATGGTTGTCTGGGCGTCACCATGGTAGCGTGTGCTAACTCTATGAACTTTCCAGTTACCCTATCACTTTTCGCACAGCCCCGCTCACGCACTCGAACTTTTGTAATACCCAGACTCTTTTTCCTTCACTGCTTCACACGCTTACGAAAATGCGGGAACTTGCTTTTCAGCCCCTTACCGGGTGCTGGCAAGTGCCTTTTACCTGGAAGCAGCCCGTGTCCAGTGCCCAACCTGAATTTTTTGAGTTGGGACTCATTGATCATAGGGAGCTGGGTCTGAGGGAACTGTCCTAGTTGCTCTGAAATCCGCTGGTTTGGGAGAGCACTGGTGATCCCGTTTACTGTCTTAGACGCTGAACTGTCCGCTGAGCCGTCTAAAGAGTTTGCACGGTCCTTTTGTGAGACAAGTGTACTCTCAATCGTCCTAGGCATTTCTACCCGACCAGCAATAGAGCTTTCTGGCCGGAGGCTATCACTGCAAGTGCACGGAGCGGCCTGTGTCTCCGTCTCAATAATTACTCTTTCAGAGACTGGCAAATTGATTGATCCATCGGAAGTACTAGGCGGCCGCAAGCTCTCCTTACCTGAACTGTTCAGGCCGCGATCTCCAAGAGCCTGGCCTTTGGTTCCACCGTACCCGGCCCGTTCACCCCCTTGCACTTCGAGTGCCCCTATCTCCTCCGCGTTCGGTGACGAGAACCCTTTTCTTTTTTCATTGCCATCACCGCGCTGTGCAAGCCGCGTTGTCTCAACAGCACGTGCTTCTTCGCCGTCACCTAGCTGCGTTCTTTCTTTATCTCGTGCCTCGGAGAGGTCTGCGACCCTCGTGCCTTCATACTCAAGTGCGGCGCGTTCACCATCCTTTCTGCGTTCACTTTCCTCGAGGCGCCACGTTAACTCTTCTTTTTCTCGGTCCAACTCTTCTAGCTGGGAGGACAACCTCTCGCGCTCTTTGCGCCACTCATCATTTAACAACGCAAAAAACTGCTCTTTGTTCATACCTGATGTACTAGCCCTCATTAAAATCTTCTCGAGATCCATCTCTCCTCCAGGTGAGACGTGTGGTTGGGCCCAGGATAGATCCTGGCAGGCTCGCCAAATGTTGTCACGCATCTCACGCGGCAGAGAAATGAGGCTAAAGTTGATTCATTGGATGACCACACAATATATTTACAGAACAACACTTCAAACAAACGCGATCACAGCACACTCACAAGCATATCACAATATACTGAAAAAAACACAAACATGACCTCCCACTACCAAAAATCTACTCAAATACTAACTATAGCACTTTAAATGTCTATGCCAAAGTCAAACCAGTCCCACCCTGTAGCACGTCGAAGCCGCTGCTATTTCGATTATGTGTTCCGGTGAGTAGGCTTCCCCGTTTCCGAAAGTCGCAGCACGTCGCCATGGCCCGTGCTGGTCCTCAGTGGTCCAGATGACGGCGGTGCGATGCCACGGCTTTGCTGAGCAGCGGGGCTCAGCAGGCGGCCAGCAGTGCGAAGCTGCTGGTCATAGGTGGTCCCGAGCAGCCCGCTGATAAACGGTGCAATGACGATTGTGCGTTGTGGGGCACGGCCCGAACTTGCCACCATTCCTCCCAGACCTCGTTTACTCTGTCCACTGAAACTTCGTCGTCCTCCTTTTCGCCTCGCATTCTATCGTGTCAGGCTCCGATTTGCTGGTCATAAACCTCCTGCTCTTCCTAATCACTCCCTGTATGTTCTTCATTGGCCCCTTCCTAATCCTTCTCGCATCTCGTACTGTTATTCTTCTTTGACTTTGTCTTTTCTTCCATAATCTTCTCGGGCCAATCCCCTTCGGGTATGGGTTCTTTTTACCACATGACAGTCAGGAAAGAGTAATAGTGAAGAAGTAGAACTTTTTTTGGTGCATACTGTAGTAGCGGAGGCATTCTTTGCTGGAAACCAGTTGATTATTGCTGTTCGTCGATACACTTCATCACAATTCACCCCATACACACACCTCTACTTTCTAGTTCAGCTTTAACTCTTCTGAGCATAGGACACCTACCGCAAAAACATTTAGCTCTGTTTTTTTTACTCTAAATGAGTACATCTATACCTTCCATGCTTTGTAACTGTGAAGTCATTTACTATTTGTGTCTCCCATTCACCCCCCCCCCCCAATCCACCCCTATTTGACAACTTTTATTCTCCTTCCCTCGAACTTATTCCTCTTTACAAATTGGCGCAATCACCTGTGAACAGTGGTATTGCCGCTATAAAAATCCTTAGAATCAACCGAAGCGCAAGTTGGGGTTAAAACGGCCGAGAGCTCATCCTCGCTGAGTAGGTAAAAATCTTGCCTTTTAAAAGAGCACCTTGTCTGCTTAGCGCTCATTCACACAGCCGTTTTTCTCACCATCACGTCACCATCACGTCACGGTCTTCCCTCATGGGCGACGGCTTCTCATGGCGATTTCACGCCGAAAAAGGTTCGATGGTGACGGAAAGCCGAGCTCTACGTTTTCGCTCTGTCAACGGGACGGGACCACTCCCCGTGGGAAACCAGCTTATCAGTAAACAGTTTTTTACCTCTAAAGTTAGCGGAAAGTAAGCAGACTCAAAAATGTAAGCCATCTTGTTTACTTTTCAGATTACGCACGCTCAATTCAAGGCTAAATTTTTCTCTAGACAGAAGACCCTGTACTCTGACGGGGAGCTCAAGTAGAAACGCTATTTCGTTCACGTCGCCGTCGCAGTTTTTCAACGTGACGGTGCCGTGACGGAGAAGATGACGGCTGTGTGAATGAGCGCTTACAATACCGACTAGAAAAAAATAGTTCTTGTTCATCATTAGGCCTTTGAAAGTGACAATTTCAGCGGTGTTTGATACTTCTAGGTCCGCGTACATAAAGGGTAACAGGTTAGGCATGTACAAACTGGGAGTTGAGAATGGGGATAAGTGCGTACACGTGCAAGTGTTGGTTTCATCTACCTGCTGATGACGTGCATGTTATGGAGGCGGGACGTTTAACCGGTAATGTCAAACGCCAAATGAGACATTCGTGGTGTCCTGGGCGGCCGAGGGGACTGATTTGTCTTTCAAAATAAGTAAAATGGTTTCTATGCTATACAGAGCCGACACATCCAGGTTTGTCTGCCAGAATAAAGAACGGGTGCTGCGTTTTATTCAAATTATCGGTTTGGAATTATCCTCAATAGCCAATTATAAATACACGTTTTTATGTTTCGTAAGCTCCGTGGACTGCTTCCAGTTTCCCAGGTCATCCATCTTCACGGAGGATAAGAGCAGTAATTTTCTTCTTTCTTTACACTTCGGTAAAGGAATTGAAATACGAAAAAAATACAGTAAACAGCACTATAAAAGGGTAAATATTTCACTATATGAAAGACTGTAAAACCAACCATAAAATTTTCACAAGCCTCCGTGTGAGTCGTTCAAGGGTCAATGCGGATGATGTTCACTTTGCCCCATCATCTCACTAGAGTAGTCTTGAATTAAAATTATGCAAACCCAAGCATGAAATACATAAAAGATTCTTTCACGAGAAACACTTCCAAATTGCAAAAATGTGCAATTTTTTTGAAGAATCAAATTCCTTATACAGCACACCATTTATCAATAGCTCACAATGAAAGATAGTTCACGAGGCTATACGTAATACATATCTGTTTGTTTTTGTTTTTGTCAATTCTGGCTTGTTAAGAATAATTTAGTAAAAGCATGTCAAACAAGATTACACTCACATACTTTAAATACCCGCTGTACTCAAAAGGTGCAAGCATATCACCTGGAGCACTTGCAAAACAAATACTCTTCAAATTCTCAAAAATGAACATTTTTTGATATATCCACACACAGACAAAGGCTCTAGCTTTTGATTATCCTCTTCAACACCCTAGATCACAAACCCCCAGATTCTGCGATTGCATGGGTGTAGAATGAGCTATAACATTTTAGTCACTTCAAGGAGTCTTCTCATTGCATTTTCCTTGTTCATCTCCAGAATAACGCTCTCCGGCATTGCCACGCTGACTTGATAGCGACCCTTTCGCTACCTTAAATTCCGCTCAAATTCTGCTACCATTTTAGCTCCTGCACTGCAGTAACTGATTGAAGTGGCTTCATCTGATTCAAGCCTTTAGAAAGTCGGTAACTAGACCTGAAATTCTCTTTCTAGAGATTCAACTACCAGAATACTGATCGCTTAAGGTTTGCGTAAATATGGTTGTGCTTTTCTTTGCCGTACCTTGCACAAACCAATCTAACATTGTCTCCTCATACTCCAGTGTGCTTATTCGAAGTGCTCACCTGTAAGAACACCCAAAAATGACCTGTGGCCCTTGCAGTTCCGTTTCATGGGTTGCTAAAACCTCGGTCCTGTCCACTGCAGTTCGCAGCTTAACAGTTTTTGTTTTCTTGATTTTCTTTTTGGAGCAAGCCGGGTATTGTGTGATATAACGTCGACCTGCAGAACTTCTATTTCTCTTGCTGTTTGACTCCATCGAGAGCTAAAGAAACGTAAACTACATGTCTGGATGTATTTCCTCGTCTTCGCCAAATAACGCGCTGACTTTCGTTGTCCAAAAAGAAAATGGCCATAACCACCGGACATATGTCTACGAATCCACTCTTGAACCGCCTGCGAAGGCGGTTTCATGTTTCATGTTTCATGTTTCCAGTGAAGTCCCGAGTATACATCGTCATCTGAGTATTTTGTGCATCCGCCTACATAAGGTGTTTTTTCGGTCATTTTGCAAACACCACATAACATGTCGTCTGTTGCCTTCTTGCAACTTACGAGTGGCCCACAAATTACAAACATTCTCTCTCGTGTCAAAAAAGCGAAAGAAAAGTCTAGAAGTAGTATTCTGTCAGTAATCTGAAAAAGTCGTGCGTTTACTCACTTTATCCTTTTGTGAACACATAAATTGTGTTAAGAAAAAAAGTCTGAGATCACAGTTGTCACTAAAACACAGATTACTACCACTGTGAAAATGAGAAAAAAGCAAGTGCTAATACCCTGCAGGTGTTAAAGCAACTCTCGTAGCTTGATAACGGGCAGACAGGAAAAAAAAATCGACATGATTAACACCAACAATTTGTTGTTTTAGGATTACCTTGATGCCGGTAAACATTGCGAAGGAACGGATGATAGCTTGACGTTTCTCTCTAGTATTAATGAATCAATTTTGTAAATGATATCCCCTATAGCGCAGATATCCGGGTCACAGTCAAAATGTGAAAAAAAAAAGAGTTGACAGCGCTTGTGACTATTGAGTTATATTAAGAAAAAAGTACATGTTTACAAATAAACGTATATAACGACTCAAAACATGTTGCGGTATATATTTCTAAAAGCTCAGTCTCAAACACAACATTGAGGTAGAACAAAAACGATCCCCATTTGGACAATAGGGACGAGACAGATATATGTAAGGGAACATTTGCATACAGCTTCTGCACACAAGTGTATAAAGGGAAAAAAAGGATAGTCTTTTATATAAATATTCTCTCCTGAAGATAATATATATGTACTGACAAGCAGTTTCGGCAATATGGGCAGTGTATAGGACCACAACCTGCCACCATATTTTGTACGTGTATGGTGAATACACAATGTTTAGGTGAGACAAGTACGACGACCAGAACAGTCATGTTCTATGTTTGTGATTTTATTGTTGAGAATTTTGTTTGCTTTATTTTCCAAAAATGTTTAAAAAGCATCTTATTGCACAAATAGGCAACAACGAGGTCCAAGTTTCCTAAACGGTGCAGTGGGAGAATTATATGGAAAGCAGACCTTGGGAAGCATACCTTGTAAGCATTCCTTGTACAGCATTATTTTGTAAAGCATACCTTTTGTTATTCCTGACAATTTTCTGTTTTTAGACAAATAAACGTAACTGAGTTGTGCAACAATATGTAGTAAAATAGTTCAAGCTTAACCTGTGTTCGCAGAAAGAAGCGAATTTTTGTTAGAACACCTGTACTTCAGATTAAGTTAGTTGAAATCGTGTCGACTTTATTATTCTGTAGCTTTTGCTCCTTAAATGCCATAGGAATTTTTTTATCACTTAATGTTCGATTTTTAACATACCGAGTATGATGTCGCTATAACTGCTCTTTTTAGGCTTTTCGCTCTAAAATCTACAGCTTCAATTTTCGTATGACGTTTTACAAATCGCACACGCGTCCACTTAGAAATGTAAGCATTGCGAACTTTTTTTTCGAATAAACTTTTTGGGGTACGTTTACCGGGAGGAAGCAGTGTTTTCACACCAGCACAGATTACGAACGTGATTCTTGGCTATTGTCTATTGCAATGTGTACAGTTATAATAGAAAGCTGTTACAGCTGAGATATGCTTAGTTTGGCAGGCTTCGCGTCGGTGATGGTAACTGCGAGACAGGTATAATGTTGTGAGTGGCACGAAAATTAAAAAAGCTCTGCTCAAGCATAATGTAAAAGTTTTCTTTCTATAGCCGTTATATATCCTGTCAAAATCTTACAAGAACTTTTTATACACCCAGTTGTAACAGTTTATCCAAAAAATAAACCTGGCCTGGTCAGTAGAGTTCTTCACAAAGCACAAAAGAGGCTTGTAACTACAGAATGTTTTTCAAAGTATATGCACAGCGCACACCCCTGCAATTTCGTATTGTCAACAACTTCCACAGTGTAATAATTTGAATTTGTTTTACAAATGGCCAGTGGCTATATAGCAACTGAACTGAGCGAACCTCACACGAACAAATGGTATATGCTCCTTCCTATTCTGATCATCTACATTTTAAATGTTGTAATAAGGTACAGAAGCAGCCTAGAACACTAATGCACAACATAACGTGGTCTATCTAGTTTAAAAACAGTTGGACGTGCCACACGTAGTTAGGCTATCTTACATTGTTAGTGCCCAATTCCCAAGCCGATATTGCAATTACCAGCTGGAATTCCGGATTGCCACGCTTCTAAACGCCTGCACGAAAGTAGCGCAGATATTAATAAAGGTTTCAAATCAGATTTAAAGATTGGTTTACTGTAAACCTACATCACTTCAACTGGTAATATATAAAAGCCTTCTACTTTATTGGGACCACTGTATTGCAGACATCCCTTTATTAGTTGTCTTGGGTAGAGGGGTAAACTCCGGCGCATTTTTTGTTTTGTAGTGCATGCGTCGTGCGCATATTCTTTGGAACAGTTTTATCATAACCTAATTGCTCAGAAGATTCGCGACGGAGAGCGCTAAGTGTGAATAGCATTGAGGTATTGCTTCCACAGTCAGCGTGTTAGGAAGGAATGAAGGAAGGAAAGCACGACTGACCACAACTGTCAGTCGTGCTTTCTCTCATACACACAATTACACCGCGTTTGTTCGGGCAATAGAGTTCATTCCATTCTACTATTTTTGTATTCCGTATGTGGTCAGCAATCCGTAAGAAGAGGGCGACCATAAGCTAGCTCTGTAGAAAAATTGTGGCTATGCTATGAGCGAAACGAATAGTACTACCGACTCAGTAGCCACTGTTTCCTTGGGAATTCAAAACCTCTCCGGCTATGCGACAATCTTCGTGTCTGGGAGAAGGCTAGTCCACCATTCCAAGTAAAATGATATTTATTTTTTTGGTAACAGTGGCAGCGTTTGGAACACAACCGTATGACGATGACGAGCTAAACTATGCCATGTAAGACTCGCTTTAGAAGTTCGTACAAGGAAAATGCATGGTGGTGTCGCCACGACAATGCTGTTTTTTTTTAATTATAAACATCACCATCATCTACACACTCTTACCACACAGTTATAAAACTACTCTAGATTGAAAGAGGAAATATCTACGGACGTGCCACGCCACTATTCATGGTGATGGGGTCAGCGACTATACGACTTAGAGGCCACCAACATAAGTTGTATAAAATGATCGCTAGGTATTTATAGGTGGAAACGAAGAAACCGCGAACGATTGCGGTCACAGATGTGTTCAACCTTCGGCCAGCAGCCTCCCTGTTTAATGACCAGAAAGGGGTGGGAGATCCTAGTCCTCTCTCAGCCAAACGCTTACATCTCTGCGATGCCCAAAAAGAGCTGAAGGTCTTGTCACAGCAGTATCTCTATTAGGATACGCACAACATGCAATATTTTCCTGAATAATTCTCGGTTTTAATAAAGTATGGCTGGTACCTTATAATCGGATGTTATTTCGACTATGTTAAAGGCGTACTCTCTGAATTTCTGCTTCTTTCTTTGTGGACCCTATTTAGGCAAGTTTTGGGAACGTAGTACAGATATTGCTGGTATTTCTGTTTTTTACTTCGTATATGTCTAACGCAGTTACATTTATTTTAGCGATATTAGTTATACTTTAATTTGAAACTCCCCACAGACGTACTCATTTAGGGTAAGCAGGGGTTTTGTATTTGAATGTGTGAGTTTTGTAATGCACCAATACTGATTTTTGTGAATATAAATGGGGAGGACGTAATAAACAAATTCTGCTCTTGTAATGCCTGAAGAAAATTTGATACTCCTAGCGGTTTTTCTTCGGTGAAACCGCTATTTTAGTTTGTCGCTCTACCTGCATAAAGAAACTATAAATGCTGGCCTGCAAAGCTCTGGCTACACTGTCCAGCCCTATATGTAAACAGAAACTTTTCCCCAGCTTGCACTAATGGTACAAGGCTGCAGGAACAGGAGAGCTGCCGGGCTCTCCCCCCGTCATTTCCCTCGCCATAGGGACTTCTTACACTGCAATAGTGGAAGAGGCGCCAATGGCCCTTGGCCCTCATCACCATGCTGCAATCACACATTATAATCACTTATTCGAAGACGACAGTTGAAAATTTTATTCGTGGTAGCATTTCGAGTATGAAACTCAAGATACTCAAAAATCCCTATATCCACGAGTTGACATCGTCTGGATGCCGAAATCCAGTAGGGTGGGAGGCAACGAGCCGCCCTACAAAACAGCACGAGAACTCATCAGCAGTGCTGGTTGCCTCCTGCTCTCTACCGTGGTGCTCGGTCGGCCTGCGGTCATCTGCTATCGTACCGAGAAGTCACATTGCATTACGGCCTCTCCCGCCGCCGCTATCCCACTGGCCACACATACATCGCCAACACTCGGGAGTGGCTATGGGGACTCCTTCAGGCGAGTCGATACATCCTCCACAAGATTTATTCTAAGTTTTCTTCCCCAAACTGCCCCCCTGTGACGGCGAGTATGCACTAAGCCATGCCATGTTGGTCTGTCCTCTTTACGAATTCCCCCATCTCTAGAGTCGAGCAGTGAGAGAATGCGCTGGGCTGCTAGCCAGGGGGGGGGTGAAGCGACTTCTGCTTGACCAAGCCGTTACCGTCCAAGCCAGCCTTTGGCCGGCAGGCACCACCCGTTCCTACCCATCTTGTTTGAAAAATAAAGTGATTATTCTCTGTCCCCTTGTTCGAGGACCCTGCTTTTGCACCTTACACCAATTTCCGAACTTGCTCCTGAAAGCTCTCGATAATTGGCCTGTTGGGATCGTTTCGTCCTGTGATTTTACATATTTAACAAGGTGGGCCATGCTAGCACGCACTCAAATCGTCAGCTACCGGGTTTCGTGAGCTCGGCGTCTACAGCGGGAGCAGTTCGTTGCGGCCAACTTCCGGCAAGAGCGTACGTGAACTGGCCAGTAGAATAGCATGCACGAGAGCACGGCACAGTGTTTTCGAAGTGTAATTTTAAAATGCCGTGTGCTCGTCCTTACGCGCGCGCTCACGTGCACTCGGTAATTTCTTTTCTTTTTTGTGAGAGCCTCACGTGATGTGAGCCCACGCGCAATCCTAGAGGATGCCGGGCGCTCCTGACGTGAAGCACGCTCACATTCGCTTGTAATTTCAGCGCTGAGTATTTCCTTTTTTTTTGAGCCCCTCCAGCTTCGGAAGCCCACGCAAGCCTGTATAATGCCGTGCGCTCTTCACGAAATCCACGCCTACATGCGACGGCATATTGTGGGTATTTGGTCTCTTCGTGGGCGCTCCAACAAAAAGCTTAATAAACAAACCGCAAGTCAAAAGATCTCAAAGTTTAGTGAAAATTACCAAACAGCATTTTAAAGCCCATCAGTGTATTTCTGTGAAAAAATTCTCTGCCATGTTTTTAAAGAAATTCTACCAACACCCAGCCTAACCTCCTATTCATGGAGGCACGCACCAATACACCACCATTGAATCATTTGTTTGCTTTCATGAAGTTTTTTGTGTTATTATTCATTTATCGTATCACTCTGTGTGAATTGCGTAGTTGTGTAAATCTGTCTTGTTGTAACTAATATTCACTCATCTATGTGTTTCGCCTTATTTACCTTTTTTTAAAAAGTATATGACTTTGTGGGAAGCATAAAAATAATGTAACTTTTTGTATTCCTAAGCACCATTCAATATTATCTGTTTCTAAAGTTTTTGTGGTTTTATTGTTGTCCTGCCATTTGACTCCGTGTGAATCACTTTATTTATTGTAAGCTTGGCTAGCCTGCCATTTTAATGAGTAATTTTTAATTTGTGTGTCTTAAAGTTTATTCGCTACGGCCTGTGCCGTCATGCTTTTTGGTCCAATTTGATGGGCACTTGTTATGATCAGAACTCGTTTGCTATAGTTTGCCACCACTTGCTTTCGATGTGACATTACTTGTTTGGAGCCGTACTTTGTGTGCTTGTGCAAGAGTCTGTGGGCAGCTTAGCCCTCACATATGAGACGTCTTGAAATATCTTGCACTTCGAAAATGGGAACACATTGCTGTAGACATCAGGTACCAAGTAAAAGCAAACAGTGCACTGTGTAGCTAAGAAGACAAGTAAATGAAGTACAGGTTCCCAGAACACGTAGGCAATCTCTCAAAGGAGGCTTGCTAAGCTCCATATATTGTATGAAGAGTGTAAATATAATGCATACAGGTTTATTTCAACTATATCATACTAATGTACACTAGACATGGATGTAACAAACTAATCACTGTGCAAAAGACAGCAAAACCAAGTGGAATAGATGTACATACAAGACCTTGTTTACGTACCACTACAATTCTATAAGCTGTACATATAAGGTAACGGCGCATAAACAGAATATATCAGTACCAAGAGAGGTGCATTGTACCTTATCTTTCGTGTGATTTGGATGGGTTTTTTGCAGTTGTAGCAGCGTTGAATGTATGTATTTTGAACCCAACCGTACGTCTCCTGGACATCTGCAATGTCGACTGCTTTCATCTTCTGGATATCTGTAGCACGTAACGCAGTTTACTGGGTACTTATGGTTAAGTGCCTGGCTCCTGTTACCAACTAAGAATAAAGGCACTCAAGCATGTTGGCTTCACTTTTTTTCCAGTTGATCAAATCGGATATTATGCCATGCGAGCTGTTGAGGCTGCAACGGTGCGGATCTACGGTGCGAACACAACCGACTCAGGTCTTGCTGTGACTATTTTCTGCCTGCGGTTGCGTAGTGCCTAACACAGCATGGCCGCAGAAAATGTCGTGTTGGCGTACTAGCTATGGCCCATAAGGCTTTACAGGACCTCCGAGACATAGAACACGAACGCTGAGGCAACAAGATTATTAACAGCGGTGGTAGTTTTCAGGTTGGGGGAAAGTGATGGTCGGGATCGAAGGAAACAAGACATCGGTGCGGACCCTATTCAGGGTTTTATAATGTTTAGTTGTGCTCTTGAGCATTTACTATATGAGAGGTATTTAAATCAAGGGGTGGGGGGTTACTTCTTCTCGAGCCTTACCTCATAGATATTGTAAGCAACAAAATATCCTCGAAATATCCCGTTTTAATTTTGATGGGTCAAAACACCCCGAATTTAAAAACGCTTTTAAATGCAAAGCATTTCAGTAACTCACGATGTCACCCGCGTTGACGGTCGTAGTCCGCACCGCACCCCTCCCCACTATATAAAAAAATTCTATCCGGCACCCAGTTTCGATCCCTCGACCCTACGGGCAGAACGCAATGTGCATGGTGCTCTACCCACTGCGCCACAAAGCCGACTTTTTTTTTCTTTACTGCATGGAAAACGGCCCTTAATACAGCCTACAAAAGTTAGGAGTCATCCAAGAAGATGCACATCACTGCAGCTAAAATAAGCCGTCCGTTAAAACTCTGACAAGCAGACGCACGCGTCCAAGAGATGCAGCCATTCTGGTGGGTCACTTTGCGCTGCAGAAATGCTCCACACCAACGCAGTTCGCTCCCGAAAAATGGACTTCGTTGGGCGAGGGGGTTCCGCGTGCCTGTCCGTCATGCGGCACCCAGAATGGGACACTACGAACGCGCCTTATATCGTTGACTCATTCAAATTACTGCTGACAAGCGCTTTCTCGTCAGCAGTTGCCAAAAGTGCGACATCATTAACGTTACGCAAACTACTTAACGTCGTGCGCCCCCAAAGATGCTCTGCATTTGCTCCTGCCCCTCGCGAGGGGGATGTTTCACTGCGTTCTTCTCTCGGTGGCTGGACCGGTGGCGCCATCTGGCGGAGGCGCGGCACAACTCGTAGCACTTTCTTTGTAAAAACGCCTCGAAAGCGCGGCAAATATGAAATAGGGATGACGCGCTTTCGAGGCAATCCGCAGACGCGGCTGCTTTGTGTACAGACTCGGCGGCGAGCGTTCCGGGATTTTTAAATGCAGAGCATTTCAGTAACTCACGATGTCACCCGCGTTGACATCCCTAGTCCGCGTTGACATTATATATACGTAAGTGGCCCAACCATTCCCCTTCGCATTGCAAGCTCCGCGAAGGAAGAGGAAAATATAATACACTCACACCGACATTTAAATTGCACTACACACGCACGCATGAACATGCCGCCAAACTCGGTTCGCCACATATTTTGACACGACCGAAAAGTTTGCTGCTGAGGCCTCCGCTCTCCCACGCAACTCTAGGCGTACCTGGGGGAATAAGGATAGTAGGCATGGGGGACAGGCTCAGAAAACGCAGTGGGGTATTTTCCACCTCCGGCCCACATCGCCGAACCTACTACCCTTAAAACCGGCCAAACTGGATAGGAAGGGTGTGTGCCGCCAAGCAAACAATTATCATTGGCGCTCCTTCTTCACATGCATTAACTCATACACGGACACACAAAGTAAGGACACTAATAAATAAACCTAAAGCACAACAGGCGCACAGCCTGCCCTGTTCATCACAAGAGGGTACACATTCGCAGACCACGCTAACACACTTGCACAACACTTCCAATAAGTGTCTAGCTCCGCACACTATAAAACCTCTTCCAGAAAACACAAGCCATCCTTTATAAAGACGCCTTTGTATGATAATATAGGTAGAATGACATTTATAGCTCCATTTTTACTTGATGAGTTGAAGAAGCCTCTCAACCCTTATAAGCGTTCTGCTCGCGATGAAGAAAATACTGAGATTTAATTATGCTCTAGCCAATACATAGACAAAACCCAAAATTTCGAATCCGGCTTGGCTTCTTCTTCAGGGGTGACAGGGCCACGCTTTAGGTGTGTCTGGAGGAAGCGGCTTTTCCTGGAGTCGTGGGATATAACGAACCCCTGCGAACCTAATTGCTCGCTTGGCACCCTCCCTTTGGTGTAATTAAACTGATTACGTGCGGCAGCGAAGTGCTTTGTGTGATGGCAGCAAAACTGAAAGACCATAGAACGGAGCTGCAGCGTGGCCCCAGTCACCCCTGAAGAAGCCTAGCCGGCTTTGTAACGTCGGGTTTTATGTATGTATTGGTTGGACCATAATGAAATCTCAGTTTCGTAACTTCCCAACAAGACAGAAGTCTGTCAAAATGTTCACCTTCAAGAAAATATTACGTATACTCTGATACACTAGTTATGTTCAGACATAAATGAAGCACTTCTACACGTTTACAACAAATATTGGCTTTCGGGACACCTTCAAGTCATTTGGGGAGAGGCCACCGTAACTGCTTTCCAAAGGGAAAGGAAGAACCCATCCTCTCTTACTAGCTATCAATCTTTCGCCCTAAAAAACAGCCTGTGCAAGTTTGTCAATAGGATTGTTAACAACGTGCTTGTGTACTTGATAGAGTACTCCAATCTTTAGGGAGCTACAAGGCAGGAATCAAAGAGGGGCGACCTAAAAATGTTTGGTGTAGCTGGTAGCCTGCTGAACTCTTTGCTTGGTACTTGAATAAACAAATATGTCGTGCCAAAGTTGGTTCGCTACAAGAAAACATTCCTTTACGGAGGGCGGGCCACCTCAAGGTGGCATTTTCATCTTTACCTTATTTATAATCATTATGAACAATAAAAGGCATGCTGGCAATTTTTTCCTGCAATATTTATATAGATAAACTTCAAGTATCATTTCAATCATCTCACATTTATACACGTTAATGTCAGGTTCAAGTAATAGAAAACATACCTGCTGGCTCAGCCAAAGAAAATAGAACAATTTAATTTTTCAAAGAGACCCTTGTTGTATGTTTCAAACAGGCGCGGAAACTATCGTCCCTGAAATTAAGCTCAACGGCTAGTCAATCGCTCTGAAAAGGAACACAAATTTTTAGGTGGGGTCTTTGGAGAAAACGTCACATGCATTCCTCTCATCAAACACCTCAGGCATACATGTACCAAACCAATGTTTATTACAAAGGACCTCTCATAGCAGTAGTACGGTGCGTATAAGCAACAACTTTTACCGGACTTCAACAATGTTATTGTGGTCTCAATTCGATGATGAAAGTGTGGTGTATTGTTTTTAAAGAAAAACAGCATTGAAAATGGCAGACCCAGTGCTACACTTGAGACTTGAGTGTGCGTCGATTTTTTTTTCGCACTATTTTTGAACAAAGCCTGCATATCGAGCGGCGGAAATGTTCCCTAGATAACCAGTAAGCATACACAGACCTGCTGAATGCGTTTAAACTCTCAGCATGGCGTCACCATCTTTTTACTTCAGCTTTTTGCGATTCATTCATAACGCAAGTCCCGCTAAATCTTCCGTTCGTTCCTTAACCCTTCCCCTACACCATTATAGAGGAAGTGACGGAGCTTCCTGTTTAGATAGCACCTAAACTTCTGCAAGAGTTTTTATAGCGCCATGATATCTTCGCCATATATTATGTGACGTATCTTTCTCACATGTAGCGGAAAACCGGGGGCCCAGATCAGCAGCCCTGCAGCACTTCTTGTCCCGGCCGCAGAGGTAGAATAGCTGCGCTATTTGCGCTATTGAGTGCCAAAATTTGTTTAGACGCGCCGTGCTTCACCGAACCGCTTGTGTTTCGCAAAACTCGTTTCACAGCGCCGTCCTACACCCGAGTGCATGAATGTAGCCGCTAGATACGACTGGCATGCCGCCAAACTCGCGAAACCTTGGCTGAAACAGCGTGTTTCTCGTTTTATCTCGGAGTTTATGGACTCAGTTTTATCGAAGCTAGGAGCGGCAAGGAACTACGCTTTGGCTTAGCCCTAAGGCCGCAGCCATTAGGCGTAATCTGCTCAAAAGTTTGTGTTGCATTTGCATGGTTGTGTTTTTTGGTGTCGGCCGCTGCGACACAACCTATGGAGAATAACCAAAAGTAAAATCTTTTTGTGCCTCATTCCAAACACAGAAAATATCCGCATGAAAGGTTGGTATTTATTGGAGGTGAACATTAATTTAGTCGCCCATTTCTGACGTTGCTAGCTGAGCTGCCTCAAGTTTCTGTTGTTGCATGTGTTGAACTAACAGGGTCTGGGTGCTTTTCCTTCACATGCTATTCGGTGGCATATGTTTTAAGGCAATTACTAATTTTTTCCAGTGAACTTGAATTGGAAAAGATATTGAAACTTGAAATACACTCACTGTACACAGGAGAGAAGTTTCGTCGCCTTTTGCTTCCCTCCGTTTTTCTGTATTCGGAAAAGAACAAATAAACTTCAATTCAACTTGTCCCTTCTTACACGCTAGAATTACGTACCCTGCGGCGTAAGTTCTTCGGCTCTCGCAACTCTGTTACGGGAGAAGACAAAGCTATATTCAGCTCCGCACGCAGTAAAAACGTTGTTTTACGGAATGCTGCCATGGGTTCCCATGAAAACTGTCATTAGGCAGACACAAAGCAAGACCTGTTATTCGATCTTTTTCGACTCTAGCGTGAGATTTGGCTTTCGAACGATACGAAATAACACGGCTCACTCGCTGGGGATAAGTTAGATAACTCAGAATTTTGTTAACATCAAAGATAAATTAAAAGAACGCGTTCCCAGTTCTAGTAGGTTCTGGTGCATGGTACAACGCCTGGGACAGATAAAAGGCATTATTGGCAGGGAACTTGAACAGCGGCATGTAGTGAGATTAGGGAGATACCATATAGCTGTCAAATGTTGTTACGACGGCTCAAAATAACATTTTTGGCTCCTACAAACCTGCTCCAAAATGTGCTTCTGGCTGCTCCAAGCCTGCTACAAAAGGCACTTTTGCCTCCTCCCAGGACTGCTCCCAAACCTATTAACCCTGTGCCACCCCTGCTGGAGCAAAGATACGAGTGTTCAGAAGTTTGCACTGACGCGCCACAACTCCCACATCTTGTCACGTGATGCGCAATGACCCACATCTATGTCCTTAAAATCATCAATGGAAATACCAGTATCTTTACGTTAGAGGTTTGTGGTATTGTAGTATCCGGGGTTTCCGCATATCGCCGTTTTGATGGTTCTACCACCAGGGGGCTAACCCCAGGCTATGTATATGACGTCACTGTATAAATTATTCTTTCTGCTTGAATCTTTCACCGAGCGTTTGTCTCCTGCTTCACCCTTCGGGGCCGTCGCCGACGCGACACCACAATGGCGCAGCCGACTCAAGAATCGTCCGAAATGTAAGCGCTCGACATTCCTTCAGTAAGGTGTAGGCCGCCGAATAAGCCGCAAGTTTTATTTTCAAGTAGAGAGGGCTGAAACAGTCAGCCGAGAGCGATAGATGGTTAGGCCTACGCGGACGACCGCACCGGCGAGGAAAGGGCGGCCAGCAGCTTTGTGCCGAAATCGACGTGCATCAAACGACACGCAGCAAATACGACCAGAAACATGTAACCTTCTGGTAATACCTCAAGATATCGTCAACTGCACCCAATAGTTCTCGCACCAGGATTATATGAACTTCAAGCAGCAAAGTAAAGCGGCACCACTTCATTGATTATCGTGTCAAGATGGCTGACATAGCAGGGAAGCCGCAACCATTTTTCCCGGACCCGGGAGGCCGGCCATCGCATGGAGCGAGTGGCATCGCTCGTTTGAAACATATCTTCTTGCAGCAGGCTGCAACGAATTCACGCCGAAATGCAAAGCAGCCCTCTTGAAGACCTTTTTAGGGACGGAAGGAGATCGCATTGCCCAAATCATCGAGTTGGCCGGCCCGGTGCGCGCCAGCTATGACGACGAGTACACGTACCTTGTGCAGGGCCTCGCGGCTCACTTTGGTGTCTCGACATCACAGCGGACGAACCGCATACAGTTCCGAAGTTTATGTGAAGCACAAACGGAATCGGCGATCGACTTCGCGCGCCGTGTGCAATACGTGGGTCGACAATGCAACTTTGGCTCCGACGAAGCCACGTCACTGGTGGATCAACTCATCGTGGGACTAGCGTCCGATAGCACCAGGGAAGGTCTGCTCACAGAAGGCCCGGCAATCACGTTTGACAAAGCCATCCAAGTCATAGAAAACGTCATTTAAGTCCACGTCTGCACCAATGATATCGAGCAGCCAGAGAGGAAATAGTTCAAGCGATCGACGGGAATCAACGAATTCGACCGCTTCGGTTTCAACAGCGCCCCACCCGATTTCCACGTCGCGAGTTTCGCCCCACAATCTCAACTAACAGAAGTACATCACCGTCATGTCCGGGGCTTAGGTTAGCCCGGACCAGTGCTCGAAATTCTCCAGCCTGCGGCCGCTGTGGTAGGACTTGGCATCGCCTTCAACAGTGTCCAGCTCTGGGAAAACATGTTTCCGGTGCGGAAAATTCGGCCACTTCAGGAATGCCTGCCGTACACCACGTCGGCTTCAACAGTGCCCCGCTCTGGGTAAAACGTGTTTCCAATGGGGTAAAATTGGCCACTTCAGGAATGCCATCCGTACGCCGCGTTCTGCAACCACGTATCCGTCGTCACCTAGTGTGAAACGATACACCCGGCCACCGTTGCGAAATGATACCCCACCCGATGGCGTAAGGCCATAGTCATCAACCAGCTTGGCCAACACGCAAATTCATCACGGCAAGGATTTTACGCTGATGTCAAGGTGAATGGTACTTCACTCTCCCTTCTGGTAGACACAAGCTCAGCTGTCTCAATTCTATCCGAAGAATTTTTTCAACGTTACTTTGCTACGCAGATAGCACTTGAAGCTCCAGCAATTATACTTAAAGGTTATTCGCGTGGTATCATACCTGTGTCAGGATGCTTCACAGCTACCGTTCTGTTTAACAATACCTAGAAACCTCTCTTATTTTATGTTGTGCCAAAAGGGAGATCTCTACTTGGCATGCATGCCATTTAGGGCCTCTGTCTGATACTTGCAGAACAGGCCCAATGCTGTCAAATAGCTACTGCACCTGAGATTCAATTATTCTCCTGTGACCCGATCAAACCCCTCGTCAAGAAGTAAGAAGAGAAAGAAGCTGAGAAGGCCAAGGGGGACGTTAAGAAGGCCAAAGACGCAGACAAGTTTGACGGAGACGTCGGAAAGACCATAGAAGCTGACAAGCCTGTGGGAGAAGCTGGAAAGGCCGACGAAGCAGACAAGCCCGAGGCAGAGGCCGAGAAGGACAAGGAAGAGGATAAGTATAAGAAGCCAAAGATCGAGGACATCGAGTGTGACCACGAGTCCGCCGATAAGGACAAGAAGAAAAGAAGAAAAAAGAAAAAGGGAAAGGAAACAGTGCAGAGTGTGAAGTGAAGCACAGTGCAAATACAGTGGAGTACATTCAAGTGAAGGAACATTTAGTTTTAGACATGTGGATGATATTACCTTTGCTGTGTGGACTGTGTCAGTTTGTGTAGAGTATGAGAATGTCATTTGCTCGTTTTTATTCTTTTTTTATAAGGGGGATAATGAAGTTGAAAAAAAATTTTAGGGGAAGGAGTTTCTAGTATCCGGGGTTTCCGCATCTCGCTGTTTCGATGCTTCTACCACCAGGGGGCTAACCCCAGGCTATGTATATGACGTCACCGAATAAATTATTCTCTTTCAGGTTGACTCTGTCACCGGGCGTTTGTCTCCTGCTTCGCCTTTCGGGGCCGTCGCCGACGCGACACCACAGGTATACTTTTTGTTGTTAACCACAACCTTCAAATAAAAATTCTAAAATCCGTTATCTCTACAGATACCCTCATCTACGAATGAAACACTCAGCAAAGCGAGGTGTATGTCAGCCCAGACGCATCAAGCTGAAGAAGCCTTCGCGCCAGCATACGTCACGCAACCGTGTGTGCTGCCCATGCTCTAGGACAAATGCGTTTGTCTCAGGTATGGGTCCTCCTACAGGGCGATTTTGAACGCCCAAGCAAGCCTTCCGCTCCGCCAGGGGAAGTTCCAATTGGGGTATGTTTCACCATACTAGGTATAATCAAGAAAGTATCTCCGCCTGGGCCAGCCTTGTAATACTTCATGCGGGAGCACGTCAGCTCACATTATCATATCTGCGTTCAGGTATGCGCAGACGGGTCCGTGAAGTCTGAATCGTGAGCTATTGGCCTGTGGATTCCGTCACTGGGACTAACAGTGAAAAACAAACTCAGCTGCAAGACGTCGTGCATCTCTCATGTGTTACAATTTATTAGGGCCCCACTTCTTCACATCCCCAATATACCTGCTGGCAATGGGTGATCCTTACCGAATCGCGGACTGCCTTGCAAGCACTGATAAAGCCAACGCACTGCTGCCGCCCATTGTGCGTGAGCTACACTCATTGCGCACTCTCGGACTAAAGTACTAGCACCGCATCTCGCTTCAATTGCTCGCAAGTTATTCCGGCAGCGCGGGGAACGCTGTCTCTGATGCAGCAGTGATAGAAGCGTATAACCTGGTTACGGGTACTGGAATCCGGTATTCCACAGAATACAGATGTACGGCCGTCTACAGAATTGGAGGGAAACTGCTGCTATAAGCTAGGCAGTACCATTTTCGGATACCCTTGCATCTGCATGCGATTGTGCCTCAGTGCAAGTTCAAGTATGGGAGAGGCCTGCAAAAGTAAAGTGAGGGTTTCCTTCACTGAGGACCCACGATCGTGGCGATCGCTCTTAGTTTTCTTTCAATTATAGGCTCGCGGACTCGCCGGTCTGCTCTCTGTGCTCTGTGAGAGAAGACATACGGCATGTCTTGTGTTACGGCCCAAACCTTACAACTGAACGCAAAACTGTGAAAGAATTCTCGTGCGAGTGCTACGCGGAAACTCTTTAAAACTGCATTACTTTCTTGGCCTCTCGTAAAATCACTTTGAAGAAGCGCGAGGGACAAAGACTCTTTCAACGTTTTGACTGATAGCCTTGGAACCCCCGATTTTTTCTCCTACAGATAGTCCTACATTTTAACACGTTCAGAACTGACTTGATTTACTTTTTCCACCTATAAATTTTCCAGTGTACTACCTTCCCCCTTTTCTTTTTTTTTGCTGAGAATGTTTACTGCAAACGAAGTGGCAAGCCGCCGTTTCTGTGGCCAACCTCTTGAGTAATACTTAAAGTGCCATCTCTCTCTCTCAAATTTGTGCGGGCATTGTGGTCTCCATAACCTTTTGCGTAACGTGTTCTGAATATAGCCCTCAAGGCGATTAGGTCGGAATGAGCTCAAAAACAATAAATGGCGCTGCGCTGGGTCCCTGACTACTCAGGGATCGCCAGAATCCATTGGAAAATATCATGGCCACCACTGCTGCTGCAGTGCAAACGCAGTGGCCATGACAACATAACCAACATTACCCAACATCAATTTGAAACCACACATAAAGCAGCACGTTCTAAAAAACTAGGAAGCACACTTCAATGAACAGGCCCACTTTAACCTACACGTAATAGAGCCAATCTTGCGCCCATACACCGCCAGCGCATTCACAGACACAGTAGAAACCTTAGCTTGGTTGCGCATAGGCCACACCTATGTAGGACTCTGCCACCTAATCACGGCCGGCCAGCATGTTGCAAATCGTTTTTGAACCTCCAGTGCAAATGTCCCGTGGCTCGGATTAGCTCCGCACAAGGGACCACCGAGAATGTTTTTCATATCGTGTTTGAAACACCCGTGCAAACGTCACGTGGCTTGGATTAGCGGAGATTGAAACCTGTGGGTAAAGTGTCGGGGGGAGGGCTCTGCTTGGTGCCGACACATAAAACATGTGTGACGGAAAGGCAGTGACAGAGACGACGCCGTAGCCAGACGCGTCGTAATCAAATTCACCATTCGCTAGACGCTCCTATCCGGTTTCTTTCTTTCGTCACTGCTGCGTTCGCTTGCGCGGTTTTCGCTGACATAAACAGACGCGGCTCCCGCAAAGCCCAGGTAACGGCTGCCAAAGGGCTGTCCCCTAAAACTACTCAAACCTGCCGTACAATTTCCACACAAATTGACTTCGGGAAGTAGCTGCAACTTTTTCACAGTAGAAGAAAACCTTCGCTAGCTGTGACGCCAGCTTGAGCCCATATTTCTTTTCCAGCCTGGAAGGCCTTCCGACCAACATCTTCGCCGGTGTCTTTCACGCCTAAGTATGTGCGATCAGCGGTTGCCGGTTTAGAGCGTGTACGGTTTCCGGGTACGAAAAAGGGGCGTGCACGCACAACCAGGCTTCATGCCGCTATTAATAAAATGCCGGTTGTGCTGGTATTTAATGCCGAAATTAGGTGCCTCAATGCGGTTAGTCGGCCGTCCTCCTCAATCGAGTGGTTCAGGTGTGGCTTGATGTGCACACATTTTGCACAGAGGTAGGAAGACGCAAAGGGGCTTCCAGGATTCAAATCGTTATGGGAGGGATGCATGTAGTTCGTTTGGAGGAATGAGAGCAAGAATCGAAGCGTTGGCCCAAACACAAACGCGGATAGGTGCAAATACAACGGAAAGCTGGTGGCACCATCGCTAACCGCTACAAGCTCAGCTCGTGGAGTAGTAGCGAATCTTACCCGGATGAACAGCAAATTGCCCTCTTGGAATGCGGCCTGAGCCCATATCACTTCTTAATAGGGCTTTCAGGGGATATGTTTGATGGCGTCTGTTCCTTATAAGCAAGCACACATGACGACTTCCGATTTATGCGTGCGCAGGTTTGCAGTGAAGAAAAGTGGGAAGCAGTTGACGAGGCGTTCACGGGCAGCTATAGGTTTCGTGCCTGTACTGATCGATGCCATGTCCGTTGTGCTGGTGCGAGATTTATATGCAGACGTAAACGGCTCAATTGGACCTGTCCTTAGTCCCTGGTGGTAGACCGAATTGGGTTCGTGAGTTAGGGTAAGTTCACATTACCGACGCAAAACGTGTATCGTAATCTATGGACGTAAAATGCCATTTGTCGCTTTTCGCTCGGGTGAGGCGTATAATGACGTCATTCTTTAAAGTTATTACGACAGTTGCGGCAAAAGTCTGAACCCAGGCTTACACACAGTAAGATGTTTACGACGCGGGTGGGACACAGGCAGTTTCATGTTTATCTGCATGAACTAAGCTTGGATCTGTCACAGGTTCGTTCAGCTAATTGGCTTTGAAATATGGCCCATCGCAAATTAAGGTAAACGTGTTTTGTTTCGTTCACTCCGTGGACTTCGTGGAGTAAAAGGGCACTAATTCTTTTTGCCAAGAGAGTTTTTAGGTATTTACACAAATGAGAATTCTTATGCGTAAATTCATACAAAGTACAATAAAACCTGGCCTTCTATTCCAGCCATTCGCAAGGTGCTTTATTTATTTTATTTTTGTTTTTGCTAACCAATTTTAGTGTTTACGTGTTTATCTGTCTCATATATAGCTATTCGTTTGGCGGTATTTGTCCTAGATTGCCTTGGGGAATTACCCTCCCGTCATCAACATCACCATCAACAAGAAGTATTTTTCGCTGTATTTTTTTTTAGTGCATGCGGGGATCACACCCTCTAAAAACCATGCGAATATTTCTTCCTTCTACAGACGATTCTCTGTTAGGCCAGCCAATGTGAAATTGGTTAGAATGGTTGATTCAAGGACCACACTTTCCTTAGGCATGCAAAAGCACACCACCGTTGCTCCCGCTTTGTTCCAGCAACAACAACTTCGTGCTTGGATGGGGGACGTTGTTAACTGTATTTTTTTCTTTTAGTTCAATCGTGGCGCACGCATTAGAATTACTAGCGCGAGCGTTACCTAGCTTTAGGACTACCCGAAGAGGCCGTCAAAATTACAACACAAGGTAGCACCATTCAAAAGAACCTGATTTCTTAAGACAAGTCTTTTTTGTAAAAAATACAATTCTTTGTTTTTACCTTTTGATAACCCCCAAAATATTCTAACACGTCCTTCAAAAAGAATCACGATCCTATATTTGTTAGTTCAAAAGTTATAGCCAATTTTGCAACAGCTGGTTGAAGGATCTAAAACCTAAACAAGTGTGATGCAGTAACAGAAACTGATAACGCTGGGGATATCAGCAGCGTACATAAAAAATTCCCAGTGTCTTTTAGTCTATTAGGTAAAAGTTTATCAAAATACTACTTCTCAGCCTTCCTTTTTCATAAACAATGCTTTATATTTCGGTAATGAATGAATCGCGGCCACACACGCGTCTGTGTTGTTTCCTTTGCAGGTGCTGCATGCTCCTGGTGTACATTCTAGCACGTGCGTTACTTGTATAGGTAATATTCTTACCAAAATCAGTGATAACGTATGCTGGACATTTATTTAAAAAGGCGTAGTGAATTTTAAGGATAAGAGGCTAGAAAGCAAAAGATTGCTGACAATCGGTACGCAGTGAATGCTCTAATCGAAGGCCATGTGCACCTGAATGTATGGGGTACTGCGGCGAAGGTTGGGAACTTGGGCAACAATTGTGAGGTGCCACTGGAAGAACCTTTACTGCAAAGTAATAATGTTATAGGTATGCGGAATCTATCATCTTTTTTTGCAGAACTGACTTAGCTTACCTAAGATGTGGACGTGGCCTTCCCATACAAGCGTTTGGTGTTTATGGCGCTTTGGGACACTCTAACAATGGCAAAAGATTTACAGCAGATATTTTCAGGCAGGGAGGCATCGAACGTGGCCACCACATTCCTTCGAGATATCGTACGAGTGACCGCTATCGAGTGAAGCTGGGTAAGTGCCAATCAATGTGTAGGACAGAACAATTCTGCAAGAAAATACGGACGGAAACAAAAGCCAAAAAGAGCTTATGTGCTAAGGAGATCCCTGGCTATAAACTTCGTGATATTAACTTGCCCGTACAGGAATATCTGGCTTAAATATGGATGGACAATTTCATTCTTGTTTTTTACAAAAAAATATCTTTTGGCACCTTCTTTTTGCGCTAGTATTTGCCACTTCGAAAAAAATATTTTTTTATAAAAATTCGCTGCCATTTTGTTAATTTTATTCTGTCCCAAAAACAAGGGTTTTAAAAGTTAATGTTAAGTTTTGATAAAATCATGATATATTTCAAGAATTGTGGTCAAAAATGACACGCTTTCTCTGTATTCTGGGTACCAACTTGATACCATAATATCGGATGGCAAGGGTACATGTTGGTTACACAGAACCATTATTTGGCCACCTCTGTGCCAAGTATTTTGCAACTCCCGAAATGTAATGCCTCAATGTAATGCCTAATTTTGAAGAAATTTGTGTCATTAAAAAACATCAAATACATCATTTCACTATTTGTAAGTTTGAAATATCCAAAAAAGGTCCTTTATGAGATACATAGAAAATAAAAGTTTGCCGGTAGAAATTTCATTTTTTTTACAAGGTGCTGACATACCTTTTAAGATAAAGTACATATCCAACTTCTTGCTGATCGTTCTTGCAGACAGAAGACTACTCCGCCGTTCGACTGGTAATATAGCCCACGGTATTGCTCTTTTACTACATGCATGGATCACACATTCTTAAGACGAGGGCGATGTTTACCCAGTTAGTAGAACACTCCTGGTGGAATCTGGTAATAGGGAACGCAAGATAGTGGTGCCTTGATATCTAGGTTTCTTCGGAGCCTAACTTGCTCTAAACGGTGGTTCTTTATAGAAAGAAGATTACGTCGCGTTCCGACGGCTAACTTTCTTTACTGCATTTGTTGTTTTTCAGTGCACGCGTGATCCATACTTTCTTAAGACGAAGGCAAGCGTCATACCGAAAGTTGAATTTTTACTTGTTTAAAGAGTGTTAGTATCGCTCCAGAAGCCACTCTTTACTAACAAACGCGTACTGCACACCTTCTTAGGCGGTCGAGGTTAGCAGTTTCGCAGACAATACGCAGTGGATACTGATAATAATAAACACTTGATTATGTCACCTGAATAGTCTCTGTTTTCTAACGGAATGCAAACTGCACTCCTTCCCGCCGCTCTCTTTGTAGACACAAGAATGATCCACGTTAGAACAGGTAATCTTGTTTAATGTAGCTCTCCTCTTTTAGCGGATACATGTTGCCCACGTTCTCAAGAATAGGGCGGCTATAACCTACTTTTTCTCTTCCACAGAGTCCGAAAAGTCAAACGCATGTTAGCATCACTTCAATAGCAACTATCTTCAGAGTGCAAAACAGCAATGCCTTCCCATCGCTCTTTTTTGGAGACGGAAAACCACTCTGCGCTCAGACATGTAATATTCTTAATATATTTTATAAAGCAATTAACAGCGCACAAAGATTACGAAACACAAGGAAGAGATGACAAGACTGAGCATTTCTTTCGCCATGAAAGACATAAACCAAGACACATCCTATAAAACCTAACAAATATTACATATACACTTTTCTCGCGACCTGACTTCTACGCTCGGTGCTCAGGATGCACTTTTTCTGTTTGTGAGAGTGCAATAGATGGCACAATTACGCAGTTTTTATAAAGACGGTCAATCTTGAGAGCCTCGGTAACCCCTTTCGTATCCCTCTACTTTTCTCTAGCAATCACTCAGCACTCCGCAAACAGGGAAACGGAAGCCAATCTGTGCAGTGTGCACCTAGGTAGCCCTAAACGACCATGTTTGTTCGGGGTTTTTAATCACGCACACCATAACGTTAAGGCATCTTCCCGACTGTCCGGCAAGGATTTTTCCACAATCCAAGCGGAAAAAATATTTATTGCCTTCATGATGTTGATCAAATGGTTCCCCATGTTTCATTGAGCAGCCACATTTTGTCTGTCACCGCCATTCACCAGTGACCCATCGCGGTGGCTCAGGGGCTAAGGAGTTCCGTTGCAGAGCACGAGGTCGCCGGCTCGATTACCGCCTACTGCGGCCGCTTTTCTTGCGGGGGCAAACAGCAAAAAAATTTCCCCATCTTCGTGTAAGGTAGTAAGCGAAGCAGGCATGAGAAATATGCGATGCAGCCATAGTTCGACTAAAATTTCCAAGAGTTTTCAGTTTGATCGCGGCGTTGCGGGAGGAAAGTGAGAAGAGCGGAGCGCACGCGTGCGCCAATTATATCGCGGAGCTACAGTTGCGCCCCCAACGGAGTATGCAGCGGCTATCGTCGCGTCTCCAACCTTAAAGTTCTTCGCATTATCGCGCGCGGAGCCGCAGGTGTTGCCATTCGTTGGGCGATCTCGGAGAGGAGAGGAGAAATGCCAAAGAGGGAAGGAGCTTCTGAGAGGTGCGGAGGAACGCCTGGCATACTACTCAAGGTTACCCTACGGGAAGATGACGATGGTGGTTGAATGCGAAGCTCTCTTGTGATGGATTCTTTGGTTGAACAATCCCTAGGTGCATCCTGCCTCAATCATCATGATCTGTGCCTGGCCAGCCATGCGCAGTGGGGGTGTGGACGCCAGACAATGGCACCTACACAACGGCGAAGGAAACAGGCTCGACCATACGGTGTTTCGCATATAAAACGCCCGTGTGTACGATATTTTGGGGCATGGTAAAGATTCCCAGGTGGCCAAAATTAATATGGAGCCCTCCACTACTGCACGCCTTATGGCCTGCGTTGCATCGTCGTGTTAAACTATTACAATCAATAAATGATTCACAAGCGGACACAGCTTCGAAAGCTTGTTAGGGGCAGAACAAATTACTTTCAACAACTGCGCGCATGCCAATCCACTTGAGGTTATGCACAACAGTTTGCATATAAAGAAGCACCACAAAATTTTCCTTCGTTCGCCTTATCTCTGGGCAGTACTGGTCACCACGTTTTAGCTCTTTCAATGAGACCCGATAAACTGCTTCCTGCAAATGTGGCTGGTACGCAGCAGAATACCGGCAGGTAATTTAAGCCATGGAGCGTTTTTCGGCTGTATGTACACATGACTTCAAAAACTAAGTTTTTAAACACCACTTCACAAAGCCCCGTTTTACCAGTTTTGGGTGGTTGGCGGAATAATGAAGCAGCGGTTTTGATGCACAGGCCTTGTAAACCCTAAACAATTGTTCGTTAGTAAAATTAAACATCATGTCAAGAACCTTGGAAGAACCGCTCAGTGGAACCTTGTGCGTTTATTCCAAGGGCGTGAGATAGTCATGAAACTTGCCAAAGCACGGGAAACTGATTTGTCAACGTTAACAGTTTTACATTTCCAAAAACTAAGGTAGTCGTCTACATACCTAAAACGCGTTTTACAATATTGGACCCACATAAATGCTTACTTAAAACACGATCGTGATAGGGTGAAAACAAGTTACTTATGCTAGACGCGATTCATGATCCGACGCAGATATCCTTCTTTTAAATGAACATGCCTTCTTACCATGAAACGGACGTTAGAGTAAGGTAAAAGTTTAAAAGCCCTAACAAGGCAGCGTCCGTCATAGCAGCCGAGATCTGAAAGCCAACAACCGCGTGGTTGTCAAGTGCGCTTCGAACACATTTTAAAAGCTCTTTCAGAGGATGTGAATAAAAAGTCCTGCATATCGATTGAAAACACTAAAAGCCCTTCGTCGTTGGCTTTCAAAACGTTAATTACTTCTTTAAAGTTTTTGATAATAAAGACACGTCAACTAGTGAAAAGCCAGTCCAAGTCCCTTTCTTCTGGTGTACTTCAATTATGATATTATCTATTGGAGTTTGAGCCCTGATCCACGAATGTTATTTGCTGTCCCTATGATTACACCGATCAAAAGTGGTTCCTTAGCCCGTTGAGCCGACCTAAGATTTTTGTCTAGTGCAGAATTAGGACAGCAAGTTTCGACTCATACGTCATTACCGGCAGACTGCATTCAATTTATATTCTTCTTTTAAGTGATAGATATCGCTTACTTTTGATTAGTTTATAGTATTTTCCTAACCTCCTGCACCTACCTTTTCTGCAGAGTCTTCTTTGGCAATGAGGGTGTGCTCCGACACCCCACCAAGATGGGTAACTACTTTTACTTTTTGTGGTTTTCCGTTACACACCTGAAACGGCCGTTATTGGCACTGTTATGTGTTGTCACTTTAGAGTTATTGCTACGTATCTTTTGTCCAGTGACCAAGTTTTCTGAAGGTAATTCCACAAGATTTTTTTTTCAGGGCTCCTTAGACTCATTTAGAAAAGCTGAGTCGTCTTCAAAGCTGAAATGGCGCACGTATTTTTAGTTTAACCTTAATACAGGTTTTTCACTTAGGCTTTCCGAGTACCTGTTTCAGTTATGCTGCGCATAGTTTTGGCGAGATCGTGTGTCCCGGTTGTTTGCTGTTTTCATCCAGAATTATAATGCTTTCCTTTTGAAGAAGTATCCTCCCCTTGCATAATGTACACACCTCGTCTAAACGTCGTATGTAGGCCTCATGGGTTCCCTATTCTTTTATTGCTTCCAGCACTGTTTTGGCTTGTACTAAAATAAATGATGTGTCATTGTCTATAAATGCCATATAAACGGTTTTAGGGTACTCTGCGGTTTGTTTTTGTTGCGTGACTGATGGCTGTTATCCGTTATTTATTGCCCCCGCCTAAACACGGCTGCTTTTTGGACAGTTTAGGATGTAGGCTGGCACCTACGCAGTTCCTGATTGCTTTATAAGCCGCTTGAATATTGTAACGTAGCGAAAGACTACATAGTAGTCTTCAAGAAAAACAATTGTATTGGATCGAACTTGTGCTCTCCTAGCCACTCAAAAAACGCACAGTCGGTGAAGCAGCAGTCAACAAAGTGGCGTCCATGAGTGAGTACCGGCGAATTGAATTCCGCGGCGTCTGCTCTGCATGCGTTTATCTTTCGCGCCAGTCAAATCGTCGATTTACACCCAGACCATTGTAGACAAAAGAAGATTATTCCACCCCAGTGACTTTAGGCCAAAACATTATCCTTATCCGAATGAGATAACCCGTGCGGCATTAAAGTAAAGAATGGAAATGCGCTTAGCTTGGGGTACAGATAACACAGCCTGGCGCATCGGGGTAGTAAAAGGAAACCATAAATAAACAAACCCAATGCATGTTTCGCGGCATTACCCTCTTGTTAGGGTGTTTCGTTGCGATGAAAAACTAAAACGACATTCCCAACAAACAGCAACAACAACAAAGATCATCATCTTGCACCGTAAGGTTTGAGGAGAACCAGGTAGACCAATTCGGACCACGTCCGTCATCGTGATGTGCCGGAATCACCATCGGGGAACACTCCATAGGTAAGCTGGACAGCACGTTGTAGACTCTGGTAGGTTCGGAAACACCGTCGCAGAAGCTTTTCACTGAGACCGCGTCGTAAGATGGTAGTCCAAACCTACACATGACACCAGGGTGGTACTGGGCGTCTAGCCGTCGGAAATTGTAGCATCCGGAATCTACCAGCTGCTGGTCCGTTATACGAAATCGAACGGGTTGGCGGGCCTCTCCGCCAGTTGAAGGTATACTTCGACGTCGGCGTTGAGGTCGTGGTCTTCTTCGTGCGGAGGCATGGTGTCGAGCATCGTAGTCGGTCGTCTTCCGTAGACAAGCTAGAACGGCGTCATCTGCGTAGTTTCCTGGACAGCCGTGTTGTCCGCAAACGTGACATACTGGAGAACTTCATCCCAAGTCTTATGTTCAACGTCGATGTACATTGAGAGCATGTACGCGATTGTCTTGTTCAGACGTTCTGTTAGTTCATTCGTTTGTGGGTGGTGTACCATCGTTTTTCGGTGATCCGTGTTGCTGTAATGTAAGAATCCTTGTATAAGCTCCGCAGCTAAGGCTGTTCTCCGGTCCGTGATTAGGATTTTGTGGGCTTCATATCAAAGCAGAAGTTCGGTTATGAAGAACTTCGCGACTTGTTGCGCAGGCCCCCTCTTAAGAGCGGTGGTTTCTGCGTAGCGCGTCATGTGGTCTGTTGGTGTGGAAATCCACTTGCCCTCGGAGCGTGACGTAGGGAACAGGCCTAGATGGTCCATTCCAATCGGTTTTAAAGGCCTCGATTGGATGGGGAACGGCTGCGGAAGTCCGGTGGGCATCGTTGGTGGCGTTTTTCGTTGCTGGCAGTCACGGCAGCTCAGGGCGAAGTGGGTTACCTCATAGCTAAGCTGGGGAAAGTAGTACCTCGTCTTGATTTTTCCCATAGTGCCAGCTGTGCAAAGATTACTCGAAGACAGGTCGTCGTGCAACTCATCCAATATGTCGTCACAAATGTCCGCGGGGATGACAAGAAGGTAATTCTCGTCCAGGGGCTGACATTCTTCTTCACAAGGATTGAGGTTTTCATTCTGAATGCTGCTAAGTTGCATTTCAACGTTTCAGGCACAGCGAATTTGCTTCCTTCGAGGTAGTCGATCATGACGAGTACGTCGGTGTCGGCACGCCGCTTGGGGAAAGGTCGCTCTCCGTCACGACTCCGCAGAACCTGCGGTCTTCATCATGGGTCTTGGGGTGGTGGGTCGTAACGGGCGAGTGACAGGCAATCGGCGTCGGAATGTTTCCCGCCGGATTATAGACGATTGTAACGTCAAACTCTTCCAGGCGCAAGCTCCAATGTCCAATCCGGCTAGAAGGGTCCTTGATATTGGCGAGCCAACACCGAGCATCATGGTCCGTCCCAACCATACACATATGGGTGAAATTTGAAATGGCCCATATGATTGCGAGACACTCTTTCCTATAGGCTGAGTATTTTATCTCCCCTTCGACAGACCACGGCTAACAAAGGCAATTGCATTTTCTCAACCGCTTTGCTTTTAGACGAGGACGGCAGCCAAACCTACCTCACTGGAGTCCGTGTGCATCTCAGTTTCGGCGGTTGCGTCGGAATGAGTGAGCACGCGCGGGTTTTGCAGTCGTTGTATCTCGCAGAATGCCTTTTCTTGGCGTTTTTACAGCTGAAAGGGTGGCAATCTGTCGTCAAACGCGTTATTGGCTCTACAATGCGTGCAAAGTTTTGGATGAAGCGCAGGTAGTATGCGCACAGTCCGAGAAATCTTCCCACACCATTCCTGTCTGTCGGTCTAGGGAAGTTCGCTATGGCTGAAGTCTGTGCTGGGCCAGGCAGGGCTCCAGCGGCGTTGAAGACGTGGCCCAAAAACTTGAGTTAATTATACACAGAGCGGCACAAGTCAGGCTTCACTGTTAATCCCAACAAGCGAATACAATCGAATACAGACTCAATTCTTGCAAGGTGTTCCCCGAAATGTCGGGCGAATACCACAACCTCGTTGAAGTATACGAGGCAGGTGTGCCACTTCAGGGCAGCTAGCACGTCGTCCATGATTCTTTGCAAGGTTCCTGTTGCCGTGCATGCACGAATGGCACCACCTGGAACTCGTAAACGCCTTTTGGGGTTATGAATGCAGTCTCGTCCCGCTCTCTCTTGTCCAGTTCTCCTTGCCAGTAGCCTGTCTTTAGGTCCATCGATGAAAGGACGTTGCGTGGCGGAGGCAGTTGAGGGCATCGTCGATTCGAAACAGGGGGTATAAGTCCTTTTATGTGATTTTGCTCAGTCGCCCTTAGTCAACAATACACCTAATGTGCCGTGTTTTTTTCTTCACCAGTATGACCGACGCAGCATAGCGGCTTTCCGTCGGCTGTGTAATGTCGTTGCTGAGCATGTCTTCCACTTATGTCCGAATGGCTTCCTGCTCGTGCGAGACACGCGGTACGGTGACTGTTGGGTAGGTAGGCCTCCATCTTCAGTTATTATACGATGCTTCCCTAGCAGTGCCAGATGAAATTTTGAGTTCGGCGAAAAACACTAGCTGGAGTGATGCGGCCAAGTGAATAATTTGTTCTGTTTTTCTTGGGGTAAGGCCGGGTGTACGTCGACGGGATACGGAAACTTCAGATGCGCGTTGAAAGACGGCGACCGCGATAAGGTCACTTTCTTCTTTCGTTTCTTCACTCCCTCCCTCCACTTTCTTCACTTCCTTCTTTTCTTTCTCCCTCCCTCCCTCCCTTTCTCTCTCCCTCTCACTCGAGAACAATGAGAGCTCCCTATAACCTTGAAACGAATTCAGAACGCAATTTCAGCACGGCTGTGCGAAAGGAGCGGGCCGAAGTGTTGCTGCAGACAAAGACACAACACCTTAACGAAGGCATTGTTGTGTTCTCGAATAGATGAAGAGACTTTTCAGGCGTGCTGTTTTTGGCATTGCGGAAGAAAAGAAGTTACGCTTCTTAATGCGCGATGAGAAGGAAGAACTGTTTGGCAGACTTGTCCGCAACCCGCCCCAAATCGTCACCAGATTCATCACCGAGGCCTGCATGATTGAAAAGGCCCTCAAAATGTGTGCTGAGGAGTACTACCGCATCTTTATCCGCACGGCCAATGCGAACTACGTCAACAGTATGCGAATTCCGGTAGATGGCTTACGCGAGACTATCCGCGCAGTAGTGAGTGAGCAACTGCGGAGACGTCTCAAAACGCCGCCAAAACCCCAGGTCGCTTCCCTTACCGACGTCATTAGGGAAGACGCGCAGAGGGCGCTGGGAACTTCAACGACGCCAGAGGCATCCCGCGAGCCGCAAGCGATGGCCTACGTGGCTGCTGTCCGTCGACCTTGCCAGCCTGCACCATATCCTCAAAACGCCCCGTACGGTCGTCCACTGTCGCAGGTCTGACCACCTTCAATTCGACCCTCTGCACTAAGGGAGACTGACGTTTGGCGAACGCCCGCTAATCGTCTGCTGTGCTACCACTGCGAAGAGGCCGACCACGGCAACCGTCGCTGCCTTACAAGAGGCTCCGTTTCGGTGGATACTCCCTTGATCCACCATGCCCCCAACCTGGGAAGCGCCACTCTGAGATCGAAGAATACCTGTCCAACCCTGACATAGACCATCCCGTTTCAACTGTTCGCCATGGCCCTACCCATGCGAGTCACCGAACCACCATTGCCATGCAGTAGTAAGTCAGCGAACATACTTCTTTAATTGCTCCCGCTATGCCAGTGAAACCACAGGGATTGTGTTTAAGGTTTGTCGCGATTTTTAAGTTGAAACAAATTTCTCAGGCTGAATGCATAGATTCCGGATTGTTTTTAGAATAAATCTTTTTTTATCCACAGATAAAAGTAATGACGGCCAATCTAAACTGAATAATTCACTGAACCACACTGCAGAGGGATGGCGCGAGTGGTCAGTAAGCATTATACAAGAAAAAATACGGTATCACTCTTAGTGTTTAAAAAGAAAATAAAGTTAAGCTTCACTTACCGTAGCGAGATGTTGCTGAAAAATGGTATGGTGCCTAAATACGCCACGATTACAAATTCTTCTGATTTTCGCCGGGCAGTGCACAACGACAAATAAAAAACGTAGTCAAAAGACGACGTTATTTTAAAAAAAAACCATTACCAATACGATGTACAACAAAACCATGATCTCCTAAATTACGCTTGTGGCGTCAATGCACGAGTATGCCAAAATTGTGCGGTTTGGGCACTCATACAAAATCAGTTGCCGTTTATAGCGAATACAGGAAGGGCCGTCGGTATTTTTTTTTAACATATCGACCTCCAAATTGCTTCGGTGAAGGTTTAATTGTTGCAGATTGACAATAAGCCATTTATTTTCTATACAGAGCAAACATGCGATGGTCTGGTGCTAGATTTATGAAATGGTCCTCGAGTTATGATTAAAAATACTAACCGTGGTGCGAGACAAGAATGAAAGCAGAAGTAAAGCCAGTCGGCATAATTTTCTTAGGCATGACGACAGCTGACAGCTGGGTGCTTTGTGACACCATTGTGACTTTTGTGATTACTGTACGTTTTGGTAAACTAAATACCACTGAAGAATCCGACGTGTTTATCAGGTGTGTTCGAAAGCCCGAATATACCTCTATCAAATTTCAAAAATTGTTCAGTTAGACTGGAAAAACGTTTCGAACTATGTTGCCATTGCTTTCACTTTTGTTAAGAAAGTTAAAAACATGTTTTATGCCATTCGTGCTTTGTATTGCAATTCATTGCACCTAATGCGTTTGGCAAACATTTTGTTCATATCGCACATTGGCCCAAAAATGTGGCGCGGGGACATTTCTTATTGCCTCTTCATGTTTATGTATTCGTCATTACGGCGAAAGCCGTGGGGTTATATTGCAGGTTCTTTAATTCCTCGGGAGGTGCAGAGCCGCTAGATGTGAGCTGGTTCTCCATAGTTAAAGATGAGCGGATGGTGTTTGAGAGTTCCGTATACGTCGGGCTTGGGTACTTGGGGACGGTATTCAGGTTGCGGGCAGAGCGACGAGTCAGGACGACGGCTGTTGTGAATTTGGAAAGATTTTTTCTTTCGGCCAGCACTCAGCTGGGAGCGACGGAAGGTACCTAACGGTCGGCGGGCCAGGTCTAGTGGGTGGCGCGGGAGCCTGGCCAGTGAGAATCGTGACGTAGGAGACAGGGCATGATAAGTCTGGTTGCCCTGTTGGTTACTAAAACCCGTGGCGAAACTATTCACGCTCTATAGGGTCGACAGAGGCCTGCCAGGCAACGGACTCAATAATGACGCACATAGGGAGTTCCTCTCTCAAAACCGCGTGGATGACATTCCGAAAGCGGTTGTCCTCATCCGTACACATAACATCAGAGATGCTGGATGGTGTTGCGGTGGCCATGAGGTTGTAGTGTTGTAGTGTCCTCTCAATGGCACTCGCGTATAATTTCGACGACCGTACATGGCAGAATATAGACGAGGCCGGCCAAAAGTTGCTCTTTAGCCACATGCAAAAGATGTCATTTATTGCATTTGTGCATGTATGGATCAGTTCGCCTGAACCGATGGGTCAAGCCCTCTATGAACATACCCATGCTCACGTGAGGTTTCTCAAAGCACGCTTGCTGCAGACGCTATACATCGTCACGGTGACCGGCATTAGAGAAGGTTACTTGCGCCTATCTACCGGTTGCCTCCTACATGCACACACTCGCCTCAAAATCCTCGACCCAACTTTTCGGGCCATCCCCAAGCAAAAATTACACATTTTCAAAATTTTGGGTGCCACTCTACTGGTAGAACGCAGCGCCATTTTCAAACTGTTCAAGCATGTCTTAAACGTTCAACAAAAGAGGACCCGGGCAATGGCACCGTATAGAATTCTTTTAATCGCCTTCTTCCTCATCTAACAAGTGATGATAATAATGCCCCAAACTTTTCTCTGTTGTTTGCTCAACATATTTCAGCCCGTAACAATGGTTCTTATCTACACATGGTGCGAATCTGGAGATACCACCACAAAAAAAAATCATTTGCAATTCAGAAATCTGTTTCAGATCTTTTCATGTGGTCGGGCTCTGCTTGTCAGCCATTTCCTTGTCCAATGGTACTTTGAGGTGTGGTGTCGCTTCCTATTCACCAATTCTGATTCACAAAAACCCATCAAAATTCGGTCCCGCTGTGTCGGCGAAACAGTGGGTCTGGGTTGACTGCCACGCTGGATTGACTGGGGTTCCTCCTTATTCTGTCTGCTCCAGTCGGTAAGACTTAGCAGTATTTCCAATAGCCCTTCCTTCCCAGAATAGTTGCCCCAAAAATGTTGGAAGTCAGCTGCAGTTTGCGCTGGTGCCTGAGGTCGAACAGTTTTGGCCCTGTGCCTTAGCTTCTGTGTACTACGGCAATTTGATCTGGTGTTCACAACGCACCATTTGAATAGGAAGCAGCCGGAAGCGAATTCTCCTTGACTCTATTCACACACTCCCGAGGTAGGTTCCTGGGTGGCCGGCCTCCAATTTTTGCTATGGTATGAAATCGTTCTGCGGCTTGCAGGATGTAGAGTTCACAACGACCACTGAAACCTCAGTGGTTGCTGCTGGGAGCGAAGCGTTGGCGGTGAAGAAACGTTCGTTAAGGCCGACTGGAGAGATGGTGCAATGCTGTGTAACTTTCGGAGAGAATGAACTTCAGTGACGGTGTGAAGAGGTCTATACAATGGCTTGTCTTCGTGTCTTGCAAGTTTGTGAAGATATAGCAATTCTTCGCTAAGTTCTCACGAGGCAGCAAATTATTATGGAAAATCATTCCGATGTAGATGTCCAATTCTTCATATAGTTTTGCGTAGTCTTGCAAGTCTGGAAAGTTTGTGATTTAACGGTCTAGCTAAAGGAAACTCCTGTGCTTTTGGTGTGCGCGTTCATAAAGAGATGTCGCCGTACGTGGGTTTTCAGGGTGTTGATCCAATACCTGGTCTGGTGCGTTGACAAAGTGCGAAATATGTACACGGAGTGTGCCTCTGAGCCATAGTAGTTGGCCCATGCTATTTGTGTCGTCTCCGGGTTCGCAGTACGCGGAGTGGTGCCTCCCGCAGCCGACCAGGTTGATCACCATCCAACCACAAGGCTTCCTGGATAAGCGGAACGGAATGTTTCCCAAACAAAAGTTTCCAATGCCTGACGTGCCTTGCCGGTGAGATCCGCCGTAATGCAGTCCACTGGGTCATTTGTCCTTGTTTCACAGTGCCGAATGTAGAGGCACTGAACCCAGAACCAAGGCCCCGCTCAGAGCTCCTGTTTGGCCTCCTTCCTCAGCTAACTATCTATTCTAATATTTTCCCAAACTTGTCACCTTCTTTTCTCAATGAACGCATTGTTACTCTTCCCGCGAAAGCAGGCGGGGACGCCGTACTGCTTAGACGTCACCGATGCCGGCATAGCTTGCGCCATTACCTCTGCTGAAAATGTTCCAGGGCGTCCTGGGAGGGTGCCCTTGGAACTTCTACCTAAGTTAAGTCGTGTCAAACAGGTCCGCACGAGAGTTGTCTTCGAGTAAGCCGCAGCGAAAACGCTTCCAAAAGTTGACAGACGCCTCTCGGGTCGGACCGTAACTTGTAACTAACCAGAACGAAAATGATTTTGCCTGCGTAACTTGTGCTTAACCTAATATACCGCCAGAACGTGCGAGGCGAGTGGGTAGCAGATGATTTCTAGTACTCGGTAAAAACTTGTTTGCCCCAAGTGAGAAGCTATTTCGCTAAAGATAGACATTGCTTGAAGCTTGCGAGAGAAGTCGGGTCATTGCGAGCAGCAAAGAAGCGTTGTAATTGACGTTTTTTCTAAACCTTGCCACGCAGCTCGTGACGAAAATAAAATGATAATTCCGTACATCGATTTTGCTTGTGGGGAAGTGCAGGTCATAGACTTTTGCACAATTTTGAGTAGCTATTGGACAGCCCCCTCCTGAGCGGGCACGTTGTACACAAAGGCACAGTCAGCGATGTCGAGAGATAGCTGAAAGAACGTAGAGTCGCCACGAGAAAAGCCGTGTCTTGGAACAGTCACGCTCCGTTCGCACGAGATGTATACGTGAACCGTAACTTCACATGTAGGATGCCACGCATCAACGGCCACAATGGGATCGGAGAATCGACCAGCAACAATACAGCTGAAGGTAGTAAAAGCAGTGCCTAGATAGTTTCCAGCTGGAGTTTGATAAAAGACCGTAGGCTAGACGGTATACACAGAAAACAAATTAAACAAGTTTGCTGCTTTGGACTCTCCACGGATATTTTCTGTGGGGTACCACCCAAATCCTGAGACATTAAACTCGCCAAACACAAACATTTTATAGCTTCATGTATGAGTTTGTCTGATCAAGTCTATACGGCTGAATCAAAAAAAAAAATTCAAGAAATGGATGTAAGTAGTACTCACCAATAGGAAATTTTTTCGCAAGCTAGACTGTCACCTAGACCAACAGCCATTCACTATACAGCTCTATATTAGACCGTTCGACCGCAAAGATGCTTGAAAGCAATGTAGATTCCACCGCCATACTTCTGTGCTTTCGCAACATATCTTCGGACATTAACAAAACCTGCGTATTTACCTATAAACTAGACAGAGGAAACCCTGCGGTGAGGTAGCGAGGTTTTCTTAATGCAGTACAAAAATAATTATTCAAAACAAAATTTTCAATATAGGTATTTATATTTGTTTTGCCCCCAAATATTTTATAGTATTTAGAAGCCCATTCCGAATGGGTGTTATAACGCTTTCTACTCTGCCTCGCATAGAAACTTAGAAAAAGGGCGGAACAGATATCCGTTTGCCCAGACAGTAGCATTAGTCACTGAAGCAAAGGAATCGGTACTGGCGCTATCATGAAAAGATACATAAATTCGGTACTGAATAAGCAGTTGCATGAACACAGCGCTATTTTCCGTAACAACCAAGTACACAAGCTCGAGAACATTGCACGCAGAGGTGTTAGGGTTAGGTTCGTCCGACACTGCTCTTTCCTGTCTTGTCAGCGCGGGACACTTAGGATGTCCGAGCTCTTGTTCGCTCCGACAGTCACATTACGAGCACGTAGGCAATGTCATCAGGGTCCTTTTTTATGAAACAGGCCCAGTTCGTTGTTTTTCAGAAGCACAGAAGCGGGGGGCAAAGCACTTTCGAACGCGCTGTCAATCTTGCGTTATTTCACGGAAAGGAGGGCGTTGGTTTAGGTAGCTCATACGGGATTTTTCCTGCTTGGTGGGTTCATAAGGGGGTCTTACTGCCTTCTTTTCGCCAACTCTGAGCGCAGCGCGCGCACGTCGCCCTAATTGGAGGTTATTGGCGGTCTTGTCATGCATGTAAGCGTTCTGCTGTTAATTGCGTTCCCCTCGTCCTATGGAGAACAGAACCCCTGCACTGCATTTAAAGGAGCTCGCGTATCCCGCCGCGAATATCCTCAAGTTATCTCGGTTGGAGATGAAGTGTTTTCAGGTCGCGGGACAGCCGAGGTGAGGAAGCCGAACTGTTTCCCCTAGCCTGGGCCTGAACGACTCTTGAGGTGTGGTTCGGGTTGCTATTTACACGCAAAAAATGTCAACGGAATCTCACCGGCCCCAGGAGTATTATCTCCTCCTGGGGTCAAGAAATACACTTATAGCAGGCGCATAAGCCGTGTTGCGTACACCGATGCGATGTTACAGCGGTTGGCTGGTGATTTTCTGTGAGCGATCGACGCAGTAATTTTTCTAGGCTACTATCCTGCAGGAGTTTCGACGCAGAATATATTGATGCCTTAGAAATTAAAAAAAATGGTTCCACCGAGTTGATGGAAGTGTCGGAGTGTACTCTACATTTAGTTTTTTAAATGGAGAGGGTTCGCTGTAGGTTTTTGGGTCGAATATTTAATGTGATGCTTCTTTGGATGGAACTGTCAGAAGGAGCGTGCGTCCAATTTTCCCCGTACGGAGTCTAAGCCTAAGAGCAAATAAAAGCGCAGTCCGGAACATTCAATTGTTTTGTTTTGTCATGCCACTGGTCTCATACCCATCGCTGTCCTGGTAGCAGCTGTATTGGTGACGCCAATGGTGAGGCTGCCGAGGCTGGACGCCCATCTTGTAGAGCGGAGGCGTGTTTTTTTTTGTTCTGGAAAAACAGAGAGATGTTGCCGATTTCCCACCTTCGTTACTATCCGTCACGCTCCATCAACCCACTTCTCTCCACACTCTTCAACGAGATCAACTCCATGTGCGCGTACCTTGCAACTCCAGATTTGTAAGTGTATTGCACGAGCTTGTCTTTTTCGCTGAAGCACGATGTAGGTTTTCGCACTTTTGCCTGCGCGCTCACTACGACGAATTTCGGCTTATCTTGTGCACGCACTTAGTGGTCCCCATTATGTGGAATACCCGCTAGGTTTTGAATGGAGGGGGTGAGTAGAGCCATACGCAGGGAGGTTAGGAAGACCGCCGGCCGAGATTGGATGACCTGTATTGTTTCACAGTGTGGCTGAACCAGGCGCTTGCTGTTGGGAGGGACGCTCACTAGGCTTCGGTTCTATCAAGGTAACATCTGTGGTTGGCCGGGTTTTATGCGGGAAATCGCGGGTGGCATTCAGAGCGGCTTGTCTACGCCCGGATGGTTGACCGTCATGAGTCGCGTTTTATTCAAGAGATACCCCCTTTGAGCAGGGCGCAGTGCCTAGGAAGGTCTCTCAACAAGATGGACAGTTGGGCGAGTTGGTATTTATTTATGATGAAAGGTAACAGTACAATAAACGACGAGGGGTACAGAAGAACCGCCAGTCTTGCGAATTACAACCTCATTCCTTGTCCCTTATTGCGCTGTTCCATTTCATCATGAATGTATAATCGGCCGTGGTGTGTTACAAATCCCGCGCCCACATGCTGCACCAAACTTGAGTGTTCGAAGAGCAACTGCACAGAGTTGCTGTCATCGTCGTGGTTATATCTGGGATATCAAGGCAATGCTTAACGTAGTTACATTTCCATACCCTGCCGAATACTATAAACGTGACCGAAAGGCGAGGGTAGTGTGCCCGTCTTGTGCAATATTAATTATTAAAAGAGACATTTGCGCTGCTTCTCTTTGCCCTAGGTCAAACGGTAAATAACAAAGGCATCGAGTATACCTTTTCTACGGGGGTTCACGATTCCTGTTTTGTCTGTTAATACTAACAGTTATAACGTTCCCGTCTGGGTGTCGACTTCTTGCCATTCTGTGTCCATCTCATTGTACCGTTTTGGGTCATAATAAGGGATATACTTCTCAAAAAACGGGTTTAGTTAACAAAAATTTGTAAATGGTAGCTTGTCGTGTGTACACGTTTTGGCAAGATTTATGGTAAAACTATTACAACTAGAACCCACAGGGTTAGCTGCTCGTTATTGTGGTAGCTCTTTTGATGGCTTCAGAAGAAAAGTACACGAACACGCCTATTTGTACGAGTGGGCAACTTAGGACACGTATCCGTCTTATTTGTAACTAGGAATGAGTGGGAAAACGCCACTATGACAATTTTACTTCAGAAAAGCGCATCTAAAAGACAAAAAGAGATCCAGAAATAAGGAATTAGAACATAGTTTGAATTATTAACGTTATAGATATCCGACTGGCCATGGCAAATTAAAAGCACCAGATATTCTAGAGCGTGCAATGAACCTACCTGTAACCTTTGCAATCCTGAAAGGTATTATTGGAGGCGCACCCTTCCCTGTGTGGTAATATAACGAGTTGTATCAGAGGTACAGTTCATGCGTAATATATTTCCAAGGTTTTGAAAGCAATACTTGTTCTATATTTTTGTCCCAGGAAGGCCAAGTAAAAACACCAGGAACAATTTGCATGAACGAAAGAGTTAACCTATGACCGCATACTTTTCCTGTTACACAAAACAATCTTGCAAAATTACAACAGGCTACGGTGATCACAGCGACCACAAAAAGTATCATATTAGTTTTTGCTTTTTAGATTCAATACTAAAACGGAGTACCAGCACGAATTTCCTTGGGGACAGCTGTATGAATATTGTGTAACCAGTACGTGTACGCTAAACGAGATTTCTACATGAATATTTACGACAATCACAATTCAATTGAACTTACTGGCAAGTTTTTGTACATTTTCCCATACATATATTCTGGTTAAGTTATGAAGTGGACCGCAACTCTCCGACTAGAGTGTATAAGAAAATAAACAGGCCCACGCTTACCACTTTTCCAAAAAAATCGGAATTTTTTCAGGGAAGAGAACGCGAAAGAACATAATTGCTATTTTTCATAACCTTCCAGCAAAAACGCAAAAAGAGAAAAGTGCTCTCGGTTACACAGGGCCATAAAACAAATAAAGTAAACAATCAGTACGGAACGCATAAAAATGTACAGCAATGATTTGTTCAACACAAAATTATGCAAATTTCCAACAAAAAACGAGGGAGGCGCCTAGACAATTTCCTCTGGCAAGCAGTTGAGCTGATGCGTAGTCCATGATAAAAAGACGTATTTGTATGCGTTGATCCCAGACCCTTATTCACGCGGTTTTAAATATTCGTGACTACGGAGTGTCACATTGGTAGGTTGTATTATATACAGCTCTTTTTCGATGCTGTTCTGTTCATGAATGTGATGTTAGATAGAGACTGTATTACGTATTTTCCCCGGTTAGCTAGCAGCGGCATTTGTAAACCTAAACGAATGTCAACTGATCTTACCGTAAAGATATAATTGCTTGCCACAAAGCGTGCTTCTCGGGCCTGTACACGCTCGAGGGCTTCTATGTTTGATTTTGTTGAGGGGTCCCAGGAACAGCAAGCATATTCTATTATGACACGCACATTGGACATGTTTTGTGTTTCTTTAAACTTAGTTGGTGCCTGTGTAAAATTGCGCCTGAAACAATTTACCACGCGACAAGCCTTTGTTGGTAATTAATATTAAAGAGTGTTCCAAGACAGCTTGCCAGAAAAAAACACCCCTACATATTTATATTCTGCGGCAACAGGGAAGGTAGCCCCGGCCATCACGTATTTGGACATCCGAGCCTCCTTTTGTTCGGAAATCTCAGCAATATACACTTCGACAGATTTAATGCCATTCGCAATGAATCACGCCAATAAATTACAGAGTTCAGGTCATTCTGCAGTTGAACGGTGCCCGCTACACAGGTAATGTTACTGTAAATGCAGTAATCGTCAGCGTACAATCGAACATGATAGAAATATTGTAAGAGATATCATTTATAAAAATCGGAAAAAGCAGGGGCCAGAAGACAGGCCCTTACGGCACTCCTGATAATACACCAACGCTTTATGAGCACACACCGTCAAGAAATACGCACAGCCCCCTTTCAGAACGTACGCTTCGATCCATATGAGAAGATCATTGGGTAAGCCAAGACAGCTAAGCTTTTGCAACAACACATGTGACACGGAATCAAATGATACCCGTATCAATATTTTGCGAGAGATCGAGTAATTATTTTAACACAGGTACCGGGCCCACGGTGCTGCGCTGCAATTGTTGTAGGATGTGTTGATATCATTGAATCCTTGATGCTTGCGTCGGTTGATACCGAATCTAACCCTTGCCCCGACATTGGGGACGTAAAGCGCGAGTTAGAAAAAATAGTAGCTGGCCAGTGAAATGTCATCACCGAAGTGCAAGAACAAAAAGCCAGCCACTGGCGACAGAAAACAGCCTACAGACCGTAAAAAAACGCATGGCTGACTTAGAGGGATAGTGTAAAAGTATCTGAACCTTACGAAACAACCTAGACATGTTAACATCTGACAACACTTATATTGCTGGCCAGATCGTCAACATTGTTCCTCAGAGTTTTCGCGCTGAGGACCGTCCTCCTCTGCGCCCTCTAACCTCCATTGGAACAAACTTGTTGCTGTCTGCTATTTGTACTAACATAGGCAGCTCATACCAAAACGCGACATTACTTATAATCTCGTTTGGTAATATGGAAGGAATTTTTAATAATAACAGAAACATGGCTTCCAGCTGACGCAATAGACAACAAAGTTTCATCTGAAATACCGAATTTTCAATTGTGCGAAACAATAGCAACAGTATGGGGGGGGGGGGCAATTTTTGCCCGAAACATATTTTACCCACTAGATCTGTAAACATTGTATCCGGCCTTGATATTATCTTGGCTTAAACGCCACCCCTGCAAGTCATCCAGTTTTATTACTAAATTTCTGCAGACGCTCCAAATGTCCCCTGACTTCTCTTTTAATCTCAGTAATATCCTCAGTGAAGCAAAGCATAAACATCATCAGAGGAATGCAACTTTTTTAGGATATTTCATTTTTATAAAAATTATTGCACAAGCAATCCTGCCCAAGAGTCTGCATGAAATATCCACCGAGTTCATTTAGGTAGGAATAAAGTTCAATATATTTAGGTGCTCACTAAGAAACCCGTGTCACAAACTGCCTAAATGTTCTAGAAATTGTCGTAAAAAGCCATCCGGAGAGCGTGTCATTCGTCAGGTGCCACCCCAAAAATAATGATCCTAATGTCGTCAGCGCTTACTTTGTTTTCGACCTGTTTGAGAGTCCTACAGTTATAAAAACTCTTTGCTTTTAGGCGAATGGCGAATATGAAGCAGTTATTCATGAAAGATACAGTTTTCTCCCTGTTTTGAAAGTGCCGTCTCTTATCACAACTGATGCGAAAATTGGCAGACTTTAAGCGACAAAATAAACAAGCTGGGTAGCAAACCCATTCCCCCAGAAAACCTGCATTGTCGTTTCGCACAACCATGGTTCAATAAAGTGCTGAAACGATTCCAAAAGAAGAAAAAACATGTCGGTCGGGCAGCTGTGTCCCGTAACACCCGCTATGCATAAAATAAATACAAAAACGCCCAACATGCTCATATGGAAGTCACACGCCAGTTAAAACACTCATTATTTCACCATGGTATGCCAAACATGCTCAACAACAAACCTTAAAAATCCTGGCAAAATCTAAACGCACCAAACACACGAACTTTAACTCTATCAAATGAGTAAGGTAATTCCCTAACGAACGCTCAATGTTCCTACTTCTTGAATGTCGCGTTTGCATCAGTCTTTACTCAAAAAAATAAATGTGTAATTTTGACTCCGGATGAAAACTTTGAAAGTGGAATGTAACCGATTCCACTTTTTACACCAGAAATATCATCTTTGATAGACAATTTGAAACATTCACGACAGCTGCTGCGGATGACAATACATCAGAACTACTCATAACACTAAACATATTTGTGCAGCATATCTGTGTCTACCATATTCACACGATCAATTCGGTGCACGGAGATTATAAGTGCAGGGAGTATAGTGAGCCCCTATATATAGCCTTCATAGATTATGAGAAAGCATTTGACTTCGTAGAAACATCAGCAATCATTCAGGCATTACGAAACCAGGGTTTATACGAGCGTTATGGAAGAATACTAGAGGATATTTACAGTGGGTCCACAGCAACCATCGTCCTTCATAACGAGATCATTAAAATACTTATTAGGGAAGGCGTCAGACAAGGAGACGCAATCTCTCGTATTGTTCACAGCATGTTTACAAGAGGTTCTCTGAACATTGCATTGGGAAGAGGTGGGGGTAAGAGGTAATACAGAATGCCTTCATAACCTCAGATTTGCTGATGACGTGGCCTTGCTAAGTAACTCGGCGGACGAATTGCAAAGCATGATTTCCACTATGAACAAAACGAGTAGAACCATGTTCCTCAAAATGAATAGGCAGAAAATATAGTAATCATAGATTACCACCTGAACACCACATAGTAGTTTCAGAAAGGAGGCGAGGCAGTTGAAGTGGTAAACGAATATATCTACTTAGGCTAAGTTGTGACCCCCCATCCCAACGTTGATGCCGGAAAGAATAAGAATCGGGTGGAGTGCATTCTGCAGGTATTCTCAGATAATGAATAGCAGCCTACCATTGTCCCTGAAAAAAAAAAGTGTATGACAGCTGCATCTTACCGGTACTAAGCTACGGGGCAGAAAGTTGGAGGCACACTAAGAGGGTTCAACTTAAATTGAGGACCACTCAGCGGGCAATGGAGCGGAAGATGGCATGTGTAAAATAAGGGGCAAGAAGAGATTGGAGTGGGTTAGGAGACAAACGCGTGTTTACGACATGTTAGTAGAAATTAAGCAGAGGAAATGGAGGTGGGCAGGGCATGTAATGCGAAGGCGAGATAACCGTTGGTCATTAAGGGTAACAGAGTGGATAGCTAGAGAATCCAAGCGTTGCAGGGGCGGCCGAAAGTGAGATGGGCAGATAAGATCAAGAAGTTGGCGGGGATAAATTGGTCGCAGTTAGCACAGGACCGGGGTAATTGGAGAATAACGGGAGGGGCCATTGCCCTGCGTTGGGCGTAAATAGGATGGTGATGATTTTGGCTCTAGCTGTGCCCTGATGTCGGTCATTCATACATCCTCCACCTTTGGTTATTTTGAGACCCTTATTTTTGTTGCACCGGAAATACTCTTGTTATCGTGCCAAAACTAACCAGCGGATGTACTAAAAGACTGAGAGAGAGAGAGAACAAGACTTTATGCAGCAAAATCTCTGTGTGCATGAAGCACAAAGTGTTAAAAATAGCTAATCAATATTTGCAACAGTTTGAGTGGTAGCACGCATGATTTCTGATATTAAACTTGGACTGATGTTTTAGTGAAGTGACCGTGGTCACTGGCCCTGTACAGAAGACATATATCAAACTCCTCGAGTAGTTCATTAGTAGTACAATCCAACTATTACTTAGCCGTTGGTTGGTATATATTTTCTATATTGTTTCCCTAAATTGTTATGACCAGCAGTGCAAATTATACGCAATTTATAACCGAGTGTAAAACGTGTACGTTTGAGCTGGTGTCTTTCTTATCAACGTATGACCCTTGCAAGAACGATTCACACCTTCCATTGCTGCTAACAAAATGTCAATGTTTCCTTAGTGGCACTGTTCCTGATAAAAAAATTGCAATGAAGTTAATGTTAACGAAATTAAATGTAACAGTACTTATGAAAGGGCCAAAATGTAGCTGCTCATGCAGCTGTAATATTTCGCAAGAGTAGGAGAGTTTGTAAATGTAGTAATGGGTAATTGGCTGCCTTTCCTGTAATCCTTACCTGCAGCACCGAATCGTGTTTTGAGGTGTGTATATAGTGAAAGAGCACCCAACTCAATTGTATACCCTTCTGTGTGCTCTAGGATGAGCTTTCAATGAGAGTGTTTCTTTCCGGAACGTGTATAATTGCCACATGAGCATGAAAGCGTCCATCCGCGTGCGCGCACTTCGAGCACAGAGCGATCAGGGGCTCCGATACAAAAGGTTAGCTTCTACCACATGTGCGTCAGCTTCCCCAGCGCCGCAGGCCAGCCCGCCCACGGAGCGAAACCGTCAGCCGCCTGCCAAGCAGCCGAAACGAAGGGAGTGGGAAAAAGGAAAAAAATCCACCTTGCATGAAGTCGCGCCCATATAGATAGAGACGTCACGGTGCTGCGTCCAAGGAGGTTAAAAATTGCAATTTTTTTAACCTATTGGCTGCGCCCCTGCTTAGGGGTGTGTGCTCGGCCTGGGCCCCTACGGGATATGGTTTGGGAATACGCAACCCCGACCGCTCTTATAAGATTACAACCAGGACTGTGCCAATGGTAAAAAGCTGCGGGGTTTCCGACGTTAATAGAGAAATAATGGATTACGATGTACAAACCACACAATATCGTAAACTAATGCAACGACCTTATGTCGTTGTGGGGTCGTCCAGATGGAGTGCCGCATTTTGCATTTGTGAAACCGGCTTTTTATTGCGGCGAGCAACACGATGCTTACATTGCATTGCTAAAGCGCGACGTACTTATCAGGTTACAGCTCGGGGTGGCCAATGGAAAAAACGCCATTCGCTTTCTGATATATTAAAGAAACGAATCAATGCACAAATGCGCAAAGAAAGGCGTACCTGGAGTATCGTTGCTTAGTTATTTCGGTTCTGCGGTGGTCAAAACGCCCTGGCCCCTGCTGAATCTCCCCGGGAATACACTGCTTGTAAGTAGAGTGGAAACTCGAGCACACCTTATTGCAGGTAGCCAAAGATGAAGCAAGTCTTTTTCAAGCATCCAGCTTTTATAGGAGCGAGCTTCTTCTACACAAATACTCAGAGAAAATCAAACCAAGCAAACACCGTCAAAAAAGCGAGGTGTGGAGTATGGCATCCGCGAAGTAAATACCACCACGGTTTCTCTGGGAGGGAACCACTCATACCACAGCCTGCCGCCGCCGGGCGTACCATATAACACAGATGTATACCATCAGAATCTATGGTTAACGGTACTTACTATATTACAGCCTTGATTGCGCCAACGAGCTAAATTAGAGCGCTTTCTGCCGTCTATGCAGAAAAAAAATAATCCAAGAATGCACAAAGCTCAGGCGTACATGGAGAAACACGGCCAGGATGTGTGCCGTGCGGTATTTCAAACGCCTGGCAGCATCGGTTTTTCGGTGACTGATTTGGATTGCCGCTGGCAATACTCTGCTTGCAGTGCAGAAAGCTAACCCGCTTCTCTTTTACGAGATTCCAACCGCGGTTAGGCCAATATCTTCGTCTTTCTGACGTGGTTGAAGAAATAATTAATTGGACGATTGCACAAAGCACCTACCTATCTGTACTTACGCACAGCTCAGATGTCCGTTTTGATGTCATCCAGACGCCCACTAGAAATACGTCTTTCAGGTACCCGTTTAATTGCTACTGGATAAGCTCTGCTTAAACTGCACATTTGGTAAAACCCGTAGCTTTCATGACAATTCAATCACAGGTGCGCCAATAAAAAACAACCGCGCACTTTTCTGACGTCATAAAAGCAAAAATTGCAAAATGGATAAAGCACGGGGACATATACACTAATGCGGCATTCTGATGTCTACTATTGTATCGTCAGACGCTGTTACAGCTTCCGTATTTTGGAGACCTTGCGCTTCGTTGCCGCCGGAAATAGTCTTTTTACAGTGCAGAATACTCCGCGTCACCCTGATAAGATTACAGCCCTGGCTGCGCGAATAAAAAGAATGGTGTGCGTTTAAGATGTTTTTGAAAAAATAAATAAACACTCAAATGCGCAGTGGCACCGGCTTACCTGGAGTAACACATCACGTGATGTATGCTGTACGGTAACCCCTCTACCTGGCCCCTCCCGTCTCTTAGCCACAGCGCTTATATCCACCATAAATACTGTGCTTGCATTGAAGAAACCTAAGCCGCCACGCTCTTATCAGACTAAAGTCACGGCTCCACCAACGAGAACCATTTCGGGTTTTCTAGCATCATTGAAGCAATAAATAAATACACTAATGCACAAAGCAAAGTCACACGCAGAATAACGAAGCGCAAGGATGTATGTTGTGCAACTGATGCCTTGGCGCAGTCCGTCTTTCGGAGACACTGGTTTTTTTTTTTTGGCACACGCAATACACTGGTTGTACTACAGAAAGAAAGCCCACCTGTATAAAAGATTACCACCACGGCTTCGCACAAGGGAAAAGGCTACACAGTCTCCTACGCATTACGAAAATAAATACACGAATGCACAAACAACATGCCGATACACATTGTTACCGACGCCTTCATGTTGGTCGTGCGGTCATGCAAATTGCCTGGGGCATTTCGTTTTTTGGTTACTGTGCTATCATTCCCGCCGCCGTTATCTGTTCTGCAGTGCAGAAGGCTAACCCCTGTCCTTCTTAAAATATTCCAGTCGTTTTTGCACAATTGTCAAATTGAAGTGTGCTTTCCCTCCTTACAAAACAAAACATGAGTGCAGAAATGCAAAAAGCACAGGTGTATCTAGGCTATTCCGGTGCCCCGATGTACATAGTGCATCTTCCAGACGCCCTGCTCATCGCGTCATGGGGGGTTTCAGGGGTTTTATGCAGCCGGCGTTCAACCCTCGGCGCGCACAGAGATAATTCAAGTCGCTGTTGAATGATTGCAGCCACAGCTGTGCCAACAAGAACAAGATGCGTGCTTGCTGAGGTCATAAGAGGTATAAATAAATGCACAAAAACACGGAACAGAAGCGTGCCTGCAGTAATGCCGTGCTGAGGTATCTGTTGTGCGGTGATACACAAGCTTGCTTACTTTCTCGTTTGGGATACCTGGCATTTTGACAAAATTGAGAATCGTCTTGACAATTTTCGTTGCTCTCTGCGTTTCTTCTCAATCTATGAACCGCTTGTCAGGTATACCTGACATTCTAACTTACTACCGTCAAGGCCGAAGAAGCTTCCCGACTCCGCATTCCCAGTTAACAAGAGCAGAAGCCACCACCTTTCGAACACAACAGACGAATGCGTACCCCCACAGAACCCTGCTCTATGCGATTTACCCCACCCAATACCCGTCTACCTGCCATTTTTGTCCAACGCCCGCTACACTGTACCACCAGATTTGGGAGTGCCAGAAGACCCCAGGCCTGGACCCACTAACCTGCCCCTCCTACAAGCAGTGGGTGAACCGCCTGACGAGCCCGGACCTTGGGATCCAGTGTGAACTGGTGAAGAGGGGCTGGGCCGCCAGCCGAGCTCGGGGTATCCCGCAATAGGGAAGCCCGCCACCGGGTGGGTGCCCTAACAGCTACAACAGCTTGGCAAATAAAGATTTATTCATCATCATCATCATCTGCCACCCAACTCAAACTTTTTCGCTGGAAAACTTGTATATAAGGTTAAAGCAAAAATACCAGGTGTTGCACCGACTCAATAAAAACAACTTCAAAAGCAGATTGTGAGACCACAAAGCCACACATTGCAAAACTAAAAATTTTAAAGATGTAGATTTACAGCCAGCCCATGAACAAAATGCCAAAAACCCGACGCACGTCGGTGCATTGCTGAAGATGGTTGAGACACAAATGTCCATTGTGGTGGAAAATTAACCTGCTAAGCTGCAATGTGAAACCCGCTGCAAAGAAGGTCAAAGCTATCATGATCGAAGTGTACATTACCTGCGAATCACAGCCACACAAGCACAACAACAATAAAGTCCCGCATCAGAAAGTTGAGCACCTTCCTACAGTGAATATGTCCATCGGACCATCGTCATTCAAGGTCAACTTAAACTCATCCAAAAAGCAAAGCCCAGGCTAAGAGCCCAAAGAAAATGCATGAGTGACCCGATAGCAATAAGGGCGCAATGGGATAGACATTGGCCTGATAATGCGAGAGACGTAGATCTGATTGGCCCCACGAGAAGCATTGTTTTTTTGTTTCATCTTCAGCACATTTGCGCCCATTGTAGAAAGCTGATTTACCACTTTTCTTTTTTGTGGTTTGGTTGCTACAACACCATCAGTAATACCAAAATCTTTTAGGGCAAATTTTTTCGAAAGTGTGTAGTGACAGTTTTATGGCAAGAAGCATATTTATCAGCACAATTTGTTACTAAGCACTTAATGAAATATTATTTGACACTTCTCAGATATGTGGGCCAATAATACAAAATAAAGCAAGCCTACAACAAATATTTTTAGATATTTGGCTTCCTTACTGTTTTATGCATTAGGTCTTATTTATCCTTTCGGTATTAGCGTGATTCATATTGCATATGATGCTCTCATGAGTCCTAAGACAGCATTTACATTGGCTACAAAACAAATTTACTTACGGCGACGTACTGCACAACAAACAAACAAAGCAATCGAGATGCACGTCACTACATTTACACAAATATTTTCTTCATGGTGTGTACCCAGGAGTAACTAGGCTGTAAAAACAGCAGGAAATAACGGGTGTGGCAAGCTGGTCATATCGCCAGATATCTTGCAATAAACGAACGACGCCGACCAAAACAAACTGCTTCATTCAGGGAGCAAAACTGCTGTTGTAAACCAGGCTTCCGTAGTGCTGCCAAAAGGTGAATCATTTGTTGTTTTTAAAGCTTCTAGCAGTTTGTTTGGTCGGTGTAGCCGTCTCATTGCGAAACCTCGAGGATGAAGAAGCAGGTACGGCATATCGGCTGAAGATTTCTTGTTACGTCTGTTTTGGTGCTGTGCTGCACGGTCTTCTTCTGCAAGCTTAATTTCTTTGGGCGCTGTTACGTGTAACGATCATTTATGAGACGTTTACATCTCGCTTTTTGTGGGACATTCCCAAAACTATTCTGAGAAATTGTACGCCGTAACGACCTCAACGCAAACAAACTACACATGACTTGCGTTATCCAAGTTGTACCCCGCGTTACGAAGAGTGCTAGGTTTGGCACCCGGCGGAATCATTTTGCCCCAATCCTCACACATTAGGCAGCAAGCGGCAAGGACTGATTAAGCTATAGGAACAAGGTAAGGTTGTAACTTATCCCAACATGTCTTTTACAGGAATGATACACATAAAATTGCTCTCTTAAATGATTGATAACAATGACCACTCGCATCGACAATATTTTTACACTTTTACGTCAGAGAGTTTGCAGCAATATGTCAAAAGCCGCTTTTTTGCGAATGCAGAGAAACTACCCCTACAAACGGCAGACAACTGTATCCTCCTTTAAACCGTTTAAAATGACTGGTGTGATAGTATTGACTGAGGTAAGAAATGGATAAGACATGTCTATAAAAATAAATACTAAACTGGCCTTGTTTTTTCGCCGAAACAGAATTAAAAGCTTTCTTGTATTGGTTTCCGCAGAATTCTTGAACCAATGTGCGTACATAAACACACACCAGAAAGCTAATCACGCCAAAGCTTTTTGTAGCGTATGTGAGGGTTCGGGTATTTTGCAGTATGTACAATTTGTACTCTAAAGCAAACATGCTAAAATCATCATAGGCAAACAAGTTCGAAAGGATTTCGTTCGCTGCGAGTCCACTTGCTCACGGTTGCAATCTCCTGTACGAAATGGTTTTTGTGGTGTTATTCTATCTCGGAACAGTGGGGGTGCCGGAGTCTTATTCATTCCGGCTCAGACCTGCCGCACACGCTGGTTGGGTCATTGCTGGTTGACAGTCTTACCTCGTTGCTCGTTGACAGACAGACGCGAGTGTGGTGTCGGTTGTTCGCTTGACTCAAACTTGAGCAGCGGGTGCCGGAGAGCTCGTACGTTCGCGTACGGTTGAGCCGCTGGCACGGTGTCTTTTGTGGCTTGTGGCAAAATTAATTTCTGCGGTGGTCACATTTGCTTGCTAAGCCGGGATAACAGGAGCGGAGCGGAAGATGTCGCAAATAGCGTTTTTTTTTGTGGTGTGCAGGCTTGTTTCGCGTTTTCTTCGGTGTGAATTTTGTTCACCGTGGTCAGCTCCACCGGTCAGGGTTGGATGTCACGTTCGTCACCTCTGGTGCGTTTCGTGCGCCCAGCATCTTGTTTATCCTGAAAAACTCCCCTAAACAGGGTGGGCAGTCATTCGCCACGTATGGGGCGTTTTGTGCGCCGTGAGTCTTGCTCGTCGTGGCAATGCCCACCACTCCGTGTGTGATGTCGTTGGTTGTATGGACCGGAGCCGTGCAGCACGTGCGGAAAAAATCCCACATACTTGTTTTGTTGCGTTGGCGCTTTGATTGTTTTGTTCGTGAAGGCCTGGACCGAAAGAGCGGGTACCAAGAAAGCGATGCATTCTGGCTTGCGCGCGCTGCGTATGTGGCAAGACTCTTTACTTCTCGCTGGAAAGACCTGCGCGTGGGTGATTCAGCTCGTCGAATCGCTCGGTGTCAGAGCTGGAGGTTCTTCGGTAATTCACTAAAATATTTTTCTCATCAACGAAAAGTAGCCAATGGCAACAAGCAGGCCATTGATCAGCTCAAAAACTGTCTGCAAATATGCTCATCGAAATATCATCGGAAAACGATAATAGTCTGGCGCCCATGCCGCATAATGCTCTTCACAAGACGCAAGCCATTATGCGCCTCGTGTAGAGCGTATGGCATCACCCAGGCTTCCACGTTTTCTGGCACCCCGTGAGGAATACGCGGGGAATATTCGGATACAAAATACAAAGAAAACAACCAGGGCACTTAAGATTACACCTTGTGAGGAGCGACCAACGTCGGCGCGCACAAGCTTTGGGAACACTCTTCCTGGAGTTAGTGGCGTCAGCTCCGACGAGGGGAGAAGAGATGCCAGCTCTGCTGCTTCTCCAGCCTTGCACCATTATTGAAATCTTTGCTATTTTTTGTGTTGTCAGTGAAATATTGGTTTTAAAGCGTTTGTTTTCTATGTTTGCGATCGCGAAAATTACACCCACGTGTAGTCATTTTAAAGAAACAGTGCAAATATTTACGAATGCCTGGGACATTCACCCTGTTGGGGTATGTGCCTCTTTCGGAAAGTTGAGGGTGGGAAGACGAAGAGGCTAAGGTGCTACCACGGCAGCTCTGGTTGTGCGTCAGCTTCGGTGCTGTTTGTGGGTATTTTATACCCTGTAAATACTGCTTTTCTACATTTATTCGTGACATATTTTGGTGGAGGTTGTGGGGTTCAGTCCGATCCTGGCCCCCAGCTTCACCTCGTCGCGGATCATGAAGCGTTATCATTTTGTAGTTTTTTTTATTTACACAATGTTCAGACCAAGTAAATGGTCCAAGCATGACGGGCAGAACAAAACGAATGTACACGCACATACAAAGTAATAGTATATATTGTAAAAAAACAATGGGGTAACATCAACTCGGAATTCGCATGGAGACTACAAAATAAACAGGCCATGGGGAAATTAAATTTTCGTACAGACATAACAGGGTTTCCAATCCAAATAAAACTAGAAAATGTGGTAATCACATTCAACTACGAGAAGCTTCGCTAAAATCCAGAACGTCACTAAATAAAAGTTGCTAAAATGATCCTGTAGGGATTTCGAAAAATGTCCACTAATAATGCTTTCTGGCAATTTATTCGAGTCGTCTACCGTGCCTAGAAAATATGAAAACTAAAAAGTATTTGTTCGGGCTAAAAATGGGGATAAACTATGGCTATGTGTGTGTCGAGTTCACCAAGTGGCTAACGCACTAACGAATAGAATGGGTGATAATCCAGTCTTACACTTACTTAGGAATTCGAAAATAGCTAAGTGGGCTATTGGCATCTAATGTGTTGTGGTTGGATTTTATTCAGTGCCAATATACCTGCACGAGAACCACTTCTTTTATATTTATTATAAATAAAACGAACAGCCCTTCTCTGAACCTTCTCCAATTCGTTAATGTTTTTGTTCGTGTACAGGTCCCAAACAACTGCTGCATACTCCAGTTTAGGCCTAAATATGCAATTTTATGCTAAACGGTTAAAGGGACACTGAAGTGAATTTGTCATGCTCCCGTTTTCGCTTGCACTGCGAAGGCTGGCTCAAATTAGCACACTTTTCATCGTTTATCATGTTGAAAATCGGTAATTATTTTACAAACCGCGAAAGAAGAAAAACTACCATGAGCGGTTTGCGGCGGCCGCACCAACTAAGGCTGTGACGTTGGGAGGAGGGGCACCGTGATTGGACGATGCCCAAGGGTAGCAATCAAACAAGGTTCGGTTTTGGTTTCGGTTCTGTAAAACACAAACCGATGGCGTTATGGGATGGGCATTCTCAATATCTCAGTAATCATCGTACCGCGCTTCTGCCATCTTGTCGGCTGTAAAATGCGTAAGATAAGCCTCCCAGGACGGCTTGGAATCGTAGAATTCACTAGCCTAGGCCTGCGCAGTGCATGAACACCCTCCGCGTCCCCGCAGACGCTCAAATGCCATGCGCTTTTCACCTATATTCGGACCTTGCCTCACTCATGCCTGTATCGTAAAAAGCGTGTTCACACCAGGTCAAGGGTCTGTTGATTTTGGCCTGTGCCCACTGCCCGCAAACAGTCATTGCTTATGGCAACAGCCGTCGAACGAGAAATCGCTAGCGCGCCAGTGCCAGCCTGCGCGCGTTCGGTGAACTAGTTCCTGGAGCAATGAACGTTGGGGCCCAAAAAAAGATGAATTCAGTATAGAAAACATCGTCGGAAAACGAAAAAGTGAACTTATGAAAAAGGTAACTTATAAAAAAAGAAAGCACGTACCCGCGAGGATTCGAACTTGTGACTTGCAAAACATTTGCGCTTACATACCTATAGCTCCAAACCACTCGGCCACGGGTGAGTGCTGCCGATCACGCAAATATAAGGTGTAAAATATATAACCCATTTACAGTTTCATTAGTTTTAGCATTCCAAGCAGCTTAGTTGACTATTTGTTGTTTTGCGCTCGTGCAGTAAGCATCCCCCAAGTTTCCACAATATCTCAAGTCTAGCAATTGCATTTCTTAGGCGGAAAAGCGTCAGCAGATACGTAGTCGTGGTGCTCGCCGCGGTGCTTGTTCACCCAGCGCAAGAAAGTGCTTCCTGCACCGTTGTTTTACGCTGTACGGTAAAAATATCCGTTGATTTTATTTCCTTAGTACCTATATTGACTTCGCTGACTCTTCTCCCGCCTTCAAGAGGCCCTATGTTTTCCTACTGGCGTACCAGTCAGCGAAGCGTCACATGTGCGCTTGTGCAGTGCTTGTGTGAAGCGACCTTGACATGGAGCTAGATACAGTGTACAGACTAACCAAGTAAAGAAAGGCACATTGTTCCATTCACAAGCGTGTCCTGGCTTCGTTTCAGCTGAGCGAACGAATTGCAACGACCCGTTGGCGGCCGGCGGACGAAACGCTGGGCCGACTGACTCTGTCTCAAGGCCGGGGAGCCGTGCAGTAGCGCAGCCAATTGCGAGCTCGGCTCCTCCCGACGTCACACGAAAGAGCCACAGAAGATGGGCGAGCGTGAAGAGAGCAGGACAGCATTTTCGAATTATTTTTCTACTCAATAAAATCCAGTAAACGCGCCCAGAGTTTCCGAAACCTTGCCTGAGGACTCCAGACTACAATTTGCGCTAGCAATCCCGCAATGTTTACATATCACTTCAGTGTCTCTTTAACGTTACTAGGTGTAACTGGATGTTTATGCCATAAAAGACAAAGTTTTTTAGCGCTGAAGAAGTTACATGCCGAACGTGGTCGTTCCAATCTAATCTGGAGTTCAATACGACACCTATGTATTTAACCTTACTAACCTCCTCGGTTAAGGCGTTTTTATTTTGTTCCTAAAAATTACCTTCTTTTGTTTCCTGGTTATACGTAAAAGAAGTGTTTTGTAGTGCTAACTTTCATGCCCCATTTTCGCACCGAGATGATATGTCACATAAAGCCCTATTTAGCCGATATTGGTGGGAAGCAGACTGCACCTCTGTGTAATTCATGATATAATCCGCAAACATTCCGCTATTCACAGTATCACCAACCACAGTAACTACATCGTTACCATACAACAAAATGGCGGGGGCCCAGCACACTTCTCTGGGGGACGCCTGATGTCACTGTTAGAGAAGAGGAACAAGTACCTTCGATGTCTACACATTGCATTCAATCTTTCAAAGATAAATTACCCCAATTTATGAGTGTTGAAGAGATTCCTGCTTGTTTAAGTTTTAAAAGAAATCTACCTTGTGGAAACCTGCTGAACGGCTGGCTTATGTCTAAGAAGAAAACATCTATTTGCCCGGAGTGATCTAAGACACAAATAAAGCTGTGAACGGCGGTGACCAACTGCGCAACGGTATAAAATCTATTTCTAAAACCATGTTGGAAGGGACTCAATAATTTGTTTTTTTCAGTGGATTCGGTATGTGGTTTGCGACAATACGTTCTATGATGTTGCAACAACCGCACGTAATGAAATTGGTCGATAATTGTCACCATGCAAGCGGTCACCATTTTTAAATCTCGAACTACCCTACCGTAAGCCAATCGTGGGGCAGCACCGACGTCCGAAAAGATTCACGAAAAATGACTTATAAATACCGAGGTAACTATTCTGCATAGCGACGCAGAAAGGCGTTCGGAATATCATCAGGGCCACTAGTGTACTTAAGTTCTAATCGCAGAAGATTTTAAAAAACTCTTTCAAAAGAAACAAGCTCGATCTTTTCGGAACCAGCCTTCATAAAAAAATTATCACATTGATCGTTTGAAAACACCGAATAAAAAAGGAATTGAAAGCACCGGGATTAGAGTGACAAGGTGTTTCATACTTGCCGTCAACCAATTATTCATCAACCGGTTTACGTGCAATACGGTAGTGATTCCAAAGCTTTCCTGGATCGATTAAAATGAACTGTGGAAAACCTTCCCAAAAATACTGTTTCCTAGCAGATTTCACGCTGCTCGAAAGTTCGGAGGCTAAGCTATTTAAGACATCACAATCGGGACGGCGAGTGTTCTTTAAAGGTTTAGTTCGCCGTTTTAAATGAATAATATCTCGGTTAACCCAAGGATTGACCCCTGTGGTTTCTTTATCAAGCATAAAAGACTTTAGCAAAAATTTGCAATGCTCTTTAAACGTTTTTCATAAATGCCGGACATCGCTACCTTGAAAGTTTTTTCAAGATATGCCAAGGTAATACAAAACAGCCTTGACCCTCGCACTGGAGTAGCCTTTGACATATGTACGCTTAACTCCCGCCAAACTTTTTTTATGTTCTAGAAAGACATTGGTAACAACAACGTTGTGATCAGAAATCCCGTAACACACACGTAATGAACAATCGGAAAAACTGCGATCTAAGAATACGAGATCGAGTACGCACCTAGCTTTACCCCAAATTGTGGTGGGCTCAAGAACAACCTGTTTGAAATTGTGAGTTAGCATGATGTATGATATAATATCAGAGCGTTCGGCAGCAATGACACATCCGGTAGACCAATCAATATTATCTCCAACAAGCATAAGCCTGGTTTTGCGGAAACAAACCGAACGATCTTGAGGCTTTCGCAAATTAGAAGAATAAGAACTGGGAAGCCTGTACAGCGCACATAGGGCAAAAATGAAACTAGAAAAGGGTATCTTGAGAAGCAGGCTTTTGTGATCTTCTATTTGATTTTAAACCATAGCTTTCACATTATTCTTTACCAGAACAGCCACACCCCCACCTCGTGATCCACGGTCACGTCTGAATTCCGAAAACCATTAAAAGAAAGACACAGTCGTCAGTCATATCGCTGGTTAACCAAGCCTCAGTTATTACTGCGACGTCGGGATTGTTTACAAGTAATGGAATGTTGAAGGATTCGGCTTTATTGACAACCGTTTGGGAATTTATATTCAACACATGAGCTTGTTGTGATAAGAACCACGGTCGGGATCATGTCCTCTCGGCTGCGACTGCGCAGGGGACAAAATGAGCTTAACGAGTCTACCTGTTGAATCATCCCCAACATATGTTTTGTCATTTATTTTAGGTTTATCATGATAAAGTTTTGGATCAAGCCCTTCATTGTTATCCTTGAGTGCCCATTCCAGGAGCAGGTTTCGCTTGCGGGGAGTTGTGAATGTAAATTTTAGAGCCTTTCAGTTTCTTAACGTTACTGAAAACAGCCATCTTCTCATTTAAGTCTTGCAAGTACAAGATTACTGGTCGAGTTTTCGTTCTCCTCAAGCGCTTTTATTTTGACTGCTACCAGTATCCTTGATGTGCTTTCCAAGTCTGTGGATACGCCCAACGGATGCAACCTTCACGCCAAGCTGCTTATCAAAAATGTTGCCGATAACCTTCTCCTTCAGTTCATCTTGAGATTCTGATTTAGCCTCGGGTACACAGAAAACAAGCAATTATTCCACCGGCTGTAATCTTCCAGATTCACTACTTTTTGCGGTTGCGAAATAACATACTTATTGAGCGACTGAAGGTGTTCAATTCGTGCTATAGGCTGCAGGGAAGTTTGAAAACATATCACATCTTTTTCGATCTGTTCAATCTAGCCATTAGACTGCAAAGCGAAGAATCAAGCTTGCATTGCAAGGCTTTCATTTCTGATATATATTGCTGCAATGACTGCTAGGATTTTATAATCACGCCTAAAAAGTTTTGATATCTTCACCAGGGTTGATCTCAACATCGCCACAGAAAAGTATTTTGCATATTGAAAAACACTCGTACGCAATGCAAAAACAGCGCCGAGGGCTTGGCAGAACCACCAGGAGCATGACATCACTTCAACAAGAACACTCATCACCAACCTCGGTAAGCAAAACGGGTGGCATGTTTAGAGCCAAGTTCGCCAGCGTTCGCCATGCCCAGTGAAGACGAAGCCACAGACGAAAACAAGCGCTAAATAAAACAAAGGACGAGAGTGCACGGACAAGCGCTACTTATAACAAAAAGTCTATTGCAGAACCAGCGCTTATAAACACGTCTGGCCAGCCTGAAGAGTGGGAAAGGAAAGGGAAACATCAAAAATGGTGGGCGAAACAAGAAAAACAGTGATGTGCCGCCTATGACAAAAAATCCAATTCAAGGGAAAGAAAGAAAGAAGATAAAGATAAAGTAAAGATAAAAAAAGAAGAGCTAAAGAAAAGATAGCTCTCACCCCATACTTACATAAAATCTCTCATAAGCTCAGAAAGGTGCGAAACGTTCAAGGTCAAGGTCGTGTTCACGGCGCCTAACAAGCTTTTGGCTTTGAGCAGTTGAGCTGTCCCACGCTGTGCGCAGAAAACCGATCTGTGCCATCCAAGCACAGAGACGCCTTTGTGAAATGCCGACGTTGCCTTGTGTATAAAATACCTCCGTCGTGTGGCAGTCACTATATCGGCCAGACCGGCAGATGTTTAAACGTTCGCCTCCTAGAGCACAAGAACAAGGTCACGAGCATTGCCACCGACGGCCAGCTGGCTGCCCACTGTAAAAAATGTGTCTCGGAAAGCCTGTGTCATCCTCTGTACGACCAAACAACCGTCTTGTATTTTCACCGCTCGGGCCTGACAAGAGAAATTGTGGAAGCCGCAGAGATAGCAAGGTCATGGGATCAATGCGTCAGCAGGCCGTCTGTAGCTTTATCGAAACTTGAATTGGATTTCTTGTCATAGGCGGCACATCACTGTTTTTCTTGTTTCGCCCACCATTCTTGATGTTTCCCTTTCCTTTTCCCTCTCTTCATGCTGGCCAGACGTGTTTATAAGCGCTGGTTCTGCAATAAACTTTTTGTTGAAAGTTAGCGCTTGTCCCGTCCACTCCTTGTCCTGTGCTTTTATTTAGCGTTTGTTTTCCGTCTGACGATGAACCAACACGAACAAACCTTCCTCCGTCGTGTGGCAGACACTATATCGGCCAGACCGGCAGATGTTTAAACGTTCGCCTCCTAGAGCACAAGAACAAGGTCAGGAGCGTTGCCACCGACGGCCAGCTGGCTGCCCACTGTAAAAAATGTGTCTCGGGAAGCCTGTGTCATCCTCTGTACGACCAAACAACCGTCTTGTGTTTTCACCGCTCGGGCCTGACAAGAGAAATTGTGGAAGCCGCAGAGATAGCAAGGTCGTGGGATCTATGCGTCAGCAGGCCGTCTGTAGCTTTATCGAAACTTGAATTGGATTTCTTGTCATAGGCGGCACATCACTGTTTTTCTTGTTTCGCCCACCATTGTTGATGTTTCCCTTTCCTTTTCCCTCTCTTGATGCTGGCCAGACGTGTTTATAAGCGCTGGTTCTGCAATAAACTTTTTGTTGAAAGTTAGCGCTTGTCCCGTCCACTCCTTGTCCTGTGCTTTTATTTAGCGTTTGTTTTCCGTCTGACGATGAACCAACATGAACAAACCTTTTCCCTTCTAAAGACGAAGCAATGCAGCTCTTCTTTTATACTCGGTGGCACTGATGACATAACACCTTCATCGAAGTGGCCGATACGCGGACAGTCAGGCGTTGGTGCGTCACGCCAAGATTTCACGTTCGTAGTTGATACCGGTGATTGCCGAAGCTGCAGACCACGTTGTTGAAACCGGCGAAACCAAGAACCTGGATAAGCAAAGTGGATGACATGCCTAGAGCCAAATTCGCCAGCGGTTCGCGGTGCCCTGTTTTGACTCGTTGAAGGTGTCGGCCAACCCAAGCCCCGGTGAGCTATGGAAGTGACCGTTCTCCAGCCCCGTGTTCCCTGCCCATGACAAGCTGAGAACCGACGAACTGATCAGCCATGACCAGACATAGAGCCGGTGATATTCCCCCTCCCAGATTTCCGGCGCTTCTTCGAGGGCTTTGGACGCTGCCTCTTAGGATCGGTGGTGGTCACAGCTGTTCCGGGGCAGGTGCTCATCGCGGCCATCGCCATCATCAGAGACGGCAGGAACTTTATTGTTTATATTCTCATCACATTGCTCATCCACATCGCCACCCTCTCTTCTCTTGGCATCGACCGGGCTATCGTCCTCCGCCGGCAGTGATGCCATAGAACATCTATGTGGACAATGCCCTATAGCGCCATATTCCGTCACCCAAGAGGACGAAGAGGAGGTGGCTTTCTCGAGCTCTCTGATGGCCCCTTCTAATTGTATCATCCATGTAAATACATCGCTGTACCATCGCCAAATATTCGTCTGATCTTTGCCTTGCCGCTACGTAATATTTTGGTGCAGGAGCGGGGACTGCTCTGCACAGTGCTTGGCATCATCGACATCACCAACCGGCGTACAAAAATACTGCTTACGAACTTCAGCCCCGAAAACCAGCATTTATAGCACAGTACAACATTGCATACCTGGAAGTAGCAAGCAACGCAGAAAGGCGTCTTGCTCTAGGAGTCTTGGCCATGCATTAGGAATCGGAGAAGGTTGCCAAAATTGACATAAACCCTGGCCTGCCAATGTTGCAATAGCAACATCTTCGCGATGTTCTCGACTCGTTTGGCGACTGCTTTGCTCTAACGTCTAAAGAACGACAAGCAACAATCGCTAACCATCGCATCATCCCCGACGAAGACGAGCGAACCATTCCCCAACACTGTTACTTGGGTTCAATAAGAGAACGCGAGGCTATTCACAGCCAAGTGAAAGAAACGCTCCGAGATGACGTCGTGCAGCCGTCGACTAGACCTGGGACATCCCAGGTCGTTCTTGGTAAGAACAAAGGCGGTACACTTCGTTTTCGCTTAGACTACCGGAAGCCTAACAAAGTGACGAAGAGAGACGTGTACCCTATGCCGCGTATTAATGACTCGTTGGATCGGTTGTGCCATGCTAGATTTTTGTCATCTATTGTTTCCGCAGCGGTTATTGGCAAATTGAATAAAATGATCGAGGCTGCAAAAAACAGCTCTCGTTACTCCGGACGGCCTCTACGAATTTAAGATACTGACGTTTGGTTTGAGCTTCGCCCCCGCCGCTTTCCGGAGGATGATGGACACCGTTCTATTCAGAATAAAGTGGCAGACATGCCTTATATATTTTGACGACGTGCTAGTGTTTTTTAGAACATTCGAAGAGCACCGAGTGTGTCTCAGAGCAGTTGTTGAGTTTAACCGATTCGTCAAACTGTCGTTGAAACAAAAGAAGTCCAACTTTGTGTACGAAAAGTACGTCAATGTTTTTGGGCCACCTGGTCAGCTTCCAAGACGTTCGCTCTGGCCCTGACCAGACGGCTGCTGTCGCCACTTTTCCAACACAAAGCGACAAAAACACCGCACGTCTTTTGCTCTCCCTCTGCACGTACTATAGCCGGTTTGTGGAGAACTTTCCCGACATAGCGGAGCCGCTAACTCGACTAAGAAAGAATGACGTGCAATGTATTTTGGTCCTCAAGAGTCTGCAGCGTTCGACGTAGTGAAAAGTCAGTTGCAGAGTCCGCCTGTGCTCGGCCCCTTTGATGTGGATGATGATATTGAACTGCATACTGATGCAAGCAATATCGGGTTACGTGCAGTACTTATACAGTGGTAAGAAGTTGTAGAGCGGGTAATTCTTAGTGGTCGTAGGCGAAGTAAATTGGTCACAGCGCCGGACTGGTGTAATTGATGATCAATGGGAGAGGCCTTTGCCCGGCAGTGGGCGTATATGATGACTCACTTTCAGACCGTCAGCATTTTAACATAAGCAGCTTAAAACAGTGCCATTGTGACATTTTTTTACTTTTAGCACACCGTTCTACTGAATATAGCAACCTTGTTTTAGCACAAGTTCGTGTCTCCATTAGGTGTAGTCCTAAAGTGGAAATACAACACCAAAGTCGTCACAAGGCTGACTGCCAACTTTTACATTGGGAAGACTTACCCCTAATAGCATGCTATAGACTAAAGTCGTCGCACCAATGCTACAACCAAAGCCTGGCGTATGCAGTAAAATTGAGCCAGTATCAATTGCAGATTGCGTGTATCATGTTTTACTTCCCGTCCATCTTGTTCGCATCCGGATTATTTCATCTGCAAGACATGTTTGTTGCCTAAATGCCACCCTAGGCTTTAAATTTCGAATGTGCATTATTGCTGAGACAAAGATTTGTTAACTTGTTTTCCTAATGTAGCTCCTGGTGCAAGCAAATGCCGCCTCGTGCCCCACCATGAACTCCATTATAGTAATTGTGCGGTAGGTGCTCTTATGTGGCCTCATTACTTTGCATTGATGCAAAGTTTAATTGCAAAAATACTGAGCTTGCTTGGTATCAGGGTAAAGAAGGTGAAGTAGTTGGGCATATGTATTATTTTTTTTCCTTCCAACCCGGTTTATAAGAAATGACTCAGCCAAAACCGTCACATGGCCGTTGTTTAAACATAAAGGCCAGTGAAAAAACATAAGCAAAATGCACTTCACCTAATGAAAGCCTACCTAAACAACCGATTACAATCGCATTCTAACCTCTATTAAAATACAGTGGCCACATGACCTAGAGTTCAAATAAGGGAAGACTGTGTTTGAATGTAATTGTGAAGTAAAAATTTCTTGCACTACTTTGATGCTTACTTCTGTACAACGTATATTTCAACTAAAAATTAAGGCCTTACGGGAAAAGCGAACAAGACAACAGGGCGAGTTCTTCAGTTATGTACTTTTTGAAGGTGTAGTTATGCATATATACAAACTAGCCCACTTCGCTATTCTGCTGCAGAATGTATACGTCCATGGCAGTGACCATGTCTCGATTTGTGCATGTTTCCTTTTGCCACAATTTGCGGACATGGCTTCATCCGTACTAGTTATGTTCAACCAACCAACTATCCCAACAATATGTTTTGCTGACCTTCATCCATGTATATATTGTCACTTGAATCAACCAAGTGGTTAGGATAGACAAAGAAAAATATTTTGCAAGTTCAGGTGGGACCTGTAGCTAGGCTAAAATGCCCTCATAGTACCCTTTCACAAAATACAGATATTATAAATAGTGGTACCCCACATTAACAGTCATAGTTTTTTACAAGGTTTCCTTAGTGGTGCCAATGCTGACATTAATTCATATCCACTCCGCTCTCTTCCTATCCCTTAATGTTAGACAAATTATCTAGCGTTCTATTGCCTGCTAAGTCGTCCCTAATTTAGGATAAACCATTTCAGTGAGCCTTGAAATTTCTGCCCCGTAGGTGAGTACCGTTAAGATGCAGCTGTAATACACTGTTTTTTTTTTTCAGGGGCAATGGTAGGCGGCCATTGTGTATTATACCACCCTCAAAATCTGTATTAACAACCCAGATTTTCGTGTATCCATGCCTAGATTTAAGAACTGGCTTGCAAGGGAGGTGTTACTGCAACAGTCTGTACAAGGCGCCTTCTCAAGCTACTGTTGATGGTCAACTTGGCGCAGCAGTTCTCCTGGTTTGGGAAAAAGGGAAGCACGCTTTTTTCCACATACGAGTGGCATCCTGCATTGTGCGTAATATACCTTCGTGTTGTTACAGACATCATATTCTTTCACCAGACAATATAAAGGGCCCAGATTTTTATTGTCTGTCACATCCTGTGCGAATATCAGCTTTGTCGACAATCTGCCGCTCCTTAGTTTTTATTCTAGAAGAGGTAATAAATTTCTTTCAGCCTTTGTACCGTAAAATGTTTACTTACTTTCCAACCACTCCAGTCTGCAAATATCTGCCGCTATCCGACTAACTGCATTTTTCTCGATTTTTCTGAAACATTTATTCGTGTACCCCACTGTTGTCTGATTTCTAAATTACCTTTAATAAATTAGACTCGCTAACTTTATCTTGGCTTCGAGATTTTCTCTCGCCCCGCCAGCAGTTAATGGTAATAAATAATATCCAATCCCATCTTTCCCACGTAACCTCAGGTGTACCGCAGGGGTGCGTGTTTGGCCCTGTGCTACTACTGATTGATATTAACGATTTGCCAATCAGCACCTCAACTTGCATGCGAATTTTCTCCAATGATTGCATTCTATATCGCTTTATAAGCTGTCCCGACGACCACCTAACACTGCAAACTGACCTCAACAAGATTATAGACTCATGCAAAAAATGGCTGATGTCACTAAACAAGCAGAAGTTCAAAATTAGGTCTTTAACAAGCCAGCAAAATATTTCTAGCTATTGGTACATCGTCGATGATTTTCCTCTGTTGCACGCATACTCCTACAAGTACCTAGCCATTATTTCACACCAAATCTTTGCTGGTCACACCATATCACCTCCATTCATGCAAATGCTTCAAAACCATTGGGATACTTACGCCGCAACTTGCATAGCTGTACATCACATGTTCGCCAGCTAGATTATCAGAGCTTCGTTCGCCCACAACTTGAATTCGACGCAACCATCAGGTTCCCATACCAAAATTACCTAATCAACATGCTTGAAGCGATTCAAAGTAGGGCAGCCCGATGTATCTCGCGAAATTACCACTACTATAGCGGCATAACGGAAAATAGACTCTGGCTTTCTCTTCAACTGTTGAGTACTCGGCGGGATATTTGTCTTCTATGACTGTTCCATAGGTATGTTTGCAGTATTAAACCATTCCCTTTTCAAATCGATATGCCTTGCGTTACCTCTCGCAGGCTGCGTAATACCTTAAGTTTCACGCGATTATAAGGGTCAACCGACCCCTTTAACTCATCGGCTCTTCCTCAAGTCATGGGCTTGTGGAATGATCTCTCGAATGACATCGCATATCAATCAGACCTCGAAAATTAAGTGAACTTCTCCACTCTTTCTTTCAGTTATAGAAACTTCGACTGGTTCATTTTACAAATATTTATTCCACCTCCTGTATCGCTTCAGTGTAATGATATTTTTTTAGTTTTTACTACATTTCCTCCCGCTTACAGAATAACGCCTTTTGTTCGTTCGGTAAAACAGCGGCGCTCTTGTTTTTTTTTCTTTTTTTCTTACCGATTAAAGGGACACTGAAGTGATGTGTAAACATTGCGGGATTACTAGCGCAAATAGTAGTCCGGAGTCCCCAGGCCATGTTTCGACCACTCTAGGCGCATTTACGCGATTTTATTAAGTAGAAAAACTAATTCGAAAACGCTGTCCTCCTCTCTTTACGCTCGCCCATTTTCTGTGGCGTTTTCGTGTGACGTCAGGAGGGGATGAGCTGGCAATTGGCTGCGCCACGGCTTCGCTACTGCACGGCTCCCCGGCCGACAGAATCAGTCGGCCCAGCGTTTCGTACGCCGGCCGCCGGCGGGTCGTCGCAATCAAGGAGGTTAAAAAAAAATTCCTTGGTCGCAATTCGTTCGCTTAGTTGAAACGAAGCCAGGACACGTTTTTGAATGGAAGAATGTGCCTTTCTTTACTTGGTTTGTTTGTACACTGTATCTAGCTCCAAGTCAAGGTCGCTTCACACAAGCGCTGCACATGCGACGCTTCGCTGACTGGTACGCCAGTAGGAAAATATAAGGCCTCTTGAAGGCGGGAGAAGAGTCAGCGAAGTCAATATAGGTACTAAGCAAATAAAATCAACTGATATTTTTACCGTAGAGCGTAAAACTAGGGCGCTGGAAGCACGTTTTTGCGCTGGGCGAACAAGCACAGCGGTCAGCAGCACGACTACGCATCTGCGAACGCTTTTCCGTCTACGAAATGCAATTGCTAGACGTGAGCTACTGTGGAAACTCGGGCGACGCTTACTGCACGATCGCAGTACAACAAATATTCACCTAAGCGGCTTGAAATGCCCAAACTAAATAAAAGTGTAAACCGGTTGTACAATATATACCCTATATTAGCAAGGCATTTGCGTCCCGCTCCGTGGCCTAGCGGTCTGGGGCGCTAGGAACTCACCGCAAATGATTTGCGAGTCACGAGTTCGAATCTCCGCGGGTACGTGCTTTTTATTTGTGAGTTACTTTTTTGTTTTCCGCCGATGTTTTCTATATTGAGTTCACCTTTTTTGGGCCGCAACGTTCATGGCTACCCGAACTAGTTCAAAAAACGCGCGCAGGCTGGCACTTGCGCGCTAGCGAGTTCTCGTTGGCATGCTGTTGCCATAAGCACCGACTGCTTGCAGGCAGTGGGCACAGGCCAGAATGAACAGACCCTTGGCCTGGTGCGAACACGCTTTTTACGATACAGGCATGAGGGAGGCAAGCTCCAAATATGGGGGAAAAACGCATGACATTTGGGCGTCTGCGGGTACGCGGAGGGCGTTCATGCGCTGTGTAGGTCTCGGCTAGTGAATGCTACGACTACAAGCCGTCCTGGGAGGCTTATCTTGTGCATTTTACAGCCGACAAACATGGCATAAGCGCGGTACGATGATTACTGAGATATTGAGAATGCCCATCCAACAAAGCCATTGGTTATGTTTTACAGAACCGAAACCAAAGTCGAAACTTGTGTGATTGCTAACCTTGGGCATCGTCCAATCACGGCGCCCCTCCTCCCAACGTCACAGCCTTAGTTGGTGCGGCCGCTGCAAACCGCGCATAGTAGTTTTTCTTCTTTCGCGCTATGTAAAATAATTACCGATTTGTCAACCGGATAAACGGTGAAAAGTGTGCTAATTTGAGCCAGTCTACGCAGTGCAAGCAAAAACGGGAGCTTGACAAATTCACTTCAGTGTCTTTTTAAAACTTTGTGACCGCCTGAAATATTTTACTTCACATTCTCCTTTTACACACGAGTAAAACTCTGCTTGCGTTCTTTATTATCGTGTGTTTTCAAAACAGGAACAACTGGCTTTCTGCGCTTTGTTATAGAATATTTCTGGCTACTAGTGTTCAAGGTGTATTTTAGTAAGTTGTGTTGCACCTATTTGTATTCCATCCCAGCAGCAATCTTCCCATGTGTGACATCAAATTATTTTTTTTGTACAGTCTCTTCTTTTTCTTTTTAGTGATATATAACGTGTTATTTGTTGTTCCGTAAATTCACAGTTTGTTCATTCAATTTTGATGTTCCCTTACAGTTCTGTTGCGACACTGACCCTTTGTTACTATCCTTACACAATGCCCTGAATCAATGGGCTGTAAGGTATTTTAAATAAATAAATATGTTAGAAGTTTCTGGCGCCACAAAAAAGAACATAAACTGTTCAAGAATAATCAGAATATCTGATTACGGAGGCATGCACTATTGAACGGCCATTGAAACATCTCCATGCATTCATGCGTTTTTATTTTGTGTTATTGTTTTTGAGCGTATCGCTTGGTTTGAATGGCGTAGTCGTGTAAATCTGTGTTGTTGTAACTGTTATCCAATATTTTACGTGTTCCCCGTTTTTTTTCTTTTCTTCCCAAATAATATCACTTCGTATAAAATAATGAAATAGTGTAAATTTTTATTGTTTTCCTAACCACACTTGATTGAGTTGTTTCTAAAGTTTTTTTGTAGTTTTATTGTTGTCCTGCCGTCTCACTAAGTATAAATCATTTCATCACATAAATTATAACCGCCGTAACTCTTGTAACCTCTTGTAACCTCTTGTAACCGCCGTACCGTCATTTCTGTATACACACCTTTTGTTGTGTAAGTAACCATTTCCCTAAATGTTGGTTTGTTTAAAGTTGCTTAAATTTGTATGGCACTCACAACCACCACTCAACACCACTTGTGTGTTTCCAATGTGCTTTTGTTTAATTGCTCCACAAACTTTTCAATAGATGTGAGATATTTAGTTTCGTAAACTTGCTTTGTTTTTTTATCCACTATTCAATGATTGCTTTGTTTCCACACTTTTCTTGCGTTGTTTTCCACCGATTTCACTTAAAGGGAGATATTTAAAGTTTCATTACTATCTTTTGCTGGTATCCTTGCCTTACATGTTTGCTTTTTTTTCCTATTTTTGGTCAACATTTCTGCTTTGTGTGACTTATTTATATTCATAACTATTTGTACTATTCTTGTTAATTTACAATCCGTACCCTGTCAGCCAGGGCAGATATGAATAAAAATGAAAGTGGTAGTGTTGCGAAAGCGTATTACATACTTCGGAAGTTAATATGAACTGTTTTACTTGAACTGTTTTGTGATTTTTGTGTACTTTGAAAGCTTTCTTACTACCCAGCTGCACGTACAGCTTGGTAGGCAAGACTGTCATTTTAAAAAGTTTAATGTTTTCATTGTTTCTCTCATAGTTCATTTGCAGAAGGCCTGTACAGCCGTGCTGTGTCCTACAATTCAATGATGCCAGTGTGGTTGCCTTATTGCCAAGGGCGCTGTTGCTGATCAGGACTGGTTTGCTGTTACTTATGTTGCTTAGTATTTAGTGTTAAGAGCTGTGCTTTGTCTGCTTCTGCAAGAGTGTGTGGTCAGCTTGGCACTTCAAATATGAGACTTCATGAAGTATGCAGCACTTCAAAAATGGAAAGCACATTATTCTAGAAACCATGTGCCAAGTAACAGCCAACAGGCGTGAATAGCTTGGAAGACATGTATTTGAATTATCAATGCCCACAACACATAGGCCACCTTGGAAAGGGTGCTTCCGCATCTCTAAAATAATCTATAAAGAATGTAAATTTCAAGCATACAGTTTCATCTCAACAATATCATACTAATGTACAATAGACATGAATATAACAAAAGAAAAAGAAAGACAGAAAAGAATATATATAAATATATATAGTAATATATATATATATATATATATATATATATATATATATATATATATATATATATATATATATATATATATATATACGTCTTGCATGCGTACCATTATATTATCCTTAGGCTGTACCACTAAAGTACCATCCCGTAAACAGCATATAAAAGTAGCATGAGAGGTCAATTCCACGTCATACTTCGTGTAATTTGGAGGCGTTTTTTGCAGTTGTGGCAACGTTGAATATATATAATTTTTACCCCAACGGTACGTCTCCTGGACATCTGCAATGTCGATTGCTGACGTCTCCAGGATATCTGCACCACTTAGCATGGTGTGGTGGGTATATCAGATATCGAAAATATGACTTCGTGCTTCCTTTATTAGGTGGAAAGTGTAGCGTTTTTCATAGGCATTGAGGTATATATTCATAGGGAAGAATTGTTATGCAAGAGGAATGTGAACAAAAATATTGAAATGACAACATGAAAGCGGATCTAGCAGAAACAATAATACTTACATCATACAGCTACAAAAAAATAATAAAGGTGCCTCTCTTACAATACAAGCCCGCAGCAAAGTGTAACAAGGCAACGCGGGTGAACAATAAAAAGGATTAAGTTTGTAATTACCCATTTAGGCTCTCTAAAACGCGTATATACGATATTTCATTGCGCTACATGTATTTATTGCTGTGATAGGTCTTAGATGTATTCACTATAAAACTCTGTCTGTCACATTGAAACTTTCCCATGGCGCCAAGTAACCTTTACTATCGCTGGCCATTTCAGCAGTATACAAGCATTCAAGCGATATTCGACAGTAGTAAACTATCTGTTTCATTAGCCAGACGCTACAGCGCACTTGGAAGGTAGCTTCAGTACTACACGCGTTTTTTTAGTTGCGATACTATGCCTTTTGGCTAATGTCATACAGGTACAAGTTGACACGCGTTTCTCGGAGGAAGTCCAGAAGACCGCTGTAGTTGTGCCCCCACAGCCATTGTTGGAGATAGGGAGGTCTTTCAGCTTGCAGGCCTGCGCCTCGAAGGTGTCGGAATCTCGCTACCCTCAGGCAAGTGCCCGTCCATAGCAGGTGGTTGGTGTCAGCGTCTTCGGCTGGAGCCGTACAGAAGGGGCCGTTCGTGGTAAACGCGGCATGGTATCGCGGGGCCATGCCCTGGTTACCGCAGGAGAGAGGGCCACCCCAACTCGAAGTCTACAAAGCAGGACCTCCTCCCAGCGAGCGAGCCCACTGGTAATGTCTGTTCCACCGGGTGGGATAAAAGCGCGTGAGGCGCGACGCAGATCTTCCATGAGTTGGACTAATTGTACATGTGCATCAGTTTCCAGCAAGAACAGTGGTCGTGGAACCGACGTAACGTGAGAGAACAATCCGCCGAAATATGAGTTGTGATAGTATTACACCGGATCACGTCAGTCGGAGAGGACAGGGGTACCTATCCAGTAGCTTATGACTGTCTCAACACCGACGAGTTTGAGGCTACACGGCGCCAATCCCACCCGGCCGCCGCTGAGTCCGTGTACATTTGTACACTAAAACTATTAGGGGCTCGCAGTAGCGGTAGTAGCACGAGAAGTCCCTCGCGGATGGCTGTTAACTCCGCGAGCAAAGAAGGCCAGGTTGGGAGTGTTTGATAAGAGCAGTTTTTGTTCGCTTCTGTATGAGAGAGATATTCGATTGCCGTAGTTCAAACTCCGTCTTGGGCCCAAGCATCCAGAAATGCCTTTAAAACCTTGGGCTGGTTCACTGCAGCTAGTAATGGTGCGCCCTCGGACTGCACGTCTGCGTTTCCGGTCGACAGACTATGCACTCAATTTAGCGGCAGGTTGTCGGTCATTTGATGGTACAGCCAGGGCGGCCCAGTTACAGGGTCGGCTGGTAAAGCGGGTAGACGACAGCTCATGTAGATCGCCAACGCCGCTGCCTCCACAACAAAATTAAGTTTGTGCTGGTGGGCGGAGCGGCGCTGATGCACAGGCTCATCTAGTGCACACAGTTGAGCTTCTGCCTGAAGAGATGGTATGGGCGTTATTTGAGGGAGGCAAGTGATCATCTGCATTGTAGCTCTAATATTGCTTCAAGTCGGGCCCACTCCGCTAGGTTCATTACGTATAATAGAACCTGATAAATAAAACGAGGCTGAAGTATTGACCGCACCAAGAGTCGGCCTATTTTGAAGTAGGAGCCTTCAGCTTTTTGTGGCATGCGTCGGTTAAGGTATAGCATTTCACCTGCTTGTTGACGTGCAGATCAAATCCACAAGGCAGTTGATTCTGACGATTAAATCTCCAATCCCAGCACGCGAAGAGTGGTGCAGTGCGCACCGGCTGGCCGGAGAGTTGTAGCGCGATCGGGAATATCTGGCCACGGACAGAAGGCACGGACACGAAGCATTGGCCACGGACAGAAGGGCTGTCTTTTCGACAGAAAATGAGAGACCTGCGTATTGACAGCACTTCTGTGTGTCATTTAAAGCTTTTTGCACGCTCGCGGCTCGCCGAGGCAGGTCTGGGTGGACAATCCATACTGTAATATCGTCGGCGTACACCACAAGGCGTAGGTCTGGCGTGGAGCCAAGATGCCCGGCAAGCGGCAGCATAGCTACGTTAAAAAGAAACTGTGAAATCACCGATCCTTGAAGCACTTTAAGAACGGCCGTAAAATGGCCATAACTAGCTCCACCAAGCCGTACTCAAAATAGTCGTTTAAATAAATAAAAAGGTCCGGAAAAAAGAACGGACCTTTTCTGGCAATTGTAATCTTTGGAGAACTTCCAGGATAGCGCTGCGGCTGACGTTGTCATATGCCTTGTGAATATTCATGGCCAGCATCGTACGCAATTTTAGAGGTCGGCCGCCAAGTAGCACCATCAATGATAAGTGTTAAAGTGGATCATCTGTCCCCAGACGAGGTTTGATTCCAATCTTTGCCGGGTGGTACTACCAGTAAGTGTCCACCCTCCACTGAAGTAGTGACCTGAGCGTTCGCTCGAACAGTTCCCACAAGATGCAAATTTATCTTTTTGGGCGCAAATTGGGGAGATGCTCGGGTGGTTTGCCTGGCTTCGGTATAGCGAGGATATCTGCTCGGAGCCATGACTCTGGTATTTGGCCCGAGAGCCACACCTCATTGATGAAATCGAGGAGACGGTTCAGGGCCGGATCGTCAAGGTTATTATAAGCTCGTAGTAACGCTTCTGGGCCGGGAGATACCGAAGTTTCGCCTGGTTTATCGCAGCCAGGAACTCTGCCGGGCGAAAGCCGTTTTTTCCACGGACGGCGTCATCAGAAGGAGAGGCTCCGACGTGCGTGGAGAGGAAAGGGACGGGTTGCTAGCAGGAAGTTTGTCAAATGCGGGGTACAAGGCACAAACCACATCGAAGGAAACTTGGTCTCCACTCTTGCCTGATGCCGAAGAGGTATCCGTATTTTATGCTTCACATGACTGGGCAGAATAAATTACGGCCGGAAGTTAAACAAATGCGACGTAGCAACTCCGGCCTGAATATAACCAAGCCCTCTTACCTTCCGCCACATTTGAAGGCGGGTAATGCATGTGCAAGGAAGAGAAGTAAATTCACAAAAATAAAGCGTGGCAAAGGGTATGCTCTTTAGCACTGAAAATCACCGACCGGAGGACGCAGCAAAAGTACGCTGCACATATAAAAAAACAGTTTGGTAGAAAAGTCCCCCAAACAGCAAGTTTGAATAAATCAAGAATAAAAGATAAAAAAAAACAGCAACAAACACGACTGGCAATTTCAGAGCTATAGCCTGTGTTTTGTACGAAAAACTACAAGCATTTTTCTTGGTGACAAAAGCTGCCATTCCTGTATATTCGACCATTTCTTACGACATTTTATTTTTGAGCTGCAGCACGTTTCTATTAGACAATATACCGCCCGTGTTTATAACAATATGTCTAATTGGTTATACAACCAAAGCGAAAAATAGTTTAGGAAACAGAATAAGAATATTTTTATTTGGTTATAAAACCACGGCGAAACATAGTTTAGGAAACAGAATAAGAAAGCTGCCTCTTGCATTATGTATTGAATTTTATCCAGATCAGTATACACCTCTTTCAGCCTTTTTGCACAATTCGAAGCCAGCATATATTGCAAACAAAATGACAAATGGGTAAATATAATATTACACTGTTACTATATTATTGTACAGGGACTGTACATATGGTCATAGGTCAACTAGGCATGATAGTGTGTAAAAATATCAAACAGTAAAACATCTCCTTATTGCTCTCCCTCTTAAATTCAATTGAAATATTTCCTTCATTTATCATTGATATATTAAATTAAGCATGTGTCCTATTTTACTCTCCAATCGAATTAGTTCTCAAAGAGTGTTGATGTGACGCCTTAACGTTTTGTTCCAAGGTGAGCTAGAACACCACGCTGTGAACAAGTAGAGAGTGACAATGCAACACTGTAGGTGACACCTAATATTCCGCCAGACTTCTTCTGGTCCTTGGTGCTTCCAATAAATTAAAAAATATATTGTAGCTACCTTTGTATATTTTTGTTCTTGCTATAGTTGTTAAATATTTTCAATTAGCGAACACCGACGCAGGGTGCTCCGAGCGCGAATTGTATCGAAACGAACTGAAGCCCCGCAAAATTTCATAGAAGTACACAAGATTTGCGAAAAAAAAATTAGTGAACGACCGCAGAGTATCAGGACGCGTCGAAAGCCGCAACGTTTCTTCTGAAATTTTTTAAGATGGTCTCGTTACTTGGAACCTCAAATTCTAACGACGACGTTTTGATTAAACAAGAACAGTTCAAAAAGAGGATCACAAAGCCGCAAACTTTCTGTATGTAGATAACGTAACCACAGCTCTGCAAAAAGAGTAAGCACCTTTTTACATAATACACAAGGTGGCCCGACCACACCCATTCGCTTCTGGCAAAACATAGCCGAAAACAAATGCCCGATTTGGGTACTACTTTGAATAAAGAGTGCAGAAACCGATGCGAAATCAAACAACTGTTCTAACAATATACGTGATAAGGCTGAGTAAGGATTAGGTCGAAGCCCGCAGACGAGCTCGAGCTGCCTGAGATACGGCGACGTGCACGTTTTCTCGTCGGGTATAACTCAGCAGACGACTTGCCCACGACGTTGACTTCTGTTTGGCCCCAAATCTTGATGCGGAACCTTTTTGCTGAGACGCCTTCCTCGTAACGGGGCACCAACCAATATAAAATGATTTGCCTGATATTTGGAGTCTCATAACGTAAGGTTGTAGCGTAGGAAATAAACCAACTTCTTGCCGTTCTACAAACTGGAGAAATTTTGTCACGATGTTCTGTGGTATGATAGAAGATAGTTAATTTTTATTAGTGGTAGAATATTTTCTCAAAGAAGAGTTTATGACTAAGAATACATCCTATAGCAGTTCGCAAGTCCTCCTCACTACGATGTGGTCAATCATGAAGTAAAACATAGGCTCGGGACTCCACTGGGCTGATCGCTCTTCGTACTTGTTCCCAAAAAAGGGCACTATCTTTGTCCAAACCCTCTCGCCGGGCAACTGCAGGTGCTCGCTATAGCATTCGACGTCATACCGCTTCCTGGTGGGTTAATAAACATAGTAACGCCGAATACTAGGCAGCGCAAGCTCCAATGGTCCAATTGGATATTGTTTAGAAAACACAGCCCTGGTGGCATGTCAAAATGTAAATGCTCTGCCGTTCACAATGACCAAAAGTAAAGAAAATGCCTGTTTAATGAGTCAACAGTGTAATGTATTGTCTTCGTATCTGTCCAGGGACGGCGGCTTTCATATGCAATAACTCCTTCCCAGCCGTTAGGCATTTAAAATAGGGCAGCACGTCGGGCTGCGTTATTTCTTTTTGTTTAAGTGTCTTCTGCAAATAGTATAAAAAACGGCCGCTGCAAGAATTCCTAAAGCACAAAGAGAGTCCTCTCTTGTGGATATTCTTAGCAGAACTGACGTTGTCCTTCGTAAATGAGTTGAGCCATGGGCAATTTTTGGAAAATGTGTAAAGAGAACTGAAAGTAAGTGGAAAGTCTGACGAGGCTCAGCCCGCTTTTTTTGTTGTAATTCGGTCACGTAAAGTTGACTGAACCTTATGTGTGCCCTCGGTCAAGTAAACTATCTCGACCCTTCGACGTACTGAAAATTTAATTTTTTGCAGGCAAAGGGCATGGAAGAAGCCGCCTATTTTAATTTTGTTGAATAGTGCACAGGCAACGCAAAACGTTGAATGGCTCTATTTTCTCCTCGAAAGCACAACTGGGGCCAGCCAGCAGCCATTTTATCCTTGCATGGTGTCGTTCTCATGTGAAGATACCCAGTGTGGTGAAGGTCGCATAAGCCAGTCTCAGTATTTAACTAGCGACAAAGGGAAATAGGTTGCGACCAGCTAGGTGGTCCATATTCCTGCACAGCCAGACGTCCCCTCACATTCCAAGTTGAAATTACACATTGCTCGTCACCCAAAGGAACCACGCATCCTGCTGCTTTTATTGTATTTCGAACGTTCTCTCACGACAGAAGTTCAGAAATGAATTCTTGTAGATAACACAGGCTATATTGACCTCCACGTCGAAACTTTATCTCCGCTGATCCCGCCATGAAGCCGAATCCAGGCCTCGAAAAGCGAGCTGCGTAACGTATTGCTGGTGAACACGTCACCCTGCCGCCTTTTGCCAGCCAGGTGATCGTGGTCTACACCAAAGATACTGACCTTGGCACCATTGCGATTGCAGAAAGATACAACACCGTGCTTCTCGGCCAAGATGTCCCCGTTGAAAAATACGTTGGGCATTTGTTGCACAGCATATCCCATTTTCTGGTTCATACGTCCCCTGAGGAGTATCAGCATTAAAGGAATACTGCTGCGGTGGAGTTACCGAAGGACTACACAGCACTTGTTACAATATGAGGTCGCCGAATTGAACAGAGAGGCCGACTGCACTTCAAGCCTTTTTCCTTTCAGTAATTAAAACCAGGCACTTTGTAAGGACAAACAAGAAAAACTAGGGGCATTGCTACACTAGTACAAAGACTGTTTTTTCTAGACTTCAAATATTCGTCAGACACTCTTTGCAAAGGAAAAATTATCGTTATAGTGCAAACCCTACCTATGCGACACTCACCGTAAGGAATGCTTTCCCACGAGAGCGAAGCTAAGCACACGCAACTGAAGACATGATCCATAAAAAAACAAACATCGAAAACCCACAAGAAGCCCAAGTTTTCAGAATGAAAGAAGGACAAAGAAAGGACGGAAAGGCCGAGAGGTTTAGCAGGCGTAGAGCTCGGTTTGCTACCCTTCGCTGGGGGTATGGGGTTCAGGGAATAAAACAGAGGGAGAAGAGGAAGGAATAGCAGTGGGAAAGCGTGCATTTTAGTACTGTTTGGGGCACTATAGTCTTTCACGCAACTTCGTTTCGCTCAGGAAACGTAAAATGGCTTTCGTCACGTTCTGCGAGGTCGATGGTAAAGACGATGATTTAGAATAGGTTTTACTGTAAATGGCCAATTGTCCAGTCGGCTGAGCCTGTTGGCAAGCACGCTCCTCAGCGACGAGTATTGGGGCCAGTGACACAGCACATGCTCTAGTCTCTAGTCACAGCACATGCTCTAGGCTCTAGTCAGCAGCGCCCACAGGCTTCACAGTGGGCGCTGATGACCATCCCGATGAGTCAGGGTAAACAAAAAGAGATATATGGGGTTGCATATCCCTCCTATCATTAAAAAGCACTATGGATTGCCTCTCACACGCATGGTGCTGCTCTTCCGTGTACCTGGAAAACGAATTCTCGCGAATCAATGCGGAGAAGAGCGACGGTGAGAAGACAACATATATAATGCCTTACGGACCTGGCGTGTTCAAGTAGGTGGCACTTCGACTGTGCTTCGCACAATCATGGTCCCAAAGACTCATGAACCCATGAGCCTGACGGCCTTAACCGGCATGACTGCCTCGTGAATGTCGATGATGTTATTTTGCGGAGGCGTTCGATGGTCTCTGGAAAGGTTCGCATTTCCGCATTTTGCACTGGAAACAATGCCTAAAGCACAACTATTTCGGAATCCTGAAAACATGCCGCTTTAGTAAGAGGAAGTGAGATTTTTTTACCACAATGTCAACGCCTAGGTGGGCTTGCGTGACATGGCAAAAATATCAGTGTTTGCCAGTTTTCTGGTGCCAACTGAAAGAAAGACGTAATACGTACCCAATATTGCCTCCAGATTACATGGGTCATTTCCAAGTTCTGCCCTTGCGTGTCCGGATGATCACTTAGGTTGGTAGCTGGAAAACTCGCATTCTGTTGGCTGGCAAATTTTAAGGGTCCTGCTGTATGGCGTAGGCGATGAAATCTGCACCCAAAACAATTTTATGCGACAAATGCTAAATAAATCGGAAGGAAACAATCAGGCGACGAATACCTGTGGTGCCCTCTGTTGACCAGCCCCCAAATAGGCCCGATGAAGAGCTTCTTTTCTTGGCATCCTGATGCATAGAAACCTGGCGGTCACGCAGCAAGCGGATTTCGTGTAACACTGGATGATTGAGTACCTCGAAAAACGCAACACCACCACGCAAAGGATCATTAAGAACTCCATTGCATTCTGCCTGAAACTTTCGGTGCTAATACAGGAGGACCTCTACCGTAAAAAATTACAAAGTACCTTCTAGTCATAGTACCTGTACTTTGCTTCAATATATTGAAAGCATGCGGAGGTGTACTGTGGTTACAGCACCTCGCCACAGGGCACATGCTGGGTTACGCCAGACGCAAATATAATGGCCGCGTTTTCAAACCGATGTGATCCACTGGGGTCGTTGCTGCGGCTATCTCTAGTGGTGAGAAACGGCGCCTACGAGGCCCGCCGGAATTCTGCACCAAACCGTCGTGCCAACGTAGCGCTTGAAACCGAGCGTAATGGGCATTGTTGGCCCATTACCTGCCTAATGCAGCCAAAGACTATAAGACGCGGTACGCAGGGCAAACCCCTGTTGCATGGACAATGTTGAAGACGTTTCCGAATTCAGAGGCCGTCCTAATGAACAAGATTTAACTGGAGACGCACCCAGACCACACGAACAGGGTGTGCCGTGAGCCCACCGCGACCCTCGACCACATCGTGTAGTATTGTGTCAACTTCCAGGAAGAATGCACGACAGGAAGACGACACCCGCCTTTAAGAAGGCGAATCAGCTCGAAGACTGAGACCTACAAATCCAGTCCGTCCAGCGGGTCATTGGCGCTCTGATTAGGCAGGAGCCCGAGCGACCCGACGACGGCAAGCGAGGCTCGGTCCTGGTGGTGACGGCGAGGGCTACTCCAGCCGAGTCTGAACTCAAGGTATAAGGTGTGAGCCGCCTGCCATATAAAAGTTCTTCCTATCCAATCCAAATTATCCACCACGTTTTGCTGCAATATGGAGCCCCTGGCATCCTTTTCACTTACCCCGTAACGGTTATGGTTATACAGCTTATGCAAGACGTTCTATGCAACATTAACCAGTTTATCGGGGACAACAGCGCTTCAGCCAAAGGAAAACCGACTAACCTAATCCCTGAACAACACATTTGAAATAATGCTGTCTCGTTAATTTTACGCTGAGGCTAAGCCACGGGAACAAATGTATCCGTATAGCACCTTTAGACCGTAATCAATAGAGGGACATCGTTTAAAGGTGTCCGTCGCAAGTTAACTAGTAATGCCCAGAGAACACCTTTTTAAATGAAGAGCATTTCTTTACTCACGATGTCACCCGGCGTTGTCGGCGTGCCTCGGCGTCCGGAACAGCCGTTCCAGGTGCGCCCTCTCCTCCACTCCTCCTCTCCCTCATCATGCTACCCTCCTCGCTCTCAAAAACAGGTCCGCACCCCTCCCCCTACACTATATAAAAAAATTATACTTACCGGCGCCTGGTTTCGATCCCACGAACCTGCGGGCGGAACGCAAGGTACATGGTGCTCTACCCACTGCGCCACAAACCCGACAAAAAATTGAAGGCTATGAACGCGCCTTATATTGTTGACTCATTCAAACTACGTCAAGAAGCTGCTGATACAACGCATTCCACCTGTGGGCGGAACGCGAGGTACATGGTGCTCTTCCCACTGCGCCACAAAACCGACACGGATGAAAGGCTACGAACCCGCTTATATCCTTGACTCATTCAAACTACGTCAAGAAGCTGCTGCTACAACGCATTCACTACCACCTACTCCCCAAACACTAAACGTTAACGCAATCCACCCACACCCTATGCGACGCATTTACTGGAGTCCTCCTCGCGGGGACATACGCCCTTTTTTCGAAATCACCGATGTCAACATCACTGAAGAATACAGCAGTGCCCCCACTTGTGGACGTTGTGGAACTCAAGCCGAGCTACCAGGGGCTGTCGGCGAGAAAAACTTCATGTACAAATTTGGGCGACCTCCAGGCGGGATTGTGCCGTAAAACCAGCGCTGCTATGGCTGCACCAATCACGTCCAGGCTAATCTGCATTCAGATTTGTTCAAATGTTTGTAAAGCGGCTTAGTGTGTTTATATATTGTACGTTTCAGCCCCTATGATTTTGGCGAGTGTATGTTCGCGATCACAGGCTAGGCGACCTGCTCAGCGTAGGAAGCTGCAATTTTTGCTGCATTGTCGTTCTGCATTTTACCTCCTTGTGTGGCTGTTATGCGGCACTGTAAAATTAAACCCTGGGGCCGGTGACACGCTACTGCTGCAACTTTTCGATGGTCAAACGGAAATCAAAGGGAAGCTTACCACTATTGAAAACTACCAAGCAGCTAATCTGGCTGCCATAGCTGATATGGATCTGCGTATAAACAAGAAGGAAACAAACGTTAGCAGGTTCGAAGAATTAGACGCTAGCCTTGCAAAGTGGACGTCGAGCTGAACTTTCTTGCAGGCTAGACTAGCATACATGGTAAACAAGGTCGACGATCTTGACAACCGTCGCCGGAGGTAAAACCAAATTTTTTTTCTGCGTGGATGGCGATGACACACGCGAGCACTTCGCCAAATCTAAAGAAGAGTGCGTCAATTTCTACACTTCACTTTTGACAGTCGACTCTGTAAAAATACAAGGACACACCTAGTTGGTGACACCTCAAATAAACTCCCAATAATTGACAAATTTTGTACAAAAGAGAGTTTTGTGGGCAGCAAAGAGATTCAAAGGTATTGGAAGTTAAATTTGCGAAAGAGCCCCACACTTCGACAGATAAAATATTCGTCAAGCATGATGTACCCGTTGTTGCAAATGGTTAACTATGTTTACGAGGAATCGATGGGTTTGGTGGTGCGAGCTGGTTGACAAAGACGAGATAGGCGCGTTGTCATCCTTCCTTGTCGTCAAAGGCAAGAGCCACAGAAACAAAAAAACATAAAGTTTTCGGCTTGATATACTTGACTAAACCATCTGTTATTTTGGGCACAGAATGGTACTGCCCATAGGCAGTGGTCGTGCGTATTTGCACCCGAGTCATGGGTGCCTACAGTGGTACCTATAGCGTGGTAACTATGCCCATTGTGATGTCTTCCCTAGTAACTACTTTAATATAGATAATATTGAGGCTGTCACCGGGATATTTATTCTAGTTAATAAAAAAAACACAGTCACAGATATTAACAAATTTAGGTGATTCTACTGAGGTTGCCTGGGCCCAACTTCGTTTGAAAAATGGTTAATCTTTACAGAGCACCTGGCAGTAAGGTGCAAGTTGTAATTGAGAAAGTGAAACATGTACAAAAAAGAAATTCTGATTCCTAATTAAAATTAGTGGAGATTTTATTTACCATTAAAATAATTAGACACCAAAAAGCACAACACCTATTGTGTCTAGTGCGTCGGCAAATGAGTGTATGAAATAAAACCTGTTCTGCGCTATCGCAGTTTATCTATCAACGTACGCGGGGAAGACATGTATTAGACCTATTTTTTAATAATGTGCCAGTGGATCCGCAACCTGTGCTCATCATGCGAGGCGCAAATGACCATAGCACTTTTTGGTGCAAAGTGAATTTGGTGTACATTACGGTTGCTAATAGCACATGTAGACGAATATACAGCTTACGAAAGGCAGGAGAAATATAAAATTTTCTCGGCCCTCCATTCATATTACAACGTCTTTGAAACGTTGTGAGAGTGGCTGAACGTAGAACACATGTGGTGTTTACCCGAAAATAGGATTTCCGAATTGCCTGATAACTTCGTCCGGTCATGGACAATGACGGCACGGAGGGGTATAAGTGCGCCATGATTGAGAAGGGAAGTTCATAGGCACTCGAAAAAATAAATCGAGTACACGCGGCATATATAAACAAGCTGACACTCAAGAAAAACAACATTTGCAACAAGCTTCAAATGAAGGGAAGTACGCAATCTCATACGGGAAATATGTTTTTATGTTTCCTTTCACTCTAGGCTTAAGAGTTACGTTAGGCAATTACCAGACAATTTACCAAGAGAAAGAGAAAATACGAGGTACCCATTCCTGTGCTCGAAGGCAACGGCTGTCTTGTTCATCAAAGCCTCGATAATGCAGTATGATTTAGCTCTTTTTTCAGGTGTGTTTCTTCCACGCCCGCACCTAACACCGATTCAATGGTTGAGTACTGTAATATTGGAGGGGAACCCATGAATGACATCGTCCGCATTCAACTGGTGTCGTTAGGAGTCAGTAGTGCTAGCGGTCCCGATGACTTGGCGAACTTTGTGGTCTCCGCTTGTGCAGGCCCGTTGTGTTAACACTTTTATGGGCTCTTCACTCCTGGACATGCGCAGAATTGCCGGACATTGCAAAAATCATATTGTTGGGCCTATTCCCAAATCAGTGCCTCAAGAATGCGTGTTTGATTACCGAACGGAGCTGGTGTACATTGCAAGACATTTTCACGTGTCCTTTTCAGCAACATCGTGAACCACTTAAACTTTTTTCAAATATTTATCTTCTATAAACACATATTTCTAAGTAGTTTTTTTTTGTTTGACTCAACACATACAATATTTCCACGATTTAGCCTAGGGGGTTCCGTAAATTGCATCTTTTGAATTAAAGAAGGCTCTTGATTTTGTTTCATATATTTTGCTGGTAAAAAAAGTTTTCGTAGTTCAACAAAAGTAATATGGTTGTAAATGCATAAAAACGTACTTTCATTGTAGGACTCAACGCGTAATTTGCTGGGAAACGGTCGCATGGTGTTGATGTGTCCCCAGGTGTGTATCAAGGGTCCGTTTTTGGTCAATCATTGTTTTTGTTATTCATTAGGAATACTGCCGTTGGAATATATTCTTGTGTACGATTGTTGCGGGAAATAGTGCGTTTTCTATCGTCTTATAAAAGGCCCCGATGATCACAGTACACTACACAAATATTTTGACAAGGTTTCAGAGTGTAGTGACATGGGGATCATGAGTATCAATTTTGACAAAACTGTGCAGATGTGCTTTACTAGACAAAGATCACCACCCATATTTACATATAGCATAACGGGTCTAATCTTGCATGTGCGCCTGAATAAAAATAACTTCTCGTGCACGTTTATCTCTCAACTACGCTGGCACCGTCACGTCGACTATATAGTTGCTACGGCGTGCGAAGTACTTTGGATATTACGTAGAAATGCCAAGTGATTTTCTATAGAAAGAAAGGATTTACTCAACAAGAATAAACTAGGGCAAATACTAGAATATCCTTGTACTCTATCGGGCCTCTGGAATGTGAAAGACATAACGAAATAAGAAAGAGTACAAAGCTTAGCAGGCCGTTTGTAGTTCAAAATACACAGGGTATTTTTGTGCATCACAAAGAGAGGAAAAAGTAGGCTGGTATATACTACAAAATCGTAAAACGACATCAAAACTAAAATTTTTGCAAAGAGTATACCACGCTAAAACTGGCCTCAACCGTGATACCTACATAATACTCCAAATTACACTTCGGCAAGGCGCGATCCCGCACTTAGGAATAAAGAGTATACATGCAATAGTGAGTTTTTTTAAGATGTTTTTTTTTTCTCTCAGACGGCAGTGACTAGAACAAGTTGCCTCGTGATGTCATATTCTTGTCTTCAAGTGATGCCTTTTCTTCAGCCGTTTGATTTTTTTCTTGAGAACCGCGGTGTTTTGGTTCACGCAAGTATGGTTTGTTTTTTCATGCCCTTCGCCCGAGTGAGAAATTTGCCCTGAGCTGTAATTGTTGTATACACGTGTGCTATATTAACTGCTTTTATTTTTTCATGAAATGTGTATGGTTCGCTTCCGAGAATTTAATGCCAAACTGGCGCTGTGGGTAATGTGATCAATAAATAAATAGACATTGCTAATAGCAAAAACCAGACAGCAAAAGAAACGGTGGAAGCAATGGAAAGTTTAAAGACGGAGATTATTCATTAGTCAATCATGAATTGTTTTATAAGCGAAGGGATAGCTTATTTAGGAGACGGTGGCTCGAGAACAGGGCGATAAGATATTTTTTGGGATGTCATATTTATTTTTTTTTAGTTTGAGTCGCTTAGTTGGCCATTTTAGGTACTTGTTAGTTATAAAAAGTGCTTTCTTGCATAAACTAGTAGTTGCAAGTTAGCGATTTGTCTTTGTTTATCCTTTATGTCCCTCGTCTGTTTTTGCGCTATATGTACCTTAAAAATATATTTCAGTTTAACGCATAGTTACGATAACCTTCGGCTCTTCAGAACTTGAAACAGGGCAACACGTATCTTCTTAAAACATCAAAAATAAAGGTGATGTTCTTTCTGTATAATAGCCCGTCCTTAAAAATAATGGTCACTGAGCAAACTATAACTTTGTGAAGTCTGGTCAAACAATGGTAAACATTTTATCCATCAAGCGCAGAAAGTTTTTTTCTCAAAGCTGGTTGCAGGCTTCATTTACCTCATACTCCTTTTTTGTGTCTACAATATGTTTTGTCATGCGACATAAGTGGAAGACCTGCCTAAATCCAAGAGCTGTAAAAATCTGCAATACAAATACCGGAATCAGAAGGCAAGGACTGTTCACAGTTCTCCAGAAAAAATCTTGTTTTAACCGCCTGCATGAGCTTTAAACGAGGTCAAAAAAATTTTCAAAATATATTCAAAGGCCGTTGCCATTTCCTGTGCTGGGGTCAGCTTGAAAACTACAAAGCGTACCGAAAATCAGAATGCCAAAAGGGTTGTTCACAAGGAAGGGTGGTAAAGGCGCCGCCCCAAATCAGGATAAATCAGGATAGCGCTTTTTGTGGTGTCCGGCGTTACAAAACCATATACCTGTTAGGTACGTCCGGGTGGTGTGTTTTTGCAGTAGAGAAAATTTCAAGGTAGCTTTGTTCATCATCTTACGTTGCGCACGAAAACTTTGAAGTGTTTCTGAAGTCTTTTGGTTTCTACCGTCAATCAACTTACCTTGATTGAAAATTAGGTTTTACATGCGCTGGTCTTGAGCACAAATAAGGGCGGCCGTCCCACCGGTTGCGGTCGAACCTTTCTTATTCATTTCGAAACTAAAATGTAATCTTTATGGGCGCACTTGGTGCACAAAGATATTTTGATAGGTGGTCGATTATTTGATATTTACAGGTGTTAGAGATTACCTTGATAACATCACTGATATCCGCAATGTTGTAAATGAGATTTCTTCGGGGATGGTTTCGCCGATGAAGTTCAAAAGATGTAAGCGCAGAATTCTTCAAACTCGAAGAAAGAGTAGAGGGTATAATGTGTGTTTCAAGCAAATCCAAGATTACGGATGCTTTCTTTGGCGAGTTCATTTGCTGAAAAGATTGTATCAAGTTCACACAAGGAGGCAGTTTCAAATCGGCTTGAAAACAGCATCTGGTGTCCGCAGGAAGGAAGTAGAATAGATAAAGAGACACAACATACGTAGTACAAGCGGCAGAAAAAAATACACAGAAAACCCCCAAATGTCACTATACTCACCATTATATACGTGATTACTCTTCACTGTCCCCGTTCGTAAGTATAGGTAAACCTTATTTCTTTGTCTAGGTCTCCTATCGACGATCCCAGTTCACCGTGTCTGCCGGTCTGCCTGGGGTGTTAGCGGTACTGTGCATTCAGCTGGTCGTGTAGCCAGCCGGGTGAAGCTGCTGTTTTGTTAAAGCGCCTGTATATGTCGCTGATGAGTCCAGCGGATGATCGCCGCATGGGGTGGGTGCAGTTCTGCAAACTACTCGTGGGGGCTAGAGGAGCAGCGCCGCTGGTGCCTTGCGGGGTGCTAAGACCGGGATCTCCTCCTCTGGAAGGTCTCGAAAACCGATCAGCCTTCTTTCTGCTACTCTTCTTCATTCACTTTCCGCTCACTTCCTATAGTTCACTTCTCTTTCTCCTTCCGTCTGTCGAGAATGAATAAATCTCTCCCCTTTTTCTCCTTGCTCTCTAGCTTTTCCCTGTATATTCTGTCAGGCCCGTTCAAAAAACATACAGAAGAGAAAATTGTTGAACACAGAGTAAAATGTCTTATTAAAACCTTGTATGCTTGATTTTTGATGAGCTTCAAAGCCTACTTAAATAGGGTTGAAGCAGACGGTTAGCTCAAGTATTCTACAGCAAAAACATGCGAAATAGGAAAGACATATTTAAATAGCAAACAATTTGTAAAGACTACTCAACAAACACGGTTTTGCGACAGGCCTCGCGGCCGTCATATACCACTTCTATTTCGACTACGGCAATGGGTAAATGGGCTACAGCATAGATTGGAACCCCGCCTACGGGATAAAAATAACATTTTATCAAAACACACTCATTCACCCGGTCAGCGAACTACCGAGCATATGGCTACAGACGGTCTGCTGATCAATGTGGTATTTTTTTTAACCATGCCGACTACCTTACAGGCGAGCTCGTTGAAGATTCTATTAGAAACAATATTGTGGCTGCCGTTTTAAGCGAGCCTTCTCTGCCACCGCACGATGGGAGAAATTGGTTTTAGAATTGTCTTAGTTGTCTAAGGGGTTCTGATGCCTTTATGCAGGTTTCATGTGGTATTTCCATTTTTGTTTGCGTTTTGACTACATAACATTGTACACGTAGCGTATATATCTGTGCTCGATATAATAAATTTTTACTTTTAAGCTAGCGCCCGTATTGTGCATTCTTCAGTTTCCTTCCTCTATTTCCCTGGAACATGTCATATGACCACAGATGTATCGGACACATTCAATCCCTACAAGAAATTATCGAAAAGTTTAACAAAAACCGCAAGAAAAATGGTAGAGTCTCCTGCTGCGAGAACAAACAGCACGCGTATTCTCTAAAAAGCCCCTTACAGCTGAAAATACGCCTACAAGTCGCCCAGTGCGAAATTCCCGCCACTGAAAAAGCGGAAATCAGTGAGAAGAAACACTCCAGTGCCAATGATTTTTCCCAAGCAGTGTGAACAAGACCAATATGCACACCACGTAACGATTCACGAAAGCAGCAATGAGGGCCATGCAGCTTGCAATACAATTGCTTCACGACAATTTGCAGATATAAATAAACTGGTGCTACCCCAAACAGCAGCAATGCAAACCATTTACGGAAATGCCACCACCTCCGTCCATTAAAATGTAACTAGATGCCCGCTTATTAACACGCAGTACGTCGAAGTATAATTTCTGGGACAGATGCACAAAACTTTCAGACAAAGGCAGACCTACGGTATTAGCACTGCAAGATAGGGGTAATATTTTTAACTTGGTGGATACGAGGCTAATGAAACAACTGAATTCACCTAATTAGCGACGCCCTCACAACAAATTACAGCGCAGAACACTGGTTCTTGGATAACATAAGTATGCCTCAAAACTTTGTGAGGCCACATTCTCTCCAACCCAAACACCCATATTAAACTTGGGCAACCGTACGCCTCAGAAAATTACATCAACACAGCCTCAAACATGGCCACTCAGAAGAACAAAAAGAAGAGGGAAGAAACTACTGATGTGGGACCTCAGTTCGCCACATTTTCAATGGGCTATCTGCAAGGCCATCATGTGGGAAACACTACAACTACAAATGGCGCTCCACAGCAACGTAGCCTATAAACACGCAGAGGTAACAATAGCCTAAGCGACAAAATATTTATTATCATACTTCTCTACCGAACATATCATAAGATAAACTGCATCCCACCACACTGTAGGTCTTTATGCGGTGACCGCAAAATAGTGAAACTGGCTTCACATAGTGGCCTCCCTAAAACAAAAAAAGAGAAACACGCGTAACTTAATAGGGTAGTTTACGCACCTCCAGTTTACGCACCTTCGCCCTCTCAGCGATCCGCAGGTGACGATCAGGATCTGAGCTCGACAGCTGTCGCTCCCATTGCTCTAAATTTGGATTTCGTATTATGTCCATATTCCTATTAGGTTGACAAGCTCACACCATGGTTATAACGTTGAGAGCTCTCCACTGTGAGGGCAAGTGGATGTATACATTTTAGTGAATATAGCGTAGAGTCTGGTAGGGCGTGGAAAAGTATTGGTCTGTAGCTGCCTAAGTGAGGTTCCTTGCTCTTTTGTGAGGGATTTATGGCCTGGTAGATATATCTGCCGGGAATGCCCATAATGTTGAGTGATATCTCTGTACATGACTAATGGCTGGTTAACGCTTGGCTTATCTCCTTGTGAAGCCCGGCCGGCTAATTCTCGGGCGCTCGTGTGAGCGGCAATGTTTCCACCAAGACTGGAGTGGGCACGTGTCAAAACGATAGTTACATTTCTTTTAGAAAGGTATTGCTAGAGGATTTGAAGGGTCGTTTTGCAAATTCGTCTATTTATATAATTGCTGCATGCTCCCTGTGAGTCTGAGATGATACTCATGGCTTGAGTTTGAGTGATGGTAAGTGCAATGGCTCTTTCTTTCGCTTGCAGTGCAATGGTTGGCCTAAATGTCACGCTTGTGAGTGTTCACGCCATGTCGGTGACCACTGCGGTCATAGCATGCTCTCGGGTGTAGTCTGCCGCCCCTGTGTACAAAACAGTGCTTTTTTGCCCATATTTCCTCTCTACGGTTTCGGCTCTGGCTCTTCTTCGGCCCGCATGTTGTTGAGGGTGCATATTTCGAGCTAGAAGGGACACTTTGATATTTTCTCTGATTTCATCGGGAATGTCTTCCTTGGCAGACACCGAATTCACTACTAAATATCCGAGACAGCGCAAAACGAGACAGCCAGTTGAAGTGGTGGCGAGTCGTGGCTATGGAGTTGCATGGGGGGCTTCTATGAGCTCGTTTATAGTGTTGTGGAGTCCAAGCCCAAGCATTCTCTCGGTCGATGTAAGTCCGAGGGCTGGAATCGTGGACTCAAATCATCCCGATTCTCGTGTAGGTTCCGTACAGCTTCGCTACCTTCAATTCTTCCACATTAGTGTTAGCTTCCTTATATTCATTTTGTGATACTTGTTTTTATATGTCGTACTCTAGTGAAAATTGAAAACAAAACGCAGCCAAGACTGGTAAGGACATTGTAAATTCGTTTTAAATAGAAACATTCACGTGCCTTATTACGCGATATGTATATCGCGCTACTTATATAAAGCAGCTTATACACTGTTGCCCTAAATTATGTAGCAGGAAAGGGAACATTTACATTCATGCAAAAGTATTCAAACACATTGTCGCACATACCCAAGCAGTAACCTGCAAACAAGAAATATTTTGGTCATTTTTTTTTAACGAGAAACTCCTAATTTCTTGTAAAATATCTAGGGTAATTAGGATATTTCTACGATTCTGAAAGATTTTATCATAAAATAATGTGGGCAGAGGACAAATATTTAAAAAAATAAAAACATTTTATTTGGTTGATAGTGTCTTTTCTCATGTGACTGAACTACATGGTCAGAAGATTTATCTTGCAATTTTACGTGGAGTTTTATTTGGGCGAGGGTTGCAGTGAGATGAAGTCACTGCAACAGCGCGCTCCGTCAAAATTTCATTTCTTTTTTCTGAAAGCACGTTTTAAATCACATATCTTTGTCACAAAATGTCTTCAGGATTATTAGGTTTAATGTGAACTGCGGTAGAAATTTCTGGTTATTAGGAAGTTTATAAGAAAGCAAAATCTTCAATAAACAAGTTCTGGAAAAAGAAGAGACAATTGTTTGAATGTTGCACTCCACAAGAAAAGTTAGCGGCTCGAAGATACTGCGATATAGATCGATCTTTACAAGGAAGTTTGCGTACAGATTTACCCACTAATTTTCTTTCTGTTTTGTAATTCCTCCTCAGTACTCTGGTGGCACTGGTGTGACGGGAAAAGTGGCCACATGAAGTTTTGAAGATTGAATTTTTTTCTAACGCTTATCCACAAAGTAGAAGAAACAGCCTAATGACTGAGTTTCATAACCTGGTCGAACACAATTTAGGTTTTAGACATTTCTCCCTTGCATAAAATTCGGGAGATTAACACACAGAAATTTCACAGGAAATATAAGGTGTAGCTTATACTTGGAAACATTTTGATCTGCAAGTGTTTTTATTGCGCTAAAAAATACAAACCGACTGTAGTTTCCGCTTTCTTCTGAAAGAGAGCAAATGCGAGGTGATCAAATCACCAGCCTGATGCGCAGGAGGGCTACTATGATCGCGCAGGCAGGGTAGCAAGGTTTGTCGTGAAATTTGGAAAAGATTTCATGGGGTTTGGTAGGGTGCAGTGCTGCAGCAAGACTCTGTGACAGCGGCCGCAGCGTGGTGTAGGCAAACGAGCGCGATCACCCTACACAAGTCTCGGGCTCCCCTCTCATCAGTCGATGGTGACCTTACTGCGTTCGGAATGAAACCTGCTTTGCTACCATGATTTGAAGCGCAGCAAGAACACACGGACGACGATCAGAGTAGACAAGAGAAGCGGTAACTTCCAACTATTTTATTTGGCTAAGCAAGTGCTTATATTCCCAAGGAAAAGCGAGGGCGATAAAGAATTGCCGGTGTGTCAACGAGAGAGCCAGGGAACATGAATTGTCCCTTCGAAAAGATAATGGAGCACATTTGCTTACACACTCTCGTGCCTGTGGTTGTGAGCCACCGTTCAAAGGGATAAGAATACAAAACAGTAGCAAGAACAGGGCTGCGAGGGAATTAGCCGAAGCGTTTTATATCAGAGAGAGAGTGGATGGCTTTGGAAATGATACCTCGATTGCTCTGTACAGTAGCGAAATGGTTTTTCGTAAACACGTGCAGTAAACTATCTGTGTTTTCTTATCTTATTTGTATGTGTACGATCTTTCTTTCTCGCCCTCTGTTTTTCTAGGGAATATAGCACATGCGTAGCCGAATAAAATGGTGAAAGGTAGCGCCTGTCTCGTCCACTCTGTTCTGCGTCAGTGTGTTTTTGTTGCGCTTCAAATTATGGCGTCTATTCACCAAATAGCCCAGCAAGAAGTTCTCCTCTGCTTTGCTACATTGTCTGGTCATCATCTTAAATGCCCTCGTGGCATACGGTATACAGTTTCTGACCCAGACGGGATATCACCCTAGAAAAGTTGTGGAGCAGTGTCCAGCAATGACCGAAGCAAGCGAGCACCTCAAGCAGCCGGCATCTAGTTCGCTGTGCGTGGACATTCACTTTTCGTCGTACTTGGAGCACACCCCGGGCATCTGGTTTTCCAGGCCGAGTCACAGTTCGTGCTGTCTTGCATCACCTCCCAAGAACGCAAGTTTCACTACGTCGTGAGAGCTCCAGCCGCGACTGCCGCGGAGGAGGTTGCGAATATTCTCGCCTCCTTCATACGCATCCCTCCTTTTACGGTGTGCGATGAGTTTATCTTAGCCTTTCTCAAATGTACAGCAGCATCTGAGTGGTCTTGCTTATTGCACCTACGTTCAACAAAAGATCTTAGCGAACGCAGACCAATACAACTCCTGCGGCGGATGACCCATTGTGAAGAAGAACCCCGCTAGCACCTCGCGCTAGACCTTCGCACGGAGCGAAAATATCAGGTTCGGAACATTGAGAGACATAATTTAGTTAGCGGAACGAAAACCAGAATACACACAAAGTGAACACACACGGGAGAAGGGTACCCGGGACGTTAACAGCGTACACCTTCACGGGAGAATGAAATAGGGCTCTCCAATTTAGACCACAGTCCAAGCATGGGTAGTCTCACAGTGTTCGAAATCCTGCCTCTACATGAAAGAGGAAGCAGAAGACGCCGTGCACTCGAGTTTTCTGGGCACGGGAAGATCTTCAAGGCTGGTTTTGTTGCGTGTGGTGCCGGGCTCCTGGATTCTGACGGCCAGAGCTTAGCCTTTTCCGAGCCCCAGGCCCTTTCTGGTGGCTCCTTTCGAGGTGTCTGGGAAGCCTTGGGCATCCCGTCCGTGGTCTCTAGAGCGGTCGCGGCGTAGGCCCGATCGGAGACCTGGGTCCGTGAGAAGCACCCGAGGCCTGACGTGGGACGTGGTCCGCCCGTCAAGTGCACCAGGCCGCAAGTCGTCAAGGGACCCCCCGCAATGTCCGCCGACCATCAGTCACTCCTCGCAGCGGAGGCCCGAGGCGACACAGCAACACAAGCCCTCTCCGCATGTCTTGTCAGCTCACGTCACCGACATGGCTGGATAGTGAGACTGAGGCCGGACTTCGGACGGGGTGAGACTACCCATGCTTTGAATGTGCTCTATATTAGTGAGCCCTATTTCAGTCTCGCGTAAATGTGTATCTTGTTCACGTCTCGGGTACGTTCTCCCTTGTGTGTTCACCTTGTGTGTATTCTCGTTTTTGTTCCGCTTACTAACGTATGTTTCCGATGCATTTAAGCACGGTTGAGATGATCGGCCAATGCTTGGGTGCCCTCGGTCTGTGGGCTTGTCCGCAGAGAGGTGTCGCAAAACTTTATGAAATGCCGTACGTCGACGTAGATGCGTGGCCAAAAAAATTCGTTAAGGATTCGGTTGGTCATTTGTCGTCTTTCGAGATGGCCAGCCGTACATCATGAATTCTGTGGACTATCGTCGTGCGGAGCGACTCTAGCACGACGATCTGGCGGGAGGTTCTACGAGCGCCTAAGTGGGAATGGTGGCACAGGCAGCCATCGTCTTCTGTAAAGATGTAGAAGCGTCCCTTACCAGAACAGAGTCGCTTGCCGATTTTTCGATACGAAGCCACGAGTGTACGGTTACTCGTCTCCTGCTGGGTCAGTTCCTCACGAGAAACCAGGGAAATAATCAGTGGCGGCACATTGAAAAGGGTGGTATTCTCGTTCACGGCTTTGTGCACGGCAGATATACGCTTCGTAGCGTCTGGAGGCCTTAACCATTTCGGACAGCCAGTCACCTCCCTATCCATGCAGCTTGTACATACCATGTATTTGGATTATGCGCTGGTCGGACGCCAGGTAGGTTGCCAAGAAAGAGGTTGTAAGTAGGGTTTGTCATGCATAAAGCAGTGACTATGCCGACCAAGTATGACGTGCCCACCTGAATATTTGCCTTTGGTATATGGTTGACCGACACATCCAGCAGCACAATTTTCCTCATTATTCCGTTGAGTAGGTTATCGGCCACTAGGTCACGCGGAACGATGTCAGTGTTGCGCTGCCTATCTCCCTCAGGACACGTAGAGGTCTCCCTAGGACACGTCCTTCAAGTACTAGTACGTTTTTGGTCAGACATGGACACAATTGTTCCGCTTGAGGGAAGCAACTTGCCGTTATCTGCATTTCACCAAAGGCAGCTGATGTAAAGGGGGCTCGTGCTGGGTTCGGCAGGTAAGGCGAAAACGCATGACGCCATGTGTTTTTTGTCGGAGGGCCGGGTACTACATTGATCAAAGTTGTGCCCCGCCTTGACGCACGTAGCACACTCCAATTTTACTCTTTTTATGGGGCAGTCGGGTGCGCTCTGTCCGCTGCGGTCACACAGGTAGCTTATTGGTAGTGACTTCTGATTGTTGCGGCCACTGTCTGATAACTGGCCACCAAGGATCTGCCCAAGATTTTACATGGTTTGCGTCTTCATGAATCAATAGCCATGGTCTGACAAAGCTCAGAACATCTTGCAGTCCCGTTCTTTCATGAAGACGGCAATCTTGGAGTGGCAGCACTGAATGAACTTTTAGAGACGACATGGCCCCTGAGTCCCTCGAGCGTTTTCGGTACGCCCGCCATCTTGATCTAGCGGGCGAAGTACCCTGAAAGTCAGGCAGCGAGCTGTCGCCCGGTCTCGCCATCCTTGTCTCGTGCTCCCCTGAACTTGTCTTGGCAGCCCTGGGAGGTACACCGCAAGCGCTGCAATGAGGCTTTCTTCACCGCTTGGTAATCCATGGCTTCCACGGCCGTCAAGCAACCTAACAGAGTCAGGGCCTCCGGTCCGCAGTCAGGGCCACCGCGGAAATAGGACGCCAAGCCACGGAACCTTCTCACAAAGTTTAGTTGAGTCGTAGAGGAAAGTTGACAACAGCAACTCTTTTGTGTGTCCAGACGAATCCCATGTTTGGGAAGGACGTGTTCCAGGATGTTGATGCTCCTAGCGGGGAAGCGACATTTGTTGCCATTTATTGAAATCCTGCATCAGAAAGGCCCGGCAATATTCGCTCTAGGCATTTCAGATGTTGAAAAAATGTGGACCAAAATCACAACCTCATCTAGATAACATGATTATTGTTTTCCATTTAAAACTGCGGAGCACAGTTTCCATCTTGCATTCGAAAGTAGCTGGGTGTTGCCAAAGGCCAAGGTAACTACATTGAGTTCAGAAATGCCAGCTTGAGTGGTACGTTCTGTTTTCCCTTTGTCAGCTTCGCTCGTCGGGGTTTGTTAATAATCGGAATGAAAGTACGGGCTCGAGAAAAATTCTGTAAACTGCAAGCAATCTAAAGCACCGTAAATTCGTTGCATATGATACAAATTCTTACGAGTGATCCTAATTAGAGCCCAGTAATCAACACAGAAAACCGAAGAACCGTCCTTTATGCAAAACAGAAGAATGGGTGCAACCCACGAACTCGTCGACGGTAGAATAACTGTTTTCTTGAGCACGTCAGCCAAATTGGCTTCTATAAATTTCCGTTCGGAGAAGCAATCACACTGCGGTCGGCGGCTAATTGCGGTGGACACAGCCGCTTCGATTCTATGCTGCGCTGCAGTGGTCTGTGTAAGGCAGGGTGCCTGCACGTCCATTGAGGTGTAGTGCATTGCAAAAAGGTAAATAATAGCTTCGTCTGAAGAGGTGTAAGTTTTGGAACTGACGGTGCTAGCAAGAGCTCATAGAGTGGGAGGCGAAGCAAACGAGGGATTTTTAGAGGCCGGGTGGAAACATGAACTACGAACTTAGGGTCACTGTCGACTACCGAAACGATAGTGATCCTGGTGTGAGCTAGTTGCTACATCTTCGGTGGAAATCCGCTTGAATAAAACGAACACAAAAGAAAGAGGAAGACACGCGACACACAGCAGTGTGTCCTGTGTCTCACTCTTCCTTTTTTTTTCGTTTTATTCAAGGTGATTCTCATCGAAGATAGTGGTCACTCGGTGCAGAAAGAAAGGCTCATGAGTAGTACTGACAGCTGCGAGTGCTGCTGATTCATTTGCCAATCGCAAAAGAGAAGTGGCAATGGCTATTCTATGCGGTAGAAATCGAGCAGTCGGGCCGGCCACCACATAGCCTTCTGTAATTTCTTCTGAAACGATGGAGATAATTTTTTTGGCTACCACCTGCCAAGACCCGGTCGGAATTCAACTCGAGGAAGGGATGTGGTAAGTCCTGACAACTGAGATGTTCCGCGTCGGCAATTCGGATGGCAGGTTGACTGCAGACACTAACGGCTGAGGCAGTGGATAGGAATACCCATCCTACGATTAGTTCATAAGCACATGGCGAAAGCAGTGCATATTAAATATTTTGTCCGGGTTCTTCGATCAAAACACTCACAGTACAATAGGCACCTGGCTTGATGTCGTGCTCATTCGCACTACATAAAAAGGGACCAACGTACAGTCTTGACTTTCCCTAGACGCGAACACAGGTGAGCATGAATGGCAGCAATACTTGCTGCGGTATGTACGAGCGCTTCTTCTTGAACCCCTAGGACTGAAAGAGATATGTTAAACGAACATTCCGGAGGAATTGGGGTCGATCGAAATAATGCACTTTGCCCTCGAAGAACACAGTGTCTAGTTTTCCGATTCCTGTCTGGGAACATGCACGACATGCCGTAGTACTGACGGTAGGGCGAAGGAGAACAACGTCGGGTGAGTGGGGGACCGCGGGGAAGTCGAGATTTCAGGAGGTTGCGACGAGCGGCCCGGAGGGGGTGATGTCATACCCTGATGAAGTGTGTAGCTCAAGTGGTTATCCCATTTGTAGCGGGCGTAGCCGCGGCGCTCATCCAGTTGACATCGTAGGCAAAAGCGGGAAATATGCCTTCGAATGCGACAGTTGTAGCATACAGGCCGGTCGCTAGTAGGGCGTAAGGCCCGGCACGTCGAACAGAAAGGCGTTGGGCCGAATCCGAAGAAAGAGCGGCTAAGTGGGCTTTCGGTGGCGGAGAAACAACAGGCTCTGTGTGTGGGGGGGAAGTGCGGGTGTTGTGGTTTGTGTGATCGGTAAAGAAACGGGAGTGCACTGGGGTTATTTTGAGCTCGAAAGGCAGCTCACCTGCATACAACCCTGTCCAGGGGAAGGGAAGTATACTGAGAGTGGCAGAATAAAGTGTAGAGAAAGAGAGGTATACTAAGAGCTGTCAGTCCTAGAAAGCTGTCAATCTGGGCACATATGTCCGTCACTGCACTATAGCCTACAACCTCTGCGTGAGGCCGGTCGTCCCCAGGTAATGGAGAACATAGGCGAAGACTTCCCGTTTCGTTGCCGCAGGCCCCTTCGGGAAACAAAGGTCCTCAATGCCGGCGCTGGAAAGGCCCCGACGCTGGAGCGCTTGGTGGAGCTCTGCTCTCGGGTCCGCGCAGTGGGGGCAGAACCACAGTAGGTGCTGCAGCGTATCTGGTACCTGGCAGTTCACACACGTAGGAGAGTCCTTGCGCCCTTGTCGGTGCAGGCACGCCGCCACATTGCAGCAGTCGATCTGCATACGCAGAAGCAACCAACAGGGATCCTGCTGATGCGGGCGGGCAACAGTCGCGACGCCAGTTTATTCACGACCAGATTGTTGGGGTGCATCGACTGGACAATGCTGCGCAGCGTGGTGCGGGTCTCTTCGAAGGTGGTGACATCTTGGGAAAATGGTGTGCCCTCCTGGTGGGCATCCCTGGCTCGGGCGTCGACGTTCTCGTTGCCCCGGATGCAACAGTGACCCGGAAGTCAGTGAAGCCGAAGTTCGCAGCCTCGGGAGGCCATGTGTGCAGCTTGGCTGCAAGGGAGCGCTCTGAGTATCCGTTCTGTTGGTGGGCTGGTCGGCAGCGTGCGCAACAGGGCAGTCCTGGTGTCCATGAGGATGACCGCCATGGCGTAAATCTGGGCCCCCTCTCGAGAAGGAGTCGGTGGCAAAGTGCAGCCCTCCCACTTCTTGCCATGTGGAGGATGTGGGGAAGGTCAGGCGGCAGCTCCGGCTTACTCCTAACTCAGGCACAACGTCCGCAGCCGTGTCCTTGCGCGTGCTGTGATTGACGAAGCCATCCGCGAAGAGATGCAGGTATCTGATCAGCTCTTCCTGCAGCAGGGCGGTCGCCTCGTGGCGAATGGCTTGGGGCGGTGTATTCCTCTTGTTGCGGACCCCACGGAGTGTCGTGGTGACCTGGAGGGCCTCGCCAGTGTCTGGTGGTGGAGGTTTCCAGGCGGAGTCGTTTCGGCATCTCGATGCCCTCCTCAAAGATAGTGAGAAGTGCTCCCATTTTCGAGTTGGGCCGTCTACAGATACTCTCCAGGAACGCATCCACGTCGCGTGCGGTCAGCAGGAGCTGAATGTGCCGCAGCCCCGTATGTGGGGCCAGTATTTCGATTGGCCAGGTGCCCACCACGGTGTGAGTGCCGGCCACAGGGGAGGTGGAAGGGAGGCCCAGGTGGAGTTGAATGGCGCGGCACTCTTCGTTTTCCAGCCCCTGCCAGTGTCGGAAACCAGGTAGGCGAGAGGAAGCGGGTACAGCACTGCTGCAGATGCCATGCCATGGAACACGCGCTGCGCCACGGCGGTGTTGCCTGTCGAGCCCTGCATCCTTCCGGGTCTATCATAAAGGCCTGCATTTTGGCCTCCTAGAGCTACAGGCCACGGCTCTCGAAGAAGACTGCAACTGCTCCCAGAGCATCCTGGAGGCAAGCCTTGGCTGTGTGGAAGTCTTTCGTGGGGCCGTGGGTCCACAGTGCAAAGTCGTCAGCCTCAACTTCCACCATCACCGGGTGTCGCTATCTAAAAGAGAGATGCAGTCGGGGAGAGGAGCCAGCACCGATTTGAAAAGGAATGCCCGGGAAGCGAGTGCAGACTTGTCTGCTTGACCAGATGTTCTTCGACAGCTGAGAGTGAGAATATTGAATTAGGTATAAACGATTCTCTCGAAGGAATTTCTTTTTACTTCACTCCTTGCTAGTCGCTGTAAATGTTTTTATCGAAGCCCATTTTTGGTTTCTTAAAAAAAAAACCGCACAGCTCAAGTGCAGAGTTCTAATTTGGGATGTACTGCGTTTTAAGCCGGACTTTTTCATTGCATTGCGCTCGTTTGTATTCGGTCGTTTCGTCACATGGGAAAATTTGTAATCACAGTGCGAGATCACTGTTTGGTATTGTGTATGTCAGGCGATAACTAAGAACAATATGTCCCATCTCCGATCGTTATGTCACACTAACCTAAGGTTACACATAAAGGAATTATAATCCTCAAATTTAGCTTGTAAATTTTCATTTACCATAATAATATATAATAATAATAATTATTATAATATAGTTTTATTGTCTAGGTACAAATACAGCAAAAATATCAGCTCGCATAAGCCTACAGGCTTGTGTGCGCAGCTGGGCAGCCTCAGCACTGGACAAAGGCGAAACAGATGCCCTATCGCCGTTAAAGTAAAAGAAAGGAAATCGAAATCAAGCAAACAGGCAAGCAACGAATTGTACATTGAAAATAACAATGCGCGAAAATACAATGTGAACAGAAACAGGGTTAATAGAATCTTCTCGACAAATAGCATCACATACACGCTACAAAAAATAAAGAAAAATGTGATCACAGAACAGCGAGAATTTTCGTGCAAATACAAATTGTAATTAAATTGACACAATGCACGACTTTTTATGGTTAGTAGTAAAATTACCATCAAATAAGGCATCATTGTCACACGTGCAGCACATATTCAACATAATTTAAATGGTGTAAGGCGATGTACAGAGAATGGCGCATTATTTCTTAATCTACATTTTATAACCTTGACCGAATAAATTCTGATGCCTGTTTGTAGGACGTGATAGAGGGATTGAGCGAAAGCTTATTAAAATAAAATGGGACATAAAAATGTCTTACCTTTTTGCCGTAATTTTTGTACACCCTCGGCACAATAAATTTCTCTATGGAACGGAGAGGCCGCGGTTTTTTGTTAATAGGTTTGAATAGGTTTGAATTCACAGGAAAAGTAATTATTGCGGAGAATGTCAAAAATGAACTGCTTTTGCACTTGTAGCACATCTACCAAGTTTATGCTAACCGAGGGGCCTTCGCCATAAAAATGAGTGCCATAAATTATACTCTGGGCAATCTTTTTTATTATGCTCTTTAAGACGTTAAGTTTGTAAGGCGAGGAAAGACCGTAAATTGTAAGCCCATACCTTAAAATGTATTCCCCGAGCCTCTGAAAGACCATTTTTCCACTCGGAAGTCACAGACAGATCTCAAGTTGTACAAATAAGCACACACAAGTCCTAAACGGTTACCTACGTGCTGTATGTGTAGGCTCCAGGAGAGAGAGTTGTCTAAATGCATCCCTAGGTATTTAACATTGCTCTGTAGTTTAACAGGTGAACAGGAACAGTTGCTGCAAGTATTGGAGTGTAAAGAAAGGGGCTTGGTGGAAGTTATACATTTGTAAGGGCTGTCGAAACAAAATAAAGTGTTTTTTCTTTATTTATAAAAATGTGATTTCGGCCAACCAATCCAGTAAAGAGCACACATCATTCTGCAGATAAATGGCACAGGAGAGAGTTACACAAGTTGCACAGGAGAGAGTTAGGGCAGTGTCATCCGCGTATAAGTAAATCTGGTAAAGGAGAGACAGATTAGCTATATCATTTATGTAGTTAATAAATAAAAGTTGTCCCAAGACATAACCTTGGGGTACTCCCAGTTAGTATATAACACTTCGATTAAAGAATCCACTACCAATGCGCACTGTGCCCGACTAGTAAAATATTTCTGGAAAAAAAAATTTCTACGGACCCCTAAAACCAAATCTATAAAGTTTATATTGTAACACTTGATCAATTGTATCAAAAGCCTCTTGTAAATCGATGTCTCAATACGATGTCTCAATACGAAGTCTCACTACTAGCATTGATTCATCAATTTGGAGAAAAGTTTACCTTTCATGCCCTGATTTATATAAAAAATTATTAAGTTGCTGGGTGCAAGTGAACACGAGCTAATGCGTAAAACTTGAATCAAATAATTTGGCTAAGCCTATGTTTTGTAATATAGGGCCATGAAGACAGATACAGCATTGGTTCATTAAAAGACTGCTTTGCCTTGATAACAACTGTATCATATTTTTTGCACATAATAAAGAAATAAGCCATGTTTTGAACAAAATATGCGAAACAGCGGCAAATCAAGTCGCTTCCTACAATTTTTCTTTCGGTATCACGGAAACTTGTTTGTGCTATTGATGGCCGCCAATCGCACAATCCACCCAAAGTCACTGCCAGAGCCACACGGAGAACTAAACATGATTTAGTTCTGTTTGGTCATATCACTAAATCGTTATTGTGCAGTTTTTAATCGAAAACCTATGGTTTCTATTATACCACTATATCTCCTAATTTGACTGTGTTTTAACATTTCGTGCTTTTTTTGGTGTAAAAAATGTCAATCGTTATCGGAATTGTGTTGAGTGAGTCACAAAAGCCACATTTTTTTCAAAATAAATGTGTATTTTATCTTCTTGGGCAATACTTTATTAGTTGCCATATTTTCCTCTGCAGCTCAAGTTCACGCAAACCAGCTCAAACAGCGGAGAGAGGGGTGCGAGTGACTTATTGTCCTGCCTCTTCCTTGTTTTGTGACATCAGCACTCTCTGTCGTAACAATGTTTCTTTGTTTTCCGCTTCGCTGTAAAGTTGGACGCTTTTATACCACTTCCCCTGGTGTGAACGAAAAAGAACAAATGATCAGGTTAAATTGGGTTGACAGCTCACATTTCAAGTAAATAAATAACTTGCCATTTGATGAAATACCAGGCGATGAGGAAGTTGTACCCTCTATTGGTACTGTAAAACCAAACAACAAATTCGTCCGATAAAACTCCTCTTGATCCTAATAGGAATACTAATTCTAATGCAGACTACCCTTAACTTGCCAGGTAATAAGGACAGGTGAAGCAGTGGGACAAAGTGATGCCTCAGGGACGTTTTTCTGGGAGTGGTGGGCGCCAATCAAAGACATCACCAAGAATACCTAATGCGAGTGCACCGTGCCCGTAGTTCCACTTGATCATACTGCTTGAATGCTGCCGTGCTGTAACCACATTGATAACTTTCATTTTAGCATTTCTCTCATTATGTAACCGCTGACGTAATAACGTTTTATGCGAAATGTCTCAGGTTGTTGTTAGTTCAGAAGCATCTTTTTGGACAGAAATACAGTTGAGTGTGTTACCAAAGGGGAGTCCTTACAAATTAAATAAATTTATTTCCTCTTCAAGGCACTTTAAACCGTATTATTTTATTTCTCAATTTTCAGGCTCAGCCGTCACTTCTTTTTGCCACGTTTTGTGATTGTTCGCCTTCTGTGTTTTCGCACTCCACACTGCAGGAGAAAGCACCAGTAACGAACCAGAAAGCAGGAAGTTTCTTCGTGTCAGCTGTCTCCTGTTCTGAGGTTTTTATTAAAGGTAATGATTTGAGCGAGATCTGCCTTTTCCTTTTTGTGTTTTGCTTCACTGAGTGAAAATTTTCTTTTTAGCGCAAACTGACTCCAATGCTTGTTACGTGTAGGCAATGAAAAAAACTTTGGCCAATAGTTAGCGCACAAAGACAGCTAAGAGAAGTAATACAAGAAATAATTCAAAAGAAATCAAGAAATACAGAAACAGCGGGAAACGTTTTACTGTTGTCATCCACAGTGGTTGTGGTCGTGACCGTGTTTGGTTTAGCACCCAGAACCCAGTAGACTTCAATCGTTGCAACTTCATTTTCTTGAAGCGATATCTGATTTACAATCCTTTTTGTTAGCTAAGACAGGCCCGAGCAAAGTGTAAATCTTGCAGTTTCAAATATTTTAGAAAGCTTCTAATGCCGGCCAACACAGACTTAACAGAAAAAAGCTCCCACTAAGCTTAACATTTTCCCGTCCCGACATCTGGAAGAAATAGCGCGCCCGCACACGCATGCGCAGCAGTGTCACTGTACCCGCTAACTCCCTCACAACTCGCAATGCTCTTGCACAAAAGAACATACCCATATGTAGGCATGGCATTACAGCAGGGTTAGTGATGGGCCTGGTATTTTATTTTGGCTGGTTCTTTGAGCAAGGGGGTTGTTGACTTTAAATGGTTGTAAAATACGTAATGCCTTTCTATTTTAACTGGCCGGACCTTCGGTGAGTCTGAGGCACTGATGAGGAGTCAGCAATCCAGAAAAAGGGCGAAATAGGCCGCCACGTTCAGCAGGTATTTCAAGGTAACCTTTTTCAAAATATTGTGCCTTTGTCAATTTTACATTGCATGGGTTGGTTTTTGAGCGGAAGGGATGGTGCAAAAATTTCCCGAGTCTTGCATCCTTGCACAAAGCAATACAATGTTTTTATTACAGGTAATGTGCATCACGAGGCAAAACAAATGAATCAAAAAGATTCAGCCCTTTTTCTGCGTTATATAAAATATGAAAAGAGATCATGATAAATAGTGGAAGGAACGAGACAAAGAGCAGAAAGACAGGGGGCTAGCGCTGACTCACAACTGATTATTTATTAAGACAGAAAAATGGAAAAAACACATAGACAGGCGCCCCATATGCACATTATGAAAACGGAAAAGCGAAACAAAAAGTGGAAATAGTGATTATCTTCTCTCCAAAACATTGACCTCACAATCAAGCAGCGCAAGTGATGACGCACTTACGCATGCGTCAAGATTCATACGAATTCTTTTGATGTGGAGCATGTCTTGCTCGGGGGGATGTCACATGTCCGTGCCCGGCAGCAGCGCCTTTGAAGACGATTGTGGCAGGATGCCGCTAGGGATTGGCCAACCAAAAAATATATCAACAGATCGCTTCGCGTTCAGCCACCGTCGTCATCTTCCCATACGGGAACCGCTGAAGAAGGAGAATAAGACGAAGCTGCGAAGAGGAGGACTTGTACGTTGCTCTTAGCCAGTGCACCAACGTCAACATCCTTTACCTCACCAATGCTTACGGCTACAACAGAAACGACAACATCGACAAGAGCACTACTGACGAGTTTCAGCTACTCGAGAACCACCACCTACTCAGAGTCACACAACAGTACACTCATGCCTTCGCTACTGGTGTGGACGCGGACGCAGAATTCCCTCTGGCACTACTGAACACCAGATCACTCAACAAAATAGCAACACAATGAAACCACACGGAACCCCCATGATGCTTCACATCCTCATCAGGGTTCCGCAGAGGAGGATGGCATAATTTTTTTAGTTTTTCTACGGTCAGTTTTTCATCCGGTCACTGAAACATGATAAAGTCCGGAATTGCAGTCAGCATACTCTTTCCGGCAATATCCAAGTCATGCGTGCACAAGATAGCTTCCAGCTTAGGCTGGGAAGTCGAACATCTCAAAACTTCTGGCTTTTCTAATCACACCTTTATATTGTCCTCACGAAAAACATCTTAAAAGGTTGTTGTGCGAGAACCAATCACAAAGTGAAAGTGATGGGAACGGTAAGAAGCATGGCATCTCCCAGCGCAAAGAGAGATTGCAAATAAATAAATGTCATCTTTTAAGGCAGGAATAACCTGCAAAACCTTTGTGCTAGATTAGACCATTTGCAAAATGGACCGAGCGCTAGCCGGAGAGCAGTAGGTCGTTCCGGCAACACTGTGCTTTGCTATCATGAAGGAAGCGAAAGCAGCGCAGAGGCACCGAACGCAAAGCAGCCAATGTCTGCCGCTCCGTAATAATAGCATGCGCTTCCAATTATGTTGTTTTCCCCAGAACTTGTTGGAAAAACAACCTTGCTGCTCTTAGCTTGTTTAAAGCAGCATATTCTGGACTTTGATTCGACGATGTAGTCGACTGACATACCCTACGAGATTCGACAATTTGATCGTGGAATACAGTCGTCTGTGATGACGAACAGCACCAGACGAATGCCGAATTTGGTTCTAACAGGGAATAGACTAAACGCTGCATACTCGTTCAGTACTCTTATTTTAATTGTGTTTATTCGATGCACCCTTGCTCCGTTGTAGTGGCGGCTGACCGCAATGAATGGATATTTGAGTGGTGCGTTCTTTGCTGAGCACTCACGTAGCGACACTCCCGTAGCGAGTGTTTAAGACATTTGTCGGCCCATTGCTCTACGTGTGGCGCAAGTCGGGAATTTGGTAGCACCACCTTCAATTTTATGCACAGTGATTCTAGCACAAGAGAACTTCCAGAATCTTTTGCAATGCGTAAGTATTTTGAAGCATGCGCCAATGCGCCATCACTTGCACTGCTTGATTGTGAGGTCAGTTTTAAGGAGACAACATGATGATGTCTAATATGAGATTTCTTTCTATTTTTTTCGTTGTGTGCCTATGGTGCGCACGCATCTCAGTGTATTTTCTGTTTTTCTGTCCTAAGAAATATTCATTTGTTAGTCAGTGCTCGTCCCATGTCCTCCTGCTCTTCGTTTTGTTCCCTGCAATGTTTGTCATTCATTCCAAAACCAACTAGTCCAAATTTCCTTTCGCTCTGTAAAGAGGGTTAACTCTGGCCATCTCGTGCATGATCCCAAAGGAAAAACTGCTCACAAACAGAATCAAGAAAGGCGAGACAGCACGTGGCACTGACTGCCAACTTTTACTTTGCTCAGGAGAATGACAAAACAGGAAAACAAATGATGGGAGAAAAAACACAAATTTAAAATTAAGGTATTCCTCGCCAAATTTTTCTATGCCCTGCCAGAGTGTACAAACTACAAAAAATTGCAAAGAATAACTTCCCCTTTAAGCAATCAAGAAAAACTGTGGGCCAGAAATCTATAGAAAGCACATTTTTTTCTTATTCTCATAACGCAAAGTGGTTCCAGGTGCAGGTTAAGCTTTTGCTTTAAACTCTGTGGCCCTGATGACCTTGGGCATGGACTAGAACATTTGGCACATGGTACGTAATTTTTTTTATAAATGAAAGGATGGCTATTTGGCGTGTTATTTTACATTTTTGGCGAATGAATAAAATCCTGAAAATTCTGCTGTACCCGTTGACTGCATTGATGTATTCAATGACAGTTTGTCAAAAGACAGGGAGCATTTCCTGCATAGTGATGCAATTGCCTGTGCCAGATTTTAAACAGCATGTATGTTCTCGAACGGTCACTAATGCTGCCGATAACCGAGCAAAATATTAAGTGCAGCCACAATCACACCAATGTACAGTCATCCTGCTGTTCATGCCTGCCGATAACCGAGCAAAATATTAAGTACAGCCACAATCGCACCAATGTACAGTCATGCTCATGTTAACAAATTCTTCGGGTGCTCCTTGAGTTGGATGTTTAGGCATTTGCCCATTTGCCTAACGTAGTGTTTGCTGCAAAACAGTGGTGCAGAGTTCACAATCACATGTGCGCATAGCACGAAGGGGGGTGCTTTGATTCACATTTGGCAGCTTTTTACGACCTGTGTTCATCGATCTACCTAGCCTATTGGCTGATAGGACATTTTTCAAATCACACGTGTGTATGATATTTTTCTGTTATTCATCTGCGTATGCATACGGCACAACCACAGGTCTTGTTCTGTTAGGAGGTTTCTATTCCTTAACTTCCTTAGTAGATGTAGTAACTCGGAGCAAAGATTCCACCACATCTGACGGATAATGCAACAGGTACGCTCAAAGGAAACAGCCACTCTGTGATCTCAAGTTTCAAACTTGAGGTGGCGCAGTGAACGCAGAACTTGTGCAGAGTGTTTCGAAAGCATGCCCTCACCAGAGCCCTCCTTGCAAGTTTTAAGTGCGCTCAGTCAAATGCCAGCCATGGCTTTTCCTTGTGTGGTTCATGTCACCAGCATACATATTCCAGTACAAAGACTGTTTTCAAATTTAGATACCTGATTCACGATTCTTCTGGCACCTCACACGTTAAAACCAGTGGTGCCGAACGTTCCCTAAACAATTTCAGCACCTGCTGTGTACTGCTTTAAAACCTGCCTCATTGCTACTGCTCAGCATTACAAAGTAGTCGTCTGAATACGTAAATATTTGGCCGCTTCAGTGCCCCATAGCTGCTTATGCAAATCTTTGACTAGGCTAGCATAGAAAAAGAGGCTAAGTACAGTGTCCACCGACGGCCCTATACACACGCAAGTTTTCTGCAGAAACAGGCTGCCTTTACCTGTTTGAAAAGGTAGACCTTAAGTAAAAGTGTAGCAACTATACAAACCGGCATTTGAAACGCGAGCATTACTTTAAAAAAAGAGCGCCGTAACCATCAATGCTTTCCTCAATACAGCACCGCAGATCATGAGGCAGGGAATAATAATAACCTTTCCCATCAAACGAACAGACAACGTCTTCATTCTTGCTAACCTCCGAGGCTTGCAAAAAGGCCTATGATGAAGGCATGCTTTCGAAACGCTTGTCCGAAGTTCTGCTTTCACTGCACCGCCTCAAGTCTCAAACTTGAAAGCACGGAGTGGCTGTATTTTTTTAACAATCTATAGAAATCACCTTTGGTGCATTGTTCCCCAATTCTTCCTTCGTGCAACAATTTACATTTTGTTTTGTTCTGCATATTTTATTTATAACAGAAGGCACCTAAAAAGCAGGCATTTATAAAAGTGCATTTATTACTATCCGTAAGAACGTCGCCACACTTTTTGGTATTGCTCATGGTTCAAAAGGGAAGTTGTTTACAAGTAAATTTCAGGGAACGCTCTATCGGGTATTTTCTATATTGAGGTTACTTGTAGGCCAACCTTTCACTGCTAACCCGCGGTGGTGGCTCAGCGGCTAAGGCTTTGTGCTGCTAAGCACGAGAACAGGAGATAAATTCCTGGCCGTGTCAGCTGCTTTATTGATGGCGGCGAAAAGAAAAAGCACGGTTGTGTACGAGATTTCAGCGCACGCTAAAGACCTTTAGGGAGTCAAAATTGAATCCCGGAAAATTGCATCCCGTAGGAAGTGAGAATCAGAGACCGTGTATAGCAGAAGCCATTGAAAAGGCTGCACACTCTCCAACTCTATGAAAAGATGCAGCAAAATATCCTGCCTTAGTTGCTGCATTGGCCACGGTGGTGTAATTGAGCCAAGCCCCCCTCGCGCCCGCATCTTTACTTACGACCTCCCCGATGGCGGGCGAACAGATCGCCGAGTCTAGCATTGGGCGAGTTGGTGATTGATCTTAACAATACAGCGCCACAGAAACAAACAGATAAGCCTCAGCTTAAGTGTTTGTTTTTGTGGCGCTATATTGTTAAGAAGAGATCGCCTTTTCATTGGCTATGTCCAACATCATCCCTAAATCAACTATTGCCAGTGACAAATAATTAATAATCGTACAATTATTCAGTGAGCAACTCTCTCTGTCCCTTGGAAGACACACGACATCCCATCCCGCTCTTTCACTTAAGTCTGGTCTCCAGCCCGCAGCTTAGTCACCCACGAAGCTGCTAGAGCTGCCGATGCTACCTGGAAGCTCAGTCACGGACGAAGCTGCTGGCGTTTTGGTGTTACGAGAGCTCGTTGTCTTCGCCAGTGATAGGGATGTATACACGACAGGGAATAGGCTGCACACATACGGTCACATCCTCGCACATTAACGTTGAAGCGCAACTTCGTTATACCTGATCACCCATCCCAATCTCCATCCTTAGCGGTCATCCATTGGTAGCTCCAAACAGGCTTTTTTGGGACTACGCCCACGAAATGTTCATAAGGGCCGAGGGTAAGCTACTGCACCCCGCCACGAGCTACAAAGAAATAGTCCAAATGTAACGAAGCGAGCGATTTAGGCTTCCCGATCCGCATCCACAGCTGGACAGACGACAGCAGACGATCTTTCGTCGCGTGCAAGCGGGGTCGCTAGCCAATCCCGTGCCCCTGAAAGGATGTACCCGGCCAAGCACGACAGCTCGAGCCCGATATGCAAGGAGATGAGAGGTACTCTCGCGCGCATCATAGGGGTGTGCACAAAACTCAAGACTTCCCTGTTTCCTTCCCCCACACCTACCCCCAACGCCCTCGAGCTATTCAAGACTGCTGTCCAACCCCAACCTCGCCACTCAGTACGCACTGGGGCCCACGGGTCAAGAGCAGCTAGACATACATGGGTCTCTTGACTAGGGAACCACCCCATCTGGTACCTGCGCGCACGCACCTTCTTTAAAGGGCTCTGTAAAAGTTTATTCTTTCTCTCTCCCACATTGTCATTATGTCTTCGATGTTTCTTTAAATCAACATAGAATAATGCAGGTATTCTTCTGCCCCTCTCGCGTCGCTCTTCCCCATCATACGAACCGGTAATAGCATCCCACTATCAATGCAGGAATCCCATTCAATCTCCTTACCATAACCAGAACGTAGTACCGGAAGGCCGCCCTACGTGAACCAAACCCCAAGTCCCGGGAGGCATGGCCTTCTTGGCCAACAGCCCCGAACACTTGCCTAACAGGGACCCTGTTCTCCGATGGACAACGGCCGGCTAAAGGGGCCAGGATGTGGAAAGTTAAGGTTATTCTCTAGGCATATATACTGGTAATGTTGCAAAAGGCGGTATTCCGACAGTTTTAACTCTTTTTGGCCAGCTGTTGGACCCTAGGTGTTGGTTGTTCTAAATGCAATACTCTGTTCTTATGGCGTTCCTTTTTTTCACGGCACCAGTTATGTATAATTGAGGGTGATGGTTTGCTGACTTTCTCAGTTTAAAAGATATTGCACACTGCCCCTGGACGCTCACGTTGCTCATGACATCTTTCCACCAATCATTTGCGTATCCTCAGCGTGTCTTCACATTGCTGAGTAAGAAACAGCACAACTGCGAATTTTATTGCCAATATACAACCACCGAAAATTGTCTTCGAGCAGTACTCTTTTACAGCAAAGCTTTCTACCTTTACCTTCCAACACTGTTCTTTTGTGTCGTGCGGTACAAGAATCTCCCAACGCGGCTGATTAGGAGGTGGGCGATTTTCACTCACGGAACACACTGTAAATGGTGCTGCGAAAGGCGGCTATTGCCCAGGGTTACCGCACGATAGTTACTGGTCGGACGGGCGGGCGGGTAGTCGGGACGGCTTTGTCGTCTTCTTTAGCAACAGTTGTTTTGGGCCTGTTTTGGCGCTGCATTGCGTCTATTGCGTGCTTTCTTCTCACGTCTTGATTGACATTTTCGACACAACAGGCTTGGTAACCCGAATCGCGCGTAATTAAGAGGTTGTCAGGCAAAGATACGTTAAGTATTAGTTTGCAGGGCGGGAAAACCAAATGTAGTGACCATATACAGCACCCGGCCGTTTGAGAAACGCTACCTTTTACACACTGCTTGCCAGGAATGGGTCGGGTTTTGTAAATTGGTGATACCAATACAATTGTGTTTTAAAATGTACAACAAAATGCGAACATGGTACATGAATCTGGCGCGCCATTCTAGAAGGCCTGAGTTTTGGCCTACTCCCGAGCTTCCAGCACCTTGGGTTATGATAGTGTAAATAGTGGAGCATTCGATACACCTTGAGCAAAACCACCGGAATCGCGGGCAGCACGCCTTGCATATTCAGCGCGCTGTTTTGGGGCCGCTTACGTTGATAAAGTATGGCATGTGCTATCTTCCGCATGCAGCACTCTCTGAAATCGCTCTCGAATACTCATTCCCGAGCATCAACTAGATAACCCCACTGCTACTTCGAAATCCTCAGCGTGGCTGTTGGCCGCGCCCAGGAAGGGGCGGTTCGTTTTTCTGTGTTCTTTTCTTCCACGGAATCGTGCTCGCAACGTGGCCTGAGGGCAGTTCCAGTGCCGCTCTGCACAAGCGCAAACCAAATAATTAAATGAGTCCACTGTAGGCAATTGAACGCTCCGTGCTCCCGACCATCAAATATGGCTTTTGTGTACGGCTGGCTTGAGTGTGCACGGAGAGCGCTTTTCAGAAATCCTCCCGTGTAAATTTGAAAATATAGTTTGAGAATTGGCGCGTGCATTTTAGGTGTTTAGGTTGTGTCAGTTGTCATCCACTGTGCTTTAACGGTGTATGAAGAAGGCTCCAATGGGAAAATCGTGTCGTTGTTGGCTCTATTGCCGGCTTCTACAAGAGTGAACCCCATTTTGGACCGAACACTGACGCTACTGTGCACCGTTGGGTGGTGGTGGCCTGGGGACTTCATTTTTGGTTTGTGCTTAAGATCTTGTCACTGCTAGCGGGAATGAAATAACAACTTCGTGGCTATGCCGCTTCGCCCACACAAGGTGGGCGCCATAGGTGGGTGTGGCTTCGGTTGTTACGCCGCGCCCATGAAGAACTGGGTGTGTCTGACTGACATTAGAACTTGGAGGAAACTTGGGCGAGGTGAACTTGGATCGCCTGTGGTGGCCACTGCTGCGGCGTGCTTTATATTGATGGTCTTTGTAGCATGCATATTTCTGCCCCGACTGGTCTTTTAAATTAAATAGGAATTTTGATCCTGTTTCTTTTTTCTGAAAAGTGCTTTGTATTGGTTGTGGAGTCATTTGTTGACAGACCCCCGTTTGCGATGACTTAGAAACGGCTTTAGCTCCATGACCGTCGAGGAGCAAGTGTAGTCTGCGCTGGGGTATTACGCGGCTGGCAACTTTTAGAGAAGCGTTGGTGGGTACCACAGCATCGACGTCACCAGTCGACTGTCAGCGGGTGCGTGCGCAATTAAATCAGTGGAGACGTGTTTTGGAGACCTCGCCTTTTATTTTGGTGGTTTGGTGGACATTGCTTCCGCAGGTTCCTACCGCACGTCTATCCGTCTGCAGCCGGAGCGTGCGCTTGACTTGTCTCGTCTGCTCACAAAGCAGTTTCGAACGAAGCGTTGCATGACCGTGCGTTTCGTTTATCATCAGTACGGCGGACAGCCTCCCTCGAGGGGTTGCGTAGCATGCATTTCTAATGAAAACGTTACTGACAGGATAGCTTATACGTATTACATATGCTGTGAAGGAGACAGTCGACGCACCGATAGTCGGTTGAGGTGGTGTATTCGCAGGGTTGAAGCCTATAGGAACGCAGGTCCGAGAGTTGATATAACCTAAATCGTTTCTTGCGCATGCACATTACGGGATTCAACCTCTTCTCCTTGCACGTCTTTGGCGTATATCCCCGTGTCTGGATTGGTCATAATCCCGCCTTCCTCCTCCACATGGTCGAATCTGGTACGGCAAATACCCCTATAGCTTGATGGCCGGTTGCATCTTTTCATTACCCTCTGTTAAATATAATCAACGGCGCGTGTCTATGTGAGAGGCGATCTTAACATCTTTCAACGGGTTTTGTTCACCGTGACCGTCGTGTGGTAGGAAGCACAGCCTGGAAAGTGAGTAAAGGGGAGAGCTAAGAATTGAAGCAACAACATGACACCAAAGAGAAAGTAAACAGAAGTGGAAAGGGCACGAAGGAAGAAAGGGTTGTGAGGGGACTGAACTCTGTGATAATAACTGTCTGTGGAAAGCTTCTTCGAACAAGAGCAGTGAAGAGCAAAATGAAATAAAGCAAACAAACCTGGAAAGTCATTTTAATGCAAATCTTTATACCTCTAGCCCCAAGGGTTCTTTCGCAAATGTTGATGTCAACATAAAACTTTCCCAAACAAACGGAACAATTTACTTCTCCGCAAGGAATCGAAACTGCAAATATAGCGTAAAAAAGAGAGAAGGCCGTTGTTTTACCGATTTAGCTACGACCACAATCGGAGGCAGGAAAGACAGATGGTGGAATCAGCAAGCACATCTACAGGTTTACTCCCTCCATTATCACTGAATGCCACGTGGTAGCGTCACGCGACCTCACGCGGAACTGTGCGCTGCATTCACGGCTCGTCTATCGGCTCTTTACGCGAATTGCGCATGTGCTACAGGTTACAAAAAATAACGAACGCTCACACCACCGCATGATATCTCAATTCTAGTACGCCAATGTGCTAAAGCCTGCGGCCGCCAGTGTTAACGTAAGAAATCTCTGAACCTTTTCTTCCGCCCTCACCCCAAATGACATATCAAGGAACACGTTCAAATAGTCCTTCATGGCCAGGCTATCACTCCAAGCCCCAGCATCAAGATCGTGGGCCTACATCTCTAGGTCAACACCAAGAGTGAGGAATCCTTGCAGCGCCTCAAATACATGATTAATACATTACACACATGATCAGGAGAGATGCTACAAAGAAGCGAGGCCTCAAGGAATTCAATACATTTCCAATATATAAAGCTTTTGCCACAAGAAAATTCCTTACGTAAACCCCCTGTCTTCTTCTCGGCAAGGGGGACATAAAGATGATGTATATAATGATTAAAAAGGTCGTTGAGCCGGCCATGGGTCTTTACTTGAGTGCGTCCACAGAGAGGCTGCTTAGCACGGGGCTCCACAACACGGTAAAAGAGCTGAAAGAGGGTCATCTTTTTAACCAGATGCTCTGAATGAGCCGAACTGTGGAGGGTCGCCGCATTCTTCACTAAATTGGCTGGGCAGCACAAAATATCACTCCCCTTGATGTACTCCAACACTCTTGGCGAAAAGAACTAAAGATGCTCCCTTTGCATAGAAATACGAACGCCTGACACGACAAGGGTCGCGCACAAGCACGGGCTCATGCACTCAACACCACCCTCTTTGGGGATTATGCAGTTATCTAGACTGACACCTTCCAATATCAAGGGCAGTAGCACGTCATCATCGTAGGTACCTCCAGAACCAACCTCTTTGCGTGTTCCTCGCTCAAGACCCATGGCATACCCACCGCGGTTGCTCAGTGGCAAGGCGTTCTGCTGCTGAACACGAGGGCGTGGGTTCGATTCTAGGCCGATGCGTCCGCTTTTCTGATGGAGGCGAAAACCAAAATCACCCGTGTGTACGACATTTCGGCGCACGGTAAATAGCGACTGCAGGTGGTCAAAATTATTCCGGAGCCCTCCAGTACGGCGCTCCTCATCGCTTGCATTGCGTCGGTGCGTTAAACCCCACAATCAATTGAGACCGAAGACATGGTGGCACAAAGAGGGACAGCCATCGCCTCGGCTCTCACTGAACCAGGGGTTCGGAAGCTAGTAGCCGATTCCCAACAAGCCTACCGGAATTTCCATTTATGGTGTCCCGACATGCGCTGCCTTTCTGAAAACAAACTCCCCAAACGGTTCCATTCAGCTCATGCAGAGAGCCGCTCACGCCTCCATGGATATCAACAAATACGCCCGCCAACAAGTCTCCGCTTTTACCCCCAGTGCTATGGGCTGCACAAGAACAGTCACCCGATTGTCTCGTCCAGGGGCATAACCCAGCATTATCGCCTTCAGAGGCAGACCTTACCTCTGCCTTACCCTGACCTTTTCAGAGAAAAACAAACTGGCTTATGGCACATACCATCCGGCTTTTTCCCACACCTAACGCGTCTTCACTTAATGCACCCCCATCGCTACGACGCAGAATGTAAATACTGCTCAGGAGTGGGAACACGCCGCCACAGAATCTTGGTGTGCAACTTTACCCATGAGCACCTTCCTCTCTTTCGGGCAACCACCCAACAAGAGCAATGGAAGGTGCAGCTCTCCACCCAATCACTGCCTACCCAGCTTCAGTTGGTGGACAGAGCACAGGCAGGGCGGACATCGTATGGGTTTCCTGGAAGAATGAACCTCTCCCCTGAGAAACATTCTAGGCTGTTGAAAATTCTGAATAGAAGTACTTCCTCCTGCCTGTCCACCTTCCGTGCTCCCCCTTCGTCTTCTCGTCCTTCTACATCATCTCGGCCGCCGATCTCGTCACCTCCCTCCCGGGAGGCAGAGAAGGAGAAGTGAGGTCGTATAACACCGAGTTTCAGCTTCCTTTATTTTAGGAAAAAGTTTACACTCATGTGCTGCACCAACAAAACTCAACCAACCACCGTTCAGGCATCATCAGAGATGTACCCTTACCAAGAATATCTGTTTGAAGTAATCAAGGCTGTGGCTAGGTGCATTTCACCTCTCTCTGATTTCACTATTTGGAGAGCGATATGAATGAATTTAAGGGACGTCGCATGGGTAATCTTTGTGGGTTTAGTTTACAGCTTTGCTTTCCAACCACATTCACAAGGTGGATTTCCGCATTTTTTTCTTGTTGCTATTCCTTCCTTTGTAACACATTGCCACTAGGGGTATTGAGGAACTAACATTCCCACTTCGCAAAATTTGTAACACTGTGGATTCGACCAGTAACAGTTGTAGAATAGTGCGTTCAGCATGAGGCCCCAACGTGATGTGACAGGAGTAGGACAGGTGCACACCACCCTCACAGAAGCCCGATTCTAGGGACGCTGTGGCTTGTTCCAGTCTGCTTGCACAATAAGATGAACAAATGAATGAGAAAAAACGGGCGCAAACACGCAACAGCATAAAAAAAGCCGTTTAAAGTAATCCGTGCCGAAAAAATTAAACGAAAGCGAGGGAAAAGGCGCAAGTACAATAAATTAAAGAATTTGCTAATAGGTCTCCCGCGGTTTAGCCTTAAAACCACGTAAGCAGACTGGTCCATGACGAAGAAATGTTGTGTCGAAAATCGGAGAGTTTCGTTAAAGTAATACGACCAGAAACTGTTTTTAATGTGGCGCGCCTTGATCATCTGCTTTCGTTTTTTGCCAGTCGCCCATATTCACGTGATTGCACTGTGTGCCGCCAACGGCAGAAACTACTTCTTTGGACGATAAATTCAAAACGAAAGGATCATATGAACGCATGAAATAAACACAGAATGGACTTTGTACTGAAATACGAAATAATAAAGTAAAAGTACAATAACCTGAAGTCATTGGGTTTGCGTGTCCCCACTAGCCACCACTAAAGCAGTGGAGCGACAGGAAGCACTGAAAGATGCGTCACGCCCTAGTGGCGTATCCTTGGTGGCGCTGCCCTCGATTGATTACGTCACCTGAATAATCAGAACTAGCATGAACCGCATTTTAATGTGTTTTAAATCTGCCCCAAAATATTATCAAGAGCCTAATATTTTCACTTCAGCTCGACTTGCCCGACTTGCACTCAATCTCGGGCCTTCAGAAAAAGCACTCCTAAAGAATAGAAAGTATAAAAGGTCCCTCAGCTTTACCGCATTCAGTAAGTTAGTAACCCGGGCTACAGCTGCAGTGTGTGCCGCTCTAACCAGGTTGCGCCCGACTCTGCTGCTTCAGGGATGCCCCCCCCCCCTCCCGAAATTTTCAGGAAATGGCTGGCAGAATATCTCGTTTTAACTTTTTTAAGCCGCGGTTGTGAATTCAAATGACATCGTTTGGGCAGTTGTTGTGGGAGTAGTTTAGAGCATTCCTATGACACTGCTTTCACACCGTGGATTCAATTTCCGAACAAAATCACCAGAAATGACGTCTAACCCCTATTACAAATCGACGACGCCCTCGACCACCTGTGCAATGCAAAGTACTTCTCATCGATGAATTTAAAGGGAAGCTCCTGGCAAATAGAACAGACCGAGAGAGACCAAGAGAAGACTGAATTTATACCCTATAATGCCGTTTATGAGTTCTACGTGATGCCGTTCGCGCTGTGGAAGGCACCAGCCACGTTTGAAAGAGTCATGAATATCGTGCCAGCCGGCCTGAAGTGGCACAGTTGTCTCGTATCCCTCGACGACGTTGTGGGGTTCGCCCGAACATTCGACGAACAACTTGCAAGGTTGGAGTCGGTACTCGGGGATATTCGCCCATCGGGGTTAACGCTGAAGACTGAGAAGTGCCGCTTCGCATAAGACAAAGTCAATTTTTGGGGCCATATCGTCAACGCCGCGTTAGTCCTCCCTCACTCGTGAAAAACCTCCGCCATAACGAACTTCAAAATGCCGAAAGCCAAGAAGGACGTGCGCAGATTTATCGGACTGTGCGCATACTACCGGTGCTTCGTCGCGACCTTGCACGCATATCAGAGCCACGCACGTGATTTACGAAATATAGGAATCCTTTCAATTGAAGAAAACACTAAGAAAAGAAATTCTTTGAGCTGCAACACTGCCGCTGAATCATGCCCGTGCTCGCTAAATATGATGAAAACGCCATAACAGAAATACCAAAGGTCACCATATACAAGCTTGGCTGCCATTCTATGTTCAAAGGCAACGCATTTGCTAAAAAGTAGTCGCCTTTGGTGGACATTCTCTGTCGGAGGTGGAGAAGAAATACTCATAATCTGACAAAGAGTGCCTTATTATTATATACGCCATTTCAGGATTTGGCCAATGGGTGTTCGGAAAACCATTCAAGGTTGTGACAGAACACCATGCACTGTATTGGCAATTTGAAACCCCTCTGGTCGTCTTGGGCAGTGGGGTTCGCGACTGAAGGAGTTAGGCGTTACAATTCTGTTTAAACACCGTAGGGAACTCCCCGACGCCGACTGCTTGTCCCGCGCCCAAGTCGACTCACCCCCACAGGACTCCAATCAAGACAGCGCGTTTTTCGGAGTCGGGACGGAGAGCGAGCTAACAAACCAGCATCGTGCAAACCCCGAATTTGCTTAATGATCGACTACCTCGAAGGACGCAACGTCTCCGCTAAGAGGGCCTTCAAACGCAACTTACCCAAATTCAGCATGAAAGGCTCCTCCCTTGTAAACAATTTGAGCCATTAAACTAGAAACAATTACCTTCTTATTGTACCTGCAGACCTTCATGACGAACTTTTTGAAGCGTGCCACGACACCACGCCTTCAGGGCATCTAGGACTAAAAAGGAAATTTGCACTATAGAGAAAATTATGGCGAAGTACTACTTGCACCGCCTTACATTCCACTACGTTCTTACATCCACTACGTTCTATACTAACGGAACGTCTGAACATAAGGAAAGCGCATATTCTATGAACGTCGGCTTTGAATGGAAGAGTTTGGTCGAAGTCCTTCCGTATGTCACATTCACGCACAAGACGACTACAACAAAAATTACTCAGATGACACCTCTCGAGGCTGTATACGGAAGACGGCCGACTACGGTGCTTCAAAAGATGCTTCCCCACAAAGAAGACGATGATCTCCACTCCAACGTTTAAGGATACCTACCGTGTGCATAGAAAACCCGCCAGCTCGCCTAAATTTGCACAACGAAACGGCATCTGCTGGATGCCGGACGCTACAATCTCAGGTGTTGTGTACCGCCCAGGGGATCTTGGCTATTTTGGACCCTACAGGATTCTACAACACGTTGGCCAACTTACCTGTGAGGTCATACCCGGTGGTGATTCCGGAACATCACGGCTACACACGCGGCCCGAAGCAGTCCACGGGATTCGCCTAAAACCTTAATATGCGTAATGACGGAATTTCTTTTTTTGTTTGTTCGGTCTGTCGTTTTGTTTTAGCATCGGGTCCATACACCCTTAGAGGGTGTAAGGCCGCGAACCATGCATTAGATTTCTTTATTTGTGTTTTTCCTATTACCTGCTGGCTCCGCAGGGATTAGTAATATCTGTGCCGAGTGAAGTGCATGTTCCAACTATGAGGTTGGGGGTGCCAATGAAGGATACGCTGCGCATTATTGTAGACCCCTCAAACCGGCATGCAATCTTCATTTTCAAGCGGCCTCCTCGGATTGTGTGGTGAAGGTCACCAACACGTGGGTTCCCGGACATGCCAGAATCCCCGGAAATGAGGCAGCCTATTTAGCGGCACGTGCATCGGTCACAACCGTGCACGAAGCCAGCTGGACGCCTTTGGGCTACAAGTATGACCCTGAGTGGCAGCGGACCACCATTAAACAACAAAGGAAAGACTTTCGCCTTCCTGGGTATACCGCAACTTATATACCAAGTCCTAAACAAGTTCGCCTAAGCTCTAAACAAGTTCGCCTAAGATAGCTAATGACACTTAGGAACCTTTCCCCTGCAAAACGACAGCAGTTTTTTTCATTCGTCACATAATCAAGGTATGTATATTCCTTGTGAAGTTACGGACACCACTGAACACATCATTTGGACAAGCCCTCAATTTTAAACTGAAAAATCGATTTTCGTAGACACCCCGCTACATTGCGAACAAAATCCTAATTGATCTCCCACCCGCATAATTTAGCGAAGGCAATGTCGGACACTCTCACGCATTTTATATACCAACGCATTAGTTTTCCCTTGCTATTTCCCACACATACCCATCGTGAACCTTACCTTATCGCTACCCGTAAGGGGGTCATACGCACTAGCACGAGACCCCCGGGTGTTTTTTCTACATTTCAATAAACGTTAAATAAGCGGAGTGCGGCGAATGCACTATCCTTCGTCGTGGAGGATGTGGGCCGTGATACCTTGGGCGACTTTGCGCACTTGCATTCCGATTTTGTATGTGTACTCACTACAGATGTCTCTCTAAATGTATTCGAGTCGTAAACTCCTTTGCTAGCCTAATTAGTTAGGCGGGGTGCTCTAAGCAAGAGACGGAGCTGATTCTTGTTTATAACTCAATTTTATTCCAGTCCAGCACAATGTGCCTACAGTACCATAAACTTCTTCACAGCTGTCTCTAGCGAGCGTTGCGCCTTTGTTAAGCGATGCACTCTAGGCACTTTTTAAAATAAAGCTTTTCAACTCTACCCTCGAAGAGCTCTTTCGCGACCAGTGGTGCCAACAGAAAACTCCCGCGAACAAATAAAAAAATTTACTGGCACCACCAAGAATCGAACCTGGAACTAATCGAGCACTGAAGCCAGAGCCCATTGTCTTTTTCATCTAGCTACGAGCTCACGCAGAGACGGGGAAGACAAGTGGTGCACTCACCAAGCACATATACTGGTTTAACCCCAGCATTATCGCTGAATGCTGCATGATAGCCATCAAAGGAAGCTCACACTAACCCCTGGCATCTCACTTCTACTACGCCAATGTGCTAAAACCTGTGCTTCTAGTGTTCACGTAAAAAATCTCAGCTTCTTGTCTTCCGTCCTTACGCCCTCAAGGAACACAGTCAAATACTTCTTGATGGCCAGGCAATCACTCCAAGCCCCAGCATCAAGATACTAAGCCTACATCTTCAGGCCCAGACGTATCCTTGCAGTGCCTCAAACACAGCATAAGTAAAATCATACACATTATCAGGCGAGTTGCCACCAAGAAGCGAGGCCTCAAGGAATCGGATACGTTTCGATTATTTCAAGCTTTTGTGCTCGCAAGCATCACTTACGACAACCCCCTGTCCTCTCGTAACGGAGAACAGAAAGATTCTTTTAATGATGAATAGAAAGGCAATTGAGCAAGCCATTGGTCTTCCCATTAGTTCGTCCACAGAGAGGCTGCTTAGCACGGTGTTCTACAACACGGTGTAAGAGCTGATAAAGATCCATCTTTCTAACCAGAAGCTCCGAAAGAGCAGAACTGCGGCGAGTCACCGACCCTTCACCAGATTGGCTGGCGAGCAGAGAATGTCACTCCGCTTGATGTACTTCTGCACTTTTGGCGACAATAACTAAAGAAAAATATGACCCCTCACAAGACGAGTGTCGCCAAAAAGCACGGGCTCAATCGCTCAACACCACCCTCGGTCAGAATCATGCAGTTATCTACATAGATGTCTCCCAACGTGGTCATCGTGGCTATCTCCAGAACCTACATCTTTGCTTGTGCCTCACTCGAGGCAGAAGACATGACCGCAGCAGCAGAGGCAGCCATCGCCTTTGCTCGCACTCATCCAGAGGTTCGTAATGTAGTCATCAATTCCCAACAATCCTACCGAAATTACCATTGAGATTTGGTGTCCCGACCTGCACGGCGTATGCTAAAAACACTTCCCAAAAGGTTCCATTCAGCTCACCGGGACACCCGCTCACGCGTCCATGGAGGGCTACCAATATGCCCACCAAGCCTGCACGTTTACCCCAGGTCTATGAAGCCGCAGGAGGACGGTCAGCCGCTTGCCTCGTTCAGGGACATAACCCAGCCTTATCGCCTTTTGAGACAGACCCTACCTTCGCCCTACCCTGACCTTTCCCATAAAACAACAAACTACCCTACGGCTGACACAATAAGGCTCCTTCCCACACCCAACGGTCTTCACTTTATGCACCCGTCTCGCTACGAAGCTGAATATAAATTTTGCTCAGAAATAGAAACACTCTGCCACATATCCGGGGTGTGCGATTTTAGCCCCGAGCACCATCCTCTCTTTCCGTCAACTACCAAACAAGAGCAATGGGAGATGGTGCCGTGGAACCCCTCTGTGCCTACCCAGCTACAGCTGGTGACAGAGCACAGGCGGCGTGGACTGAATATGGGCTGCAGTGAAGAAGAAACCCCTCCCCTGGGCCGCACTCTGTGCCATTCACAAATCTCAATAGAAGTATATCTTCCTTCTTCTCATCCATCTGCCCCTCCTCTTCCGTTTCTGCCACCGATTTCGATGCCTCTGTCCGTGACTGCAGACACGGAGAAGTGAGATCGTCCGACACCGGGTTCGAGCTTTAATTTTTTACAAAAGTAGTTCCACATCATGTGCTACACCAATTAAAGTCAACAAATAACCATTCGTGCATCATGCATTAGTTTAAACTTCCCAGGAATATCTCTCTGAAGTAATAGAGGGGGTGCATAGGTGCATTTCCCTCCTCTCCGGTTTCACTATTTTTAGTGCGACGTGTGTGAATTTTGGTGACCTCGCTAGTATAATATTTGTGGGTGCCTTTTACCGCGTTACTTTCCAAACAAATTCACAGGGTGTATATTGGCTAATTTTTTTCACCCATTTATTTTACACTCTTCTCATCATCAGCGCTTTCCTATTACCTTCTGTATGATGCTGTAAAGTGCCGCTTACCGTTACAGAAGTGACGCAGGATTGGTGACAGGAAAGCATGTTTTCTATGTACTTCTCAAAACAAACCACTCAGGAAGCAAACGCGAACTATTGAACCAGCAAAATCAAACCCGCCATGGTACATAGCTACAATAGTATGCTACAGACCAAGTGCTGCCAATACTGAAATTATAGAGTTGCAATAAATGATTCTAAAACAACCGAAATTACGCTCATACCTACTAACAGACCTTTTAAGGAGTAGTGGTTCTACTTCTGGTGAAAGTAGCTACACATAAAATATTTCGCAGTCGTCGTTGACCTTGCGCTTTAAAACAGAATTTCATTTAATTGGGAGCGTCCTATTTTTCACAACATTAGTTTGTTCCACGCAAGGCGATTTATGCAATATAATTCGTTTTGCATGTACCTTTTTGCAGAAAGAAGCATCAGAAATGCAAAAAAATGTTGGTCAAAGTAAATAAAATATCAATACGAATAGCTTTGCATACGATGGTAAGTGCAGCGAACAATGTATAACTCTAATTCTGCAATGAGATATTGACGGTATTTCAGATTGGTGTGAAATATTGGAAATAAAACTTAATAATATACAGTGTAAAAGCATGCGCATTTGTTGAGGTAACACTACACCTTCTGAATACTAAATAAACAATGTTTGTCTTCAAGTTGTGCCATCACAAAAGTATTTAAGCATTACAGTGTCTTCTTGCTTGTAATAACACCGGTATGTTAGATATAGGCAGGAATTTTATTTCTTCACCTAGCTCTTGAGACCTATTTCTCTATGAAACTGGTTCGTTCAAAATTACACTATGCGGCTGCTGTTGGGGATCCTGGTAATGCGTTGGTCACCGATGAATTGGAGCGGTTCAAAATCTTTCTGTGGTCTTATACTTTCAAATTATCGTCGCGCGTCCAGTCTCACCACAATGAAAACGCCTTGGTCTCTACCAGTGCTTGAGCACCGCAGAATAATATTTCAAATATCACAATATATATCACAGCAATTTCCTTTTCAAAGGCAGACTACTAATGTTATCAGGGCGTGTCGATCAACGATTCAAGGTGGGCATTCCACTTGTCATAAAAAGTGTTTCACGATTCATTTATACCGACCACATTTATTACCTGGGATCAACTGCCACGTGCAGTTGCCAAAATCTCGGATGTCGTTGCTTTTGGCGTGCCCCATCGAGAATATCTGAGTGAAAATGTGTTTGCATTTACGTTTTTTCTGACCCTGACTTGTGCATTGTTTCTTTTTTTTATTAACCGTTCTCAGGTATAGGACGGTTGTCACTATTATCGCAATCCAAATTTGTGTGGTGTCGCCTCTGTTGGAGTTAAGATGATTCCTATCACTGCTTACGCCAACTGTGACAACGCATGATTTCTCAAGTAAAGAGCTGCTGATATACATATCGGAGTTTCTGCTGTGTTTGTGTGAAAAGCTGCTGCCATCACGTCCTTACTTGCAGTACATTTCTCAAGCAATTTTTTTATCCCCCAGCCCCCTCTGTAGTGCACCTGGACACAGAGAGTATGTGAATGAATAAGTAAACAAATACACTGGCGGAGAAAGATGGAAATATGTAGTACACAAACATTTTTTCCAGCATTCCAAAGCATTCAAGCTGCAGTGTTAGGAGAAAAAGAACTTACGATATCATACGACTGAAAAATCATATGTCCCGATCTTTTTAGCTTGACCGTGTAGAAATGCATAACACGAAAAAAAATTGCACATTGTTGATACAGTTAATTTATAAAAAGATGGCACCTATGGCAAGCAGACTTCTAAGGTAAAGTGGGGAACCTGCATGTAGTTCCGACGTAGTACGCACAATTTCCCTTAAAACAACAAACTTCATTATTGACCAGTTTGCTTTGAGTGTTACTTAACATTTGATTGTTTGGATAGCTGTATCTATATAATCGTTGTAGCCTTTGCGGCAAAGTTTTAACAGGTATTATTACACTGTTGGTCAATCTTATCGGTGCAAGTAAGTCGCGCTGCTCTTCAAACTCACTGTTTATGTTTATATATACGATAGTGAATAAGATTATTCATATTGAGAGTCTACCAAGGTTGCACACCACCTACACATTACAATAATGTCCGGCTGTACCGCTGAAGGGTAGCAGGTTACGAAATGTTGTTGATGTAGTCAAAAACGTCCCTAACAAAAACACATTGCGTGAAAGTAGGAATACACTAATCACAATACTAAAGAATATATGCAGTATGTCATACAAGAAGTGTCGCACGGGGAAACTAGAACGAAGTAATTGTAGAAAGGCATGTTTAACAGAGCCAAATTGTGCACCTGAAAAAAGAACGCGTAGAATACAGAACTCTCGAAAACAGTAAGCAAAGTGACGTGCAGATACGAAGTTCACCAAATCGAGAGACGCGTAGTTTTCTCTGCACGCCTTGTATTTTCAGTTGTCTGGATGCTGCAAATATCCATTTTAATCGAGAACACTTTAGTATAAAGAGATAATTGTTTGGTTAAAAGACCAAAACGCACATCTTTTGTTTATTCTCACCAGATCGCCCCCGTCAGTAAGAGCGACTTTTTAGTTGTTTCAATGCATCAACTTTGTCGCGATCATTCTCTACAGAAAAACTGCAGTTGAGTTTGAACGCGACTGTGTTCCTGTGTCCCTGGTTATTTAGCGTGAGCGTGAACATCAGTTAGCATGAGGTGGTTCTTACTCTGTCTACCATACGGCGCAACGCCTTAGCACTAACAACAGCATGCATATTTCAAATAACAAATATATTGCAATTGATTTTCACGCAGCAGGAGGAAGTACTCAGGGGTGAAAAACAATGTCCTACTGCGGCGCCATACATTAATGTGAAATAACGCAAACAGCACCTCGGAGGTTTGCATTAAAACCAATATTCAGCGCACAGTGCTTGTTAGTCTGTGGAGGTAGCGTAGGGGTAACGATAGAAAAACCACAGAGATATCAGTGGTACTGCTTTGAGTTTACAGGCGGCCTTTATGTGTTGAAGGTAGTGCTAGCGGGCAAAAAAAAATATAAGCAGTGGCGACTTCCAACAAAGAAACGTTATTGAAGCAACGCTCTTGCTGATTTCTTTTAGAATACAACGTTCGCTGGCAGAACTGTTATCTCTCTACAATGGCCGTGTCGCGTTTGAAAGGAGAGTATCGACGACTTAGAGCGACTAAATTAGGTTACAATTCGGTTCCGTGCGTGAAAAAAATGGTGGTACTTCGTCAAATGTATCGCGATCAAGAATTGCGACTTCTAAAAAGAAAAGTGACATGAAGACCACTGAGCGTGTTGCTGTTATATAAATATGTGCTTTCAATGGCGGCATACTCACTGCGTGTGGTCAGGGTGCGGGAAAATCTTAAACCAAAAAATAAAGATGCCTCAGTTGTACCGCATAGACATTACAATTGCGTCCGCGCATGAAGATGTTGTACTAGCGGAAAATAAAGCGGTAGCGATGCATGCTCATTTCATACATAGCAAAGGTACATTAAGAGCGCTGTAATATTGGTACTTCTTAAGGAACTCAAACGGCCTCGCAGCGCGAAGGGCAGTGACACGTAGAGTGGGGACTTCAACAAAACGAAATTTACCAAATTCAACGGGTGGCTAGCTTGTATAAAAAAACTATTTTTAGCCTACGGTACATCCTTCTTCACGTACTTGATCGGCGTTGACACCAAGAAAGAATACTTGTTACTAAAATAGAGGTATCGCTATAGAATCACAAGAGGCTTTTCTGAATTTAAGTCAAGCGGGTCAATAAGGTGGAGCATAGAGTGAAGATTCGGACAAAGCGATGTAAAATATATTGCGCGTAAGTGATGGCCCAAATAAACATTAGTTTTTTTCTTGCTACTTGTTCCTTCGTCAATCGAAGCGGGGTCAGGTTTTATTAGTAGTTTACACAAGCAATATTCCTACCGCATTGAATTGCAAATCATTAGTGATCCCACTTTAAGTCACAAGCTCTCTCTGTGCGCGACCGAACGTGACAGCTTCAAACAACGATTGACAGGAGATCACAGGTCTCATTGGGCACGTAACAACCTATTAGGAAATAGTAATTTGAACTGAATTTATTCGAATGGCGGCGGGTTCTAGAAAGAAAATGTATAGCCGCATTATTGGTACCACTCTGCTGTAATAGTTGTGTACGTACCAGACAAGGCAGTGCTAGTGGACAAATAAAGCGCGAGCTAGAGTTGTGAATTCGAACGAAGTTAAGTTACTGTAAGAGAGCTTCCTGAATTCCTCATAACTAAATCAATAATTCCGTTTGCTTTTTTACTACGTATACCCAATAAACATGAGGTAAGAGCAACACGAACGGAGGGTTTCGGATAGCGACGCAAGAAGGAAACCCGACACCCGGTCGCCCGTTCGCTAGCTGGTCCCAAAAACTGACCTGAAGAAAAGTGCCAGCTCTGCACGTATCCGCGTGTCCAGGCAGCCCTGCTTCTTTATTCATGATCACTTTCAACACACTACCCCACCGCCAATTCGCGAAAGGACAGCAGAGTGAAAAAGGGACTGCTGGGGCCGATTCACAAAGGCACCCAAGTGGGATGATTTACCAGGCAGTCAGGGGGAGCACTACGAGATTCAGTCGGGGCAGAGCATAAAAACGACAAAAGTCAAGTGGAAGAAAAAGTACTTGTAGAGAGACCCTCCTAAACAAACGTGCACCCCGAGTCCGCCGTCACAAGTGTGGACGCGCCACTTCAGGAAGCAGAACGCAACCGCATACCAAAATAGTCCCGCCAGCCGCGCATAATATGCTGCGGCCTAGTCATCCTTAGCTCAAAGCACCAAGTCAGTCAATATAGTCTTGCTCAGCTTCCTTCAGGAAGCTTCCTCTGCGAGCTTCCCTTCACCATTCTCTTTGGATGATCTTGGTGTGGCTTAGCGCAAGGGTGCAACTGGTGCCTCGGTCGGTGTCCTGGTCGCCTCCTGGTCCGCGGTAGCTGCAAGGGTCGTATAGTACCTCGTCGTTGACGGGCTGTCGCCTCAGATTTGCGAGCTCAGTCTTGTGCCATTGCAGGCACGCGCATCACCAGTGCATGGCGGCATGGCTGGCAGGTGCTCCAGGTTACCACTTGTCGTATCCAGCAATCCTGGTGTTGATCTGCGCCTCCACACATACATCACAAACAACGATAGCGGCAGCGAATAGTATGGCTTCCATAAGCATCCCAGAGGCGGACAAGCGCCGCAGGTGACGCTGCCCGGTTGGCAATCCCGAGGTCGCCGCAACCATGTTTACCTAATGGGTCGTGTGATTCAATTAGGAGCACCGGGGCCCCGATTAGAGTCGAGGATGGCAGAAAGTGCTGAGGGGGTGATTCCCACGGAGAAGCCGGTGCCGAGATCAACACTGACACCGTCATGCAATTTGGAGCAGCATTTGCTCTCCGGCATCACGTGCTCCATCTCCAAGGAACCCCCATTAGCGGCAGGCACCTCTCAATTGTTGTAAAACAACCCATGGGAGCGGTCCCGATCAACCGCATTCTCAGGCATCCGGTCACGGATTCCTTGTAAAAGCTGGCTGGCACGGGAAGCTGTCGTCTGAAGGAGTCTTGCATCTGACTTTCTATCTTGTTGCCTCCGAAACATTGCTCGGTGAAACGGTGCAGTGCACATGCGCTGTCAGCCAAAGAATGGCAACTGAGGCCACATATACTTGAATGCAAGGTTTCGGGGCCTCGATGCTTCCAACAAAGACGGCTATGATGATGATGGTTGGGCTTTATTGTCGCAAGGCCGACAATGGGCAAAGAGCGCCAAAGAAGAAGTTACTGAGTTTTCATCAGATCGTAAGTACTAAAACATGCAACTAAAAGTAAAGGTGATGCAAAACAAAAGACAATGGAGATGGCTGGTGTATAGGGCCAGGGTGATTAAACATCATATGACAAGAGCTGCAGGAAGTTTACCTCAGCTAAAAACTTAAAAACACGTTGACTAGAAAACATTGGTTCGTCGGGTAAAAAGTATGATGGGTGCAAAGGAATGTGTCATCTGTATAATTCAGGGAAATGTTTGTGTCGTGTTGTGTCAAGTGCCTTGCATGTGATTAGTATGTGGACTACGGATAGGCCCTTTCCACACCTGCTACACGTGGGTCCGGAAGTTCAGTGAGCAGGTGGGAGTGCGTAACATGTGTGTGGCCTATCCGCAGCCTAGCCAGGGGGCGACTTCAAGTGATCTGTTTGTGTGAGTCAGTTATGTAGCGTTTCAGTTGTGGTTTTATTACATGTAGTTTGGTTGTCTGTTTGTTGACTCCAGCCTAATTGCCATGTGTTACGAAGCCTGTCGTCTGATGTGTGTCTTTAGGTCGGTGGTAAGGTACGGTTGTTATGTCAACTGTGGTCATGAGAGCAGAGCAGCAACCAGCCATATTGATCAGCAGTCTCATTGCCAGGGATCCCACAGTGACCTGGTACCCAGCATATAATTATTTGAAAATTTGAGGCATATGCACGTCATTAGTACCTTGAAAAGAGCATTGATCACATAGTTTTCAGATGACTTTCCGGAATGACAGTGCCTGTACAACGCTTAGAGAATCTGTATGATGATGGACTTGGGAATTTTATGTTCGAGGATGTGGTTTGAAACGAGTAAAATGCCATAGGCTTCTGCCGTGTAAATGCTGCTATGAAAATTCATTGTCTTAGTTACGGTAAAATTTGGTCCGTGCGCTGCACAAGATACAGTAAAACCAGTTTTCTCGACGCGTCGCTATAGAATTCTGCGCACCTGTACTTGTCCTGCAGGAACAGGAAGTGCTGCAGAATTGCACTCCTGGGTACCCAATTTTTACTACTAGTGTGAATGATACGTCGCATGATATAGGATGTAGATGCAATGGTGGGATTAAATTATGGATGGGTGTCTTGTGCGTGTCTGAAAGAGGGACCGTGAGTGCAGAAGCCTCCTCCCTAACTCTGAGAGAGAAAGGTAAGGAAATAGATGGCCTGTTTAAAAAGATTTACAAGTTTGATGTATTGTTCATGATGGGATTAAATAGATGGTTGGTAAGGGACACAATTTTAGATGCATACAGCAGGTCAACATATGCCCGCTGATGCCCTAGACACCACTTGTCGCACTCGACATAAAGGCTTTCGACAGGGCTAGTGAGGAAAGCGCCGGATGAGAGGCGAAGGCCAAGATGCAGCACTGGGTCGAGCATTCTCAGTGCGGTCTTTGTCGCCGACCCATACACGACACTGCCGTGGTCGAGCCGAGACCCCACCAACGCTGTGTACAGGCGCAGCAGGGATTGTTTGTCGGCCCCATAAGATTGATGTGAGTGAACCTTAAGAATATTCATTGTTTTTAGGCATTTACATTTGAGCTGTTTGATATGAGGAATGAATGTAAGTTTTTCATCGAATAAAATGCCTAAAAACTTGTGCTCCTTGTTCACAGGAATTGGCACGTTCGCAAGAGTGATGTCTGGGTCCGGGTGGACCCCACGCTTTCTGGAGAATACAGCACAAGAGCTCTTTCCGGGACTAATTTTAAAACCATTCTTGTCTGCCCCGACGGCAAGCTTCTTGACGCCGAGCTGGACTTGACGTTCGCAGATGGACATATTACATGATTTAAAAGATATCTACACGTCATCTACATACATGGAGTAAGAAATTGTAGGCGGCAGTGCCTTCCCAAGGGAGTTCATTTTTACTATGAAGAGAGTGCAGCTTAGAACTCCGCCTTGCGGCACGCCATTTTCTTGCACGTGTACCTTCGACAGTGCAGAACCAACTCTGACGCGAAAGGTTCTCTCCGACAAATAGCTAGCAAGGGTGTTAAACATATTACCAGAAACACCGAATGACTTAGGGTCAGTAAGCATCCCATAACGCCAAGCGGTGTCATAGGCCTTTTCTAGGTCGAAAAACACAGTTAAACAGAACTGTTTATGAATGAAGGCATCCTTAATATATGACTCTAGTGCCACAAGTTGATCATTCGTGGATCGCCCCGCCCTGAAGCCTGCCTGGCAGCTCTCGAGAAGGCCGTTATACTCGAAAAAGTACACGAGCCTCCGGTTTATGATCTTCTCGAGAAGCTTGCACAGGCAGCTGTTCAGGGCAATGGGTCGATAGTTAGCGGGAGAAGAAGGGTCCTTCCCTTCTTTCAAGAATGCTACAACTATGGCATCCCTCCAAGACTTTGGAATGTGCCCCGAAAGCCATATCTTGTTGAAAAGGTGAAGAAGTGTTACAAGAGTGTCTGTGTGTAAGTTCTGTATCATTGTATTTGTAATGTTGTCTGGGCCTGGAGCTGAGGGTTTACACGTGCTCAGAGCACCCCTCAGCTCATGAAGCGTGAACTCGGAGTTATAAGAGGTGGCTGACCAGTCATTGTCATGTAAAGGCTTCTTTTCGGCCACGAGTTTGTGTTTCATGAAGGTTTTTGTGTAGTGTGCTGAACTGGAAACGTGTTGGAAGTGTTGTGCGAGTGTATCAGCCTGGTCTTCGAGTGTGTCCGCTGTTGTACTGTCCAGAGGCAGGCTGTGCGCTTGATGTCCCTTGAGTTTGCGTATTCGTGTCCATACTTTCCGTGTGTCTGCGTAGGAGTTAATTGAAGTTATGAATGTACGCCAACTCTCTCGTTTTGCCTCACGGCGCACACGTTTTCTGAACGCCTTGGCCCGTTTGAACAAGAGGAGGTTACTCGACGTGGGGTACCGGCGAAGGATACCCAACGCCTTGTTCTGGGCCTCTCGCGTCCGCCTACAGTCCTCATCCACCACGGCCTCCGCTGGTTGCGCGGGGCAACAGAGGCGTGGGGAATGGACCTTTCGGCGGCGTCGAGGATGTGCGCCGTGAGGAGTTGGGTAGCTTCTTCAACGTGTAGGTGTCCTATGGATGTGTGGTGTAGTTTGGTTGTCTCTGTATATGTATTCCAGTTAGCTCGTGCTTCATTGAACCTATTATGGGAAGATGGACTGCTCGGGCCTGTACCTATATACGTTAATGAAGTGGGGAAATGGTCACTGCCATATGGGTCAGGTCCCACACCCCACTCGAGAAGAGGAAAGAGAACTGCGGAACCAATAGCCAAGTCAAGACATGAGTATGTGTTGTGTCCTATGTTATGATATGTAGGCTCTTTATTGTTGAAAAGGCATGCTCCAGAGGATGTAAGAAACCTCTCTATCAGGCGACCTCGGGCATCCGTACGAGAAGAGCCCCAAAGAGAATTGTGAGCATTAAGGTCGCCTGTTAGAATGTATGGTTCGGGCAGCTGGTCAACCAGCGCCTCAAAGTCAGAACTCAAAAGTGTAACATCAGGAGGAATGTATATGGAGGATACCGTTATCAACCTATTAAATGTTATTAAGCGTATTGCTACAGCCTCAAGGATAGTGTTTAAAGTGACAGGGTGGCATGCTAAGGATTTCCGGACGATTATGGCCACACCGCCAGAAGAGTGTGTGCAGCCATCCCTGTCTTTCCTGTATACCAAGTAACTGTTCAAGAAGTTTGTGTGTTTAGAATTCTAATGTGTTTCCTGAACACACATTACACTTGGCTGATTGGTATGTCGTCAAGATTATTCAGAAGGCCTCTGCAGTTCCATTGTACTATGTTCTCTCTTCCCATTATGAAGTGTTCGGAGCTACTGGACTGTGTTGTTTATGTGTCGTCTTTCGAGGCTGTGACTCTCGTCTTTTTTGGCTTGTCGGGAGGCTTTGGCGTCGGGACGCGTTCCTTGCGGTGCACCGCAGACAAGAACGGACCGACGTCCATTTCATCCTCGGATGCCCTCAGAGCGCCTGACGGATCAGGCTCCTTGGACCGCGAACCCTTTGGGGCGCGCTTTTCCTTGCCCGCAACCACCGAGGGATTCAGGAACACCTCGGATGGCGCAGTTGGTGGGGAGGGGGTGGGAGCTGCCGCTAGTTCCTCCGTCTCCATCTCGTCCGCGCCCTCGCTTGTGGTTTGGGACGCTGGAGTGGAAGTGGAGGATGCAGCATCGCTTCCACCAGACGTGGTTGCCCCCACAGCCGCTGCTGGCTCAGCGAGCGGTGCGGAGGCGGGTTGGGCTGCCTGAGGCAACCCAGGGGGGGGGGGGCGGCGGGACCAAGTCCGACTCGCGGTACTGGGTCCCCGCCGAAACCAGACGCCGCTCCGCCCCCCGTCGAGCTGCGTCGACGTACCTCCCCAGAGGGAAAGAGGCGAACCCCTTCCGCGCCTCTGGGTAGGTGATGTTCTCTGTGACCTTTACATTGATAATTTGTTTTTCCTGCTTAAATTTCTCGCAAGTGCGGGACCACGCTGCGTGGGGCCCTTGGAAGTTAGCACAGGTGAAACTCTGGGTGTTGCAGTTTTCGGATGGGTGGTCATGTTGGCCGCATTTTGCACAGGTAAGGCGGCCGCGGCAGGAGTTCGTGCCATGCCCGAACCGTTGGCACTTGAAGCAGCGCCGTGGGTTTGGAATGTATGGGCGGACAGAACAATGTATGTAACCGGCATTTATGGATTCTGGAAGGATGGATCGATCGAAGGTTAAGATAATGTGTCTAGTTGCTACCTGTTTGTCATCGCGGCGTATTGATATGCGCTTTACAGCCGTGACGCCCTGATCCCTTAAGCCTTCCAAAAGGTCGGCCTCGGTCTCGGACATGAGATCTGCCTCAGAGATCACACCTTGACAACTGTTGAGGCTGCGGTGGGGTGTGACCCTGATCTCCAGATCTGCCATGCGGGTTTGTTTCAGGAGGATTGTGGATTGCTGGTGAGTTTTTACTTCAACTAGAACTTCACCAGTTCTCAGCTTTTTGGCGTCATATGTTTTGCCGATGATACCTTCAAGGTATTTAGAAACAAGAAATACTGATTGTGAGGAAACCGGCTTCGATTTGTCTACAGATTCAATGATCAAAAAACGAGGGTAGTTATTTGGCTTTGGGAGCGAGATAGAAGGCAAAGGAGGAAAATATACTTCGGTGCGGCCCCTTTTAGGGGGCCGATCACGGTTGGGGGGGGGGTTTGAAAATGCCATATAGCATAGTATAAAAGCAGGGAGACGGGGGTACTTTCTTCTTTGACCTTACCCTGGTAGCCAAAGAGGTCCCGGAGCTCCCTGCCTGGTAGACAGACAGGGAGCCCACCCGCCGGAGCTTGACCTGGGCTCCGACGGCCACCGTTCGTGGTTTCTAACCCTCCACCTATAAACACATCGCCACGGTTGGATCCAGCTTATGTTTGGGGGCTCGGGGTCCACGGTATCGCCAGTACCGTCACCAAGATTGCTCAAGGTGCCCCGTGCGGGGAACAAAGACGGCTAGGGAACCCATGGTTGGTACCCGAAGAATGCACAGATACCTTCTAATAAGTTTCGGAAGTTCCACTCGACGACTACCAGTTAATCCTCAGTGGCGGAACCGACCATGCCAATCGAACCATTGCCCAGCCTGAGAAGGTACTCCAGAAATTTATGGGCAGAAGAGCTCGACATAAAATCCAGATGTGAGAAATCACAGCCCAACCAAAATTTTGACATCGTAGAATGTTATGCTGGTTTCCGTAGAGAACAAAGACACCGTGTTCCCTTGACGGGCTCTCGGGCTTCAAGCTTGAGGCTTCAAGCCCGCGAGCTTCAAGTGCCCAAGGCTACTAATTCCCCCCCCGACGATAGCGCCGACGGGATAAGTGTGTAATCCCCTAGGTAAGAAAAATACCAATCCGGAATCGCAGACACAGAACCATCCATCACGAACGGTCGATGGCGAGGTCACACCTCGAACGCTGGAACGCAGAGCGTGGGTCACGACAAGCATCATGCCTTAAGAGGAGAACGATCCGCCCACTCGCCGCAGCGTGGCCCCAACAGTCCTCTTTCCAGCCGCTGCCGCACAGAACTTTCTTCTTATCCGTCGGACATCACTTCCCGGAAATCTTCCGTCTGACGCCATATATATGGCGCAGCCGATGCCGATGCCGGTCATCGTGACGCCACAAGTGCTGTGTTTAGCGGCGAGTAGGTGCAGAACCTTCTTGCTGTTCAACAGGATGTCATATATAAACGCCTCCTACTTCCTGCGCAGCACCAAAAGCGGTGCACCAGACAAAGTTCTCTGCGTAAAACTTTGCTTTCTTGTTATGAACTATGTGAATGTCCTTGTGTGTGCAATGACAAGTTCACTGTGGAGCCAGCTCCACGACTACTTTTGCGTGTTTTGTGTTTCTACACTTTCATCACTGAGCTCACGCGTGAACTGTAGTCGAAGAACGTCCTCTGCTGCTACTACGTATGTTTTATTGGCGCAAAAGCGTCTGAGGCCAAAGAGCGCCAAGAGAGTGTTTGCTTGTATTGTCACATTTCTTCCTAAAGTACCATGGCGATCACTGTGATGTACTTGATAAAAATAGTGTATTTATGGGTGTAGATGGCCCCTACAATAAAAAGCGAAGATGAATAAGATTAGAGGCAACAATGACAATTTTTAGGATTCGGCGAGGGGCATTATAACATAACCGGGGTGGTAGTGACGTCCCTGGCAAACGGTTTAAAAACGCTTTAGAACAACCCTCACTACTTGCATCGGGTGGACCTGATGTCACAAATACTATCGGACTAGTGCTTAAAATCCAATGCCAGCGAGATAGGCTAAAAGGCATTCACTTATGATTGGGGGTTGATGAGATAAAAACAATAATAGGTGTAAAGGTATCGTGTAGGCGCATACTTCAGGAAAGAGTCGTTTCGTTGAATCATGGTATGCCAAGCATTCAATCAAGTCTTGGAGAACTGCAAGTCTTCATCCGCACTTCTCAGAAGCTGGTGGTGGGGTTCTGTCTAGACGATAGTGTGTGTAGCGTGTGTGTGAACTATTCCTAATCTGCGTATTGATCATTCTATGAACCTGTTCCGTTCCTGTGTGTTGCATATTTCTATGTGTGGTTTTATAATGTGCAGTTTGTGTGTCCCACTGAACCTGCGAGCTCCTCCGAATCATACTGAGAAGTATTGGCTTCATGTCTGGGTATAGAAGATGTGGGATTTTGGTCAGCATTTTTGTCAGCGATTTCATTGACCGAAATTCCGCTATGCCCGTGTATTGAGCACAATACTAGTATATTTCAGAGCGTAGGCAGGCCTTAGGGATTTTGTATTATGGTTTAAAATGAAGTTTCTTGATGGATTTTCTGAGTGAAGAGCTAGTACTGCACTCAAGAAGTCTGTAAAAATAACGAAACTTTGTATTCCGCTTTGCATATTGTGTTCCACAGTGGTTAAGATACCATGTGCCTTTGGTGTAACAATACCGGTATTTTTTTCTTTGCCTTCGTGAGAACAAAGTTTGCGCCATGCGCGCACATGACACAGAATGGGCGTAATTGGAGGCATCTGTGAAAACGTTGTGTAAGGACATCAGTGTCGTAGGTGTAGGAAGGGCTGTAAGGAAAGTTTCCTTGGTGCACTTCTTTTGTTAATGGCTGTAAAAGATAAATCACAAGAAACCGGGGACATTTCCAAGGAGCAACAAGGTCTGTGATCAAAGTTTTGTTAGTCTCGCTAAAACAATCCCGAGCTCCTTTGCTTGAACTTTCACTCTCAAAGAAAAGGGCTTAATTATCGAGGGCCGACTGAAAAACGATTGCATGGCGGAAGTGTCGTTTATAATAAACGAAGAAGGCTGATTTGTTACGGATGTTGTCTTCACGGCACACAGTAGGTCTGGTATATTGCTGGTCTTTCACGAACCCCTGGTCACATTTCACATATAGGCTTAGCGCAGGACTTGTTCGGAAGTCTTCTGACGAAAGGCGAAGCCCCAGGTGCAGAACAGGGTCAAGCATTTTTAAGCGGCTTTGGAACTTCACCCATATACTGCACTACCATAGTCCAAGCGAGACTTATCTAGGCTGTTCTAGAGACGCAGCAGTGACATCTTATCTGAGCTGCACGAGTTGTGGGATAGTGCTTTTAGGATACTCATTGCTTCTATACATTTTGTTTTTAGAAGCTTTATGAATAAAATAGGGCTTTTCACCTAGCAGAATGCCTAAAAACTTGATCTCTATCTTAACAGGCACAGCTTTTCAACTGAGCTGGACGGAGGGGTCAGGGTGAATGCCATGCCTCGTGGAAAATAAGACACATGTGCCCTTTTGAGGATTTAGCTTAAAGCCATTTTCATCTGCCCAGTTTACGAGCCTGCTTGTGGCAAGCTGTATTTGCCGTTCACATATAGACAGGTTACAGGACCGAAAACTGACATGGACATCTTCCACATAAATGGAGTAAAAAATGGTACAGGGCCGAGCATTTCTAAGTGCTATAAAAAGTGCGCAACTATGTACCCCACCCTGAGGAACGCCGTCCTGTTGCATATACAGTGCGGATACTGCAGCCCCGACCTTCACTCTGACTGTTCTTTCGGACAGATAGCTTCAAGGGTGCTAAGCATGTTCTCACAAATACCAAAATATTTTGGTTCCTTCAGGAGGTTACCGTAGCGACAGGCAGCGTCATATGCTTTTTCTAGATCAAAAAATACGGACATATAATATTGCTTGTTAACAAAGGCATTTTTCTCATAGGATTCAAAAGTGATAAGTTGGTCCGTCGTGGATCGGCCTGACCGAAACCCTGCCTGGCAGCTGTCGAGAAAACCATTGTATTCCAGGATTCACAGTAATCATCTGTCGATTATTTTATCGAACAGCTTGCACAAGCAGCTAATCAGCGCCATCGGCGGATAACTTGAAAGGCAGGAGGCATCATTTCCCTGTTTCTGCAGAGGCACATCAAAAGCCTGTTTCCCTGCCTTCAGGGAGTGCCCAGCACGTCATATTCTGTTAAATAAAAAAAGGAGAGTAATGAGTTTGTCTGTATGAAGGTGTTTGATCATGCTTCACGTAATGTATTCAGCCTCAACACGGAAGACTTGCAACCAGCCAACGCAGTCAAGAGCTCGTGAAGAAAGAGTGAAGACTTAGAGGATTGATTTGATTAATTTTGGTCACGTATGGGCTTCCACTCAGCTGGGTATTTCTAGTGAATAAATGTGCTTGTGTACTGTGAAGCGCTTGAGACTTGTTGGAAGTGTGTCAAAACGTTTTACTTGCCCTCTAGGGCGCCACCAGTGGTGTTAACAAGGGTTAAGCTACAAGTACTTTGCACATTAGGTTTTTTATCGTGATCCAAACGTTTTGTGTATCGGTGAAAGAAATTATTGAAGTTAAAAAGGACCTACAGCTATTGTTTTTACCCTGACGGTAAATGCACCTTCCCAAGGTTATGGTGCGCTTGAACGCTACGAGGTTTTCACCTATTGGATACCTGCGAGGAATGCTCCACGCCTTGTTCTGAGCCTGAAGTGCTTGTCCACATTCTTCATTCCAACAGGACCGCCTTAAGTTACTTGTGTACTTTACTGACGAATTGTTTACTTGACTGACTAATTAAGTTCACCGCAGCGTCAAGGATTTGTGCTGTGAGAAGACTGAATAATCAAGCTCCCCGCAGCATCCAGGATTTGTGCTGTGAGAAAGCTACAAGCTTCATTGATATCCAAGTGTTCTATGAAAGTGGGTAAGAGTGAGTCAGTAAAAGATATCAAGGACCACAGAGGCAAACAAGTGTTTTCACGTCGGTCGCAATGTCCAGAAAACTAAACGACTGTTTCACGAAACACAGACTTGATACAACCCATGCATGCTCGGGGTCGGTTGAAATCGAGCAATTGCTTGAACAGCATGCACCAATTATGCGGGATAATGTATATCAATGATGGTGGTGGCACCCAATGTAATACCAGATTGGTCCTTGAGGTCCACAGCAGCGCATGTGGGGTGACAAAGTCGGTTTTTGCTGCAACCGGACACGACAAAAGTGTACACGATGGCGTTGGGTTCTTGGGTAGCAACAAGCTGCTCTGCATTATTTCGTTGAACTTCAAGCGAAGCCGCACAAAGTGCATAACATTTCGTGGACAGCTTCGAGGAAAAGTGAATTGCGTCGTGCTATATCTTGACTATGGCGAACTCGCCATATTTGACGAGAACGAAGAGAAAACCAGAAATGTTTCGGCGGTACACAGCAACCCGCATACTCACGGAATTATCGAAATCGAACAGAAGATTTGCAAATATACAGCATGCATGTGGGAAAAGGAGAGGCAGCTACGGTACTGACGTCACTTTGATGCAGCTTTCTAGTTCCATGGAACTAGAAAGCGGCACCTTTCCTTTAACCTTGAAACGGCCAACGTAAAGGTTGGCAGATTTTTAGGGGGATAAAAGGTTATCGTTCCCACAAATAAAAAAATGCTCACGAAGCATATCTATTTATTATCTTAGGGGCCTGAAAGGCAGACAGCGTGAACAATATAGTTTTTTTTTTTGCTGTGAGCACTTCGCATATATCGGTTACAACGAAAATACACACTTGATTCTGAGGATGGCATGTCAAATATTATCAGCACCAGCTGCATATTTACTTGCGTGTAAATGTGGTAAATTACCAGTATTTCCCCATTTCCCAGCGTCATAAATCGAACATATAGGTTTCGCACACAGGTAAAGCAAAGCGATACAGTAACATTGTTAAAATGGTCATTTTACTGTGGAAGGAGATATATGCTCAAAAACCTAAATTATTTTGATTCCTTCAGCAATTAACATTGGTCGCTTTATTTTTCCAGAATCTGTAAACAAATGACATAATTACAGGTCAAGCTGCTACTCAACCATTTATAGACATCAAAAATTCCGTTGAATGTTACCTTATTTTTCAGGTTGGAAGAAAAATAAATCATCTCATTTTAGCTTCTTAGAATACACCAAAATAGGTGAAATTTTATGAAAAAAATATCACGAAAGTTTAGAAGCACAATTTTTTAAAACTGATGGGGAGAAGTGGCCAGTTTTTCGAAATTATTACTTTTTGCGGCACTTTACGAAGCGGTATTTTGAAAGGTTCTTTTTTTAGCAATCAGCAGAGTATGAGGTGTTATGGAGCCTCTCGTCAACAGGTCTAGAAACTGGACAGCTAAGCCTTCAGGTCGACGTGTACCATTTTTTTTTAGAAGTGCCACTTTTGAATGGCATTGTTCTAGCTACTAAGTTGAGAAGTCTTGGTGCAAAATACTGCATTGCCCAACCAGGAAGAACTCAATCTTTGCACCCTTATCACCTTCTACCCTTTCTTTTGAGGCCGGCCCAATTTTCTTATTTCACAATATCGTGAAATACAAAGTTCTCTGTCATACAAAGATACAAAGATACAAAGATACAAATACAAAGATACAAAGCCCTCTTTCACAAGGTGCCCTTTCCAACCAACATATTAACGACACTGTTGGAGTCACCTTACACAAGGCGTGGCTAACCCATAGACGTGTGTACCCAGGGTACCTTCCAGGTGGTTCTGCCAGTACCACAGCGGTGCCGTCGGAATTACGTTTTTCAACCCGATAGTCTCTGTTGGGATATTTGGTAGCCTGACTTTTTGTGACTGTCGGTCTGTCTATGCCTACTTCGATTCAATCACACAAAAAATATTGTAGATATTGAACGAAACGATTATATACGAACCATCATTGGTAAACATTTAAAGGTGGTGGCAATGTTCATACATTTCACTCGTTCCGCTTATGTCAATCGTTAAGCAACAAGGGCTTCTCATAGCGACGTGTTCGACATTATCTATCACTTCTAAGCAGCCACGTATGAACTGTTATCGGTTTATGCGTGCACTTGTGTAGAGGGGAGAGCGGTAGTTGGGGTGGCACACGCAGACATAGGTTGCATAACCTTACTGTGGAGATGTCCCTTGTGATGGGTAGAGGTTCAACGTGGCTGTAAAACGGCCCAATGAGACCGCTCCGGTGTCATCTTTGGAAAAGTGGATTGCGTTGGCGGGTTACACAAGTAATTAGATGCCTATGGTGCGACACGGAAAAAGACAGCTGTCCGTTTGTGCGCTAGAGTAAGGCTAGGGACTTTTCTAAATTTCAGTTAGATAATCGGCTAGGAATTATGCTCAGTTCCGAATTACAAACAAATGTGTTTTGTTTCATGTACTCCGTAGAGATCCTGTTGCTTTTCACGTCATCCTTGTTGAGGAAGTGGAAGCGCCCTACATTTTCTCTGGTGCCCGAATCGAGAAGATATCTCCCGTGGGCGCCGTTAAAGAGGCCGGTGGCACCCGGATTCTTTCAGCAGTTGTGGGGGCTACATTATAAGACTCTGTCAAACCGTGAGATTGTGTACCCGGGGGAAGCCTTTCGTGGGCATTTGTGTCTGCGTGCAATACAATCAACCGCCTGGCTTTGATGCAACTACAGCATGGCTTCGCTTTCCGCAGGAGCCCCAATTTGTGCCTCGCGCACAACACCACTGAACCTCTGCCCCTTCTCTCGTGCCACATCAAGCGCATTATCAACTTTGGATGCCGATAAAAACAAACGGTGTCAACCGGAGGAACTAAGTGGCCGTGTGAGCAGTTACCTGATGTGGCTCTCTAAATTTATGGCCAAGCCACCGAACATAAAAAAACTAAGACCATCGCACTGATGTCGTGCGTGAGGAAGGGCCTCGGACACGTGTTGGCAAAAGAATGGCAAAACTACCCCTAACAAGAGCTTCCTATCTTGATTAGATGGTCTTGATCCGGAAAGGCCTGAGCACTGAAGACGTCGTGTTGCAGCTGAATAAGAAGATAATCGAGAACCAGACCAAAGACAGCAAGGTTATCCTGGGCCTTGACCTCCAGTGCTTGACCTCACTGTGACCTCACTCCAGTGCTTGACCTCCAGTGCGTGACCTTAAGCAGTCGGCCATCGTACGCAAGAGTGGCGGCTCAACATGGGAACAAGAAGCTACGACTACATCCGAGGCTTTCTATCGGACAGCAAGATTGCGTTGCATGTGGGGGAGATCAAGTTGCCAAAGCGAGGCGTCGGCAGCGTTGGCCCGCATCAACGCTGGGTGATCCCACCGATGCTGTTCAACATCGTGATGATAGAGGTCGCCGAGGCGGTGTCGAGCGTCAAGGGCGTAAGAGAGAGCGAGAGAAACATTTATTGGCCCAACATGGTTTTGAAGCAAAGGAGGCGGAGCCTCTTCACCGTCTTCAGACGGCGGCGGACGTCCTTGGGCTCCGGCAGCATCTTCGGCCATTTGGACAATCCGAATCTGTACATCCGGATCAGAGCTGTGCAGAATGTTCCTACACTGGTCCCCGGTCCTAATTAATACCAAGGCATCTAATGAATTCTTCTTGTACATTGCCAAATATTATGGCGCAGATCTGCCCTACCCGTACATAGCCTACGTTCGCTCGTGTAGAGCCGCGGGTAACAACGCCTGTACGTGACCTCATTGGGGAATGTATTTGTCTGTAAAAGGTGCCATGCTACAGACTGCCATTTGTTGAGAGTACAGTGAGTGAGGTTACTTAACCCGTTCCAATCGGCAATGATTATTCATGTCTCCATACGAGACCATACGGTCCCTCTCCATCCCTGCGGATGGAGAGGGACCGTATACGGGCCTGCGCAAGAAGTACTCAGATGTTTCCTTGACATGATCGGTCGGTTAGCCAAACCTAGAGCCGCGTCATGAGCGATCTCGTTACCTGGAAGAGAACAGTATGCCAGCGTCCACACAATTTGAAGATTTCTCCATTCTTTGAAGCCCACCAGAATTCTCAGTGCCTCGGACGAGATCCGTCTCTTTGCAAAATTCCGAATCGCTGTTTTGGAGTCACTGAGAATAAATTTATCTTTCGTGGAGGCCATCGCCATCGCAATGGCCGCCGCCTCTGCCGCATGCGGCGACGACGCCAGTATCGTGCCGCTAGTTACGAAATTGCCATTGCAACCGATAGCTGCCACGGACATGGCATCGCGTGCTATGTACTCCGCGGCGTCCACGTAGACCACGATCTCGGAGTTTTTCTATCTCTTTTGTAACGCTTTCACTCTTTCGCGTCTTCTTTCTTTGTTGTATTTGGGATCCATATTTCTCGGTATAGGAGGAACGTGCATTTATACCCATAATTCACACAAAGTATCGCGTTTTTGCCCCCTTGAGAGTTGTACCGAATGCCTAGAGTCATTAAAATATGACGGCCAGTCGAGGTCTCTCTGATACTCTCTAGCTGGGCAACTCTCTGCGCCTCTATTAGTTCCTCCAATTTATTATGAATTCCTAACGCCTCAAAATGTTCGTTGGACGTGGTAGCTGGTATCCCGAGAGCTTGTTTATATGACTTACTGACCTTGATATGATTTTAGTCCTTTCGTCCGCCGTTACTCTCAAGAAGGCTGTTACGAACGCTATGCGTCTCAGTACGAACGCTTGTACTAGCCTGATCAATTTGCCCTCCTTCCTTCTATGATGTCGGCTTGCTTTCTGGAAATAGGTCTGAAGGTTTGATGGACGGTATTTTCTCAAGCTTTAAAGGTTCTAGTATTTTATCTGTTGACCTGAATTCTCAAGCCGAGAATACAGATACTTCTGACAACTTGAATGAGATTACCATCAGCGAAAAGGTGAATTTTGGGGGCTTCCAAGGCACCCTCGCGTCCTCTCATCGTATGTTGGCAAAGCAACAACTCGGATTTTTTCGGAGAGCATGCTATACCTCTCGGCTTCACGTATGTTTTGATTGCGTCGATCGCTGTCTAGAAAATATCCTGATTACGACAATGACTTCCTCCGGTGACATCAAGCATTCTATCCGGTATAGTATTCCAGGAAGCGCAATCATGGCGACATTGAAAAAAATGGTGCCAGGACGGAACCCTGCGGTGTTCTCCGGCTACCCAATTCTAAGTCCTCTCTGACCCCTCCGATAGTTACGTGAGCTTTCTGGTAGGAGAGTTTTTTATGTAATCATAAGTTCCACGACCCACTTTCAGTTTTTATGTTTTCTAGGATGGCTTCGGGAGGATGTTATTGAAGGCCCTTTAGATCCAATGCAAAAATTGCTTTACTGTCTAGGCACGAGCTCTCCTCTCGATCTAGGATCTGAGGTTTGAGGAGTACCATTACGTCTGGGTAAATAATGTGATTCTAATATCTATCATGGCGTGAGGGAAGAGCCCTCTGTCCTCTAGGTTGGCGTTCCGTCAATAGAGGATGACGTCCTCTTTCAGCTTCCCGACCCACGACGTCAGTGAGATGGGTCTCAAGTTTTCCTATTGTAATTACTTTCAATGCTTTTGATTCATGACCACTTAGGCAGTTCTCCATCGCCGCGGGATGCTACCCCCTTCCTAGTATACATTAGTGTACTTCATCAAGGCTTCTATAGATTTGTCGTATAGATTTCTTAAATTTTTTTCGATATACCATCGGCGCCAGTTGTTGACCTGGTCCGGTCATTTTCCAAAGCTGCCCGAAACTCTGATATCGTAACGGGTCGGTCAAGGTCTGTGTTTTCTTTGCCGGTGTAGTCTTTTAGCACCGTTTTTGGGGTAGATCCAATGTACCGATCTTTAATTTCCTTGAGCAAGTCCTGTTACGTTCCCGCGTATGTGTGAACAATGTTACTCAGGTTGTGTTTCTGGTTTTTTATACTACTTGCGGTATCGGATAGGTATCTGAGAATATGCCAAGTTTTAGCGAACCCCATATGATGCTCCATGCCGCCACACATGCTGTGCCAGTTCTGGCGGGTGAGCTGATTTGCGCAGTATTTTTTTTGTTTAAAACTGCTATTCTTCTGCGCATTCTACGATTATGTGTCTGCTTACTTAGCCATCTCTGGAGGCCATTTTTGCCTTCCCACATGTGCAGCAGCGGCTTCCTCGGAAATGGTTTTAGTAGCATTTTCTACGCATTTGTGAGACTCGATGTCATCAATTTCGCTACTCAGGTTGTATGCTCTTCTGATATCACGAAAAGAATCCTATTCTGTCATTTTAAACTTCTTATCTTTTCATTGGGAAGGAACCGCCCTTCACAGCGGTAGCTACAGTAAAGTGATCTCTTCCCAAATATTCTTGAGTGTTTAGCCAATTAGGATCTGGCATGTTCCTGACGACTGTTAAGTTGGGAGTGGTGTCGCTACATACGCTGTTACCCACCCTAGTGGGATGAGCGGGATCGGTCACCAGAGTGAGACCCTGCTGCTGTGCGTCCATCCACACGTTTCCTCCATTGGAAACCTCCCTACGATACCCCTAGGCTTGGTGAGGCGCATTAAAGTCGTCTACTACGAAGAGTGGCTGTCTTTTGATTATGTGTATGACCTTACGGAATGAGGGTCTTAATCTATGCCTTTTCCTGGGACTCCTGAATACGTTTAGAACAAGAACGCTGCCTTCGCTTCCCTTTTTGGTCGGGATAATTTTGACGAGGGTGTGGTCTACGGTGGCGACTCGTGTCTCATCTTTCATAACCGGTACATTTCGCTTTACTAGAGTGGTGACGGGCGGCTTATTGTCCGAGGCTTTACCGTAGGATTTATAACCGCGTAATTTTGTCTGTGCACCAGTCTCGTGCAGCACTATTACGTCCGGCGCCTCTTGCAGATTGGTGTCTATGAACTGCTGCAGGATCCCTCGTTTCCGTCGAATCCCACGGCAGTTGCATTGCCAAATAACGCATTTCTCTTTACTCCAAGCCATTGTTCAAGTTTCATTATTCCTTGTTAAATTTGGATATATCTACCAAAGCGGGTCTACTGCAAGGTTTTGAGGATTTGACGCCAGCTGGGCGGCAGTTCCTATGGGTAACCTCTAAGGCTGTAAGCCGCGTTACAATCTTGTCAAATTGATTTTTAATGGCGTTGGTCAGCTCAGAGATCGCAGCCTCGATCCTTCCGTTCATAGCTTCAAACCTGCAGTTAATACTCTGGTTTAACTCTTTTAGTTCTTTAGAGTCGTTATGTTCTTCAGGTTATTCACCCGCCTTTTTTTGAAAGGTAGTAAAGAATCCCCATCACTCTGCATCAGAACTGTGACCGGCATGGTTGGAGCTTCTGTGTCTCTCATTTTTATTGGGGCTGCAGCGGTTTGCGCATGCATTTGCTTAAGCGGTTTCAGATTTACGATTTCTTCCTTTAAAAGTCTGTTTATTTTGGTTACTTGCTCAAGAATTAGCCTGATCCTCAAAAGTTCCTGTTCGAGGGGGGAAGGCCCCGACTTTCTGTTGTCTCTGCTAGCAGCACTATGAGAGACCGCATCTGCCCAGCTCACCTTATTTGTTTTATCTTCTTTGTTCTTTTCCGAGGAGTGCGTGTGACCCCTCGTGGTCCGGGGCCTGGACATACAGCAGGACCGCGATTGGGCCCGCCTTGAATCCCTCCTGGTTTTCGTTTTTGACATAGATGGATGACGCTTGGAGTTGTGCTTTTCCTCTTCTTCTGGGGGAGCGATTTTGGGAAATGAGCTGGAGCACTCTTTTTGGTGGTATATGTTGTCTTTGGTGGGATCTTGCTTGCTCCTAGCCCTGCTCAGGTGATTTTCTCCGCGGAGAATCTCGAGTCTGGTTCTCCAGCCGTCTTCTTGTCTCGGGCGCTACTTGTGCTCCCATTGCCGTTGTTTGAGCAAGTACGGTGTCTTGAAACGCTTGCGACATTTTTGTCGCCTGGGACGCGCGCTTAGCCGCAAATGGCTCATGCTGGGTGGAAATTGAGATCTACCGGTGGGTCTTTATTCCTGCATCCCTGGCAGTATGTTTTGCTTGGGCTTGACAAGACGTTCGTGTGATTCCTTGGATGACCGTAGGTGTTGCAGACTTCCACCTTCGTGTGCAAGAAGAATCAATATTGCTTCTTGGGACGGGTTTTGAAGTCTGCCAGCGCGAAGTGGAAGATCACTACCGAGGCCCTAGTGGTCGCCATAGCTCGGGCGATGTCCGAGGGAGGTTGCCACACTATCTGAGCGACTCGCAAGAGGCCGCCTGGAACGTGACAGGAGGTCAAATGGGCGACAAGGCAGCAAGAATTGTCGAAAGATTGGGATTTTGAAGTGATAGACGAGGGCAGGTCAGATAGATCCGTTCGTACGCGGGCAACTGCTCGCCGTACACGCTTAAGCGCTACGATAGAGGCCACAGAGAAGCGTGCGCTAACGCACGGGCCCTCGTCGGGAGTGGGAGTGGTGGACAGAAACTAAGGACCAAACCAGGAAATACGGCGAAACACTCAAGGCGCTACGTCTGACCAGACAGCCTACCCGCCGCCCCACCGCCAAGGATGGGTGGTGGCTGCTATGCTGCCCCGCCGACCAAGGATAGGCAAACCGGTGGAGCATCATGTGAGACTGCGCCACCGAACGAGAGGGCGTGAACTTTGAAGAGTTCCCGAAGGAACTCTAGAGAGCTAATAAATCTACAACCGAGCCAGACTAGTCGTTGGTCATCCAGCAGGTCTTCGCCGCACTCAAAAAGGAAGTGCTTAGAAAAACGGGCTTGTGATGAGTAGGTTTAATAAAAATTGCGCAGCGCAAGGTCACGTCTAGGTGATGCTGAAACCCGGCTCAGCATACTGCAGGACTTGCTTCAATAAGGTCTTTTGCAGTCCAGTCCAGCGATTGGTTCTGCCAATTAGTACGAGTAAAGCTTTGTATTCTTGTTACTTTGACAGACTATGAATTAAGCTACCCATGTTCTGGAGTGTCGTTGTCGGTATTACGTTCTTCTCTGTTCTTCCTCATTTCATTTTGTGTTAAGCAGATGTTGAGAATATTCACTGGCACAACAATTCGGTGCAGGATGCTATTCCGACGAATGACCGCGCAAAACACCTAAGGATATTTATTTCTTACGAATAGTGAGCCACCGCACGACGAACGTAGAGAAGAGCCTGTCAGAACTACTTGGTTAGTCAAGCAATGTTAACCAGGCAAATAAGCAATGTCGGATAATATTGAACACGTTGACAGAAGGCCAAGAGCCACACAAGCTAAAATACTGGCTATTGACGTAATGTAAAAAGAGTGAATAACGCTGATGAAACACCACCGCAAACGTTGCACAAAACATTTTTAAAATGCGTGATTACCACGCTGAATTGCAGGAGACACTGCGACGCGGACATCATTGGTCTACAATGTAACTAATGAACCTTCAGAGACCTGGGACTACGCTGAAGACAACATACAGGACGTCATGTCTGCCGCATCTGACATATGACTTAAAAAAATGTTGAGCAGCCATATCAGCTAGGTGTGTTTTCCCATCAAAAATTCGGACTGCTTGATGTAAATTCACACCATTTAAGGTCCAACAGCAAGTGTTTGATTGATTTTTCCTGCAAATTGATAGAACGCGGTGTCACTATGAATGAACAGTATCATGCAATAACGCGTCAGCCACAAAAAAAAAAACTTGTAGAATTGGGAAATTGTCCAAATCATCCCTACAATCTAACTACAATTTTTTCACATAATGATAAGTATTTGAGTTACAACCTGGCCGACGACACCGTGTATAGGCAGCACAGTTTCTCGAGCCGCTGCCTGGTTTTCGCCAATTCAATAACAAACGCGGTTACCCGGCATTCACATAAAACAAGCCTGTCAACCTCTTCCTCATATACGAAGACAGTAATACGGGTGGGGTAGAAGTTTGCGTCGTCTAGGAAGAGTTCACTTTATTTTTTTAACAACATCAGAAGTGTTCTGCAAAAAACTGACAGATAGAGCTAAATTATTTATGCAATGCTGACACTTTACCGCCCACAGAAAACTGCTTCTCACGAATGTTGCTAATACTGAAGATTTTCCGAGCGTGAATCAAGAGAACGCCTATGGCTGAGGCAGGTTCAAACCGGTATGGTGGTAGTGTTCTGATTCGTTTTCACTCAAATCTCATCTTCCTGCCCCAAGCGACCAGTGCACTATCAATAACGGTTCACTAATTATTCTAGCCAGTCTAGAAAAGCTCTCTCCGATATATTCTACTCGCATTCCTGAAACCTAGAAAGTAAAAAAATGTCGAAAAAATTACGGGGAACAAACGTTGCGACATAGATTGCCGTCTTTGCCTAATAATTATCCAGACATTTCTACCATTCCTTTTAACTATCTACTCAGCATCTTTACACTCAACTCATGATGTTGTTATTAGTATAAACATCTTTCTCTTTCTTGCTATTGTATTTCGCAAGCTTACTACTTTTTAAAACCTTGCTCAGTAAGTATTTTGAGTGCTGTTTATAGTCACTGCTTATATTGTATACCCGTTGCGTTTTTTGTTTGTGTAAGTTTTGTTAATATTAGACAGTGCCGTTTGTCGCCAATCTGCACCGGGGGGCTGGGGCTCGTCAATCTGTTATTAGGGCATTTTTTCAGGCTCCCTTTGCTCGAAAGTGATTTGTTTGTTGTTTTTTCGTGCAAGAATAAAAATCAAATCAAAATCAAATATAATTTTTGACAAGTATGCCTGCGCTCTCCCACCGCTCGTATGCAAAACTAATAAGACACTATATCTGCCCTGATTTTATTATATCAGTCCGTGAATTCCTGCTGTATTGGTGTATTACTTGCAAGGATCCTGAAATCGTACATTCAGCACCAACGACATTTTCTACAAAGGGGTTATTGCCCTCATCAAAGAACTTTTACCAATCAGAACTGTCCCTTCTAGCAAGGCGTGCCCGTGGTGTTCTCGGAGGGTACTGTGATTGCCTAACAAGAAAAGGGTTTCTTTGCTCTGCGAAAGCACAATGCAGAAGACTTTGGTTCGATACATGTAGACTTAGAACTACTAATACAACACCAATCTAAGAAATGTCAGGAAAATATGTTTTACGACAAGTTTGCTGTGGCATATAAAAGTTCTAATATATTTTCTCCCGTAGTAAACAACATCTGTCTAGTAATCTTACGACCTGAGTTCTTGGTTTGCATTGCTCAGCTGTTATTTTGGGTCTATAAGTGTAACTCTGAGACTTGTGACTATTGAAATTGTCTTTAGCTTCTTTCATTGTATGTTTTCTATGTTTTATATATCGAGCTTCCCGGTGCAGTATCAACTATGGGACCCTCATCTGTATATATCTTCACATGTAACCTTCCTCGCTTACAAGAGTCAATAAACTTCTTCAACTATATACCTCAAACCCAAGACGGGGATACAATCCCTTCTAACAGGCATGCTGTTTTTATCGACGCATTTACTACGGACTGCCGTTCTGGCTCTACAACTAGTTTGCCGGCACTATATGATTGAAATTCTATCATTATTGGCCGCGGCAGCCCTCGGCGTGCCTCTCCGCCTGTTCAGCGTCGGCGCTTTAAAAGAATAAATAAGTAAAACAATCAATCAATCAATCAATCAATCAATCAATCAATCAATCAATCAATCAATCAATCAATCAATCAATCAATCAATCAATCAATCGATCTACGTTCAACAAAGTACGCAGATACGAGAAGTTTTTTCCCGCGGTAATTTTGTACACAATTTCTGGATTGTTTTTTTTTTGCTACGTATAATAAAGAATCTCTTACTTTTTATGAAGGGAAAACAGTAAATGGCAGTTGTTTGTGGATGTTTTTTCCCTGCTAATTCGTCAAGATTTGTTTTGCACAACAATGTTAACAAGAATGAGCATTGCCACGAGACAGCTGTTTAGGAATGGCGGTCCAAATATAAACGTTTGGGTAAATATCTGCCATAATTTTGGCCTGGTAGGTTTATTTCAAAGGTTTATTTGTTTCAACACAAGGTTGGGGTTACATCAGGCGAAAAGCAGTTGCGTACTGCTTGAGGGTGCCTGACGACCCTTGGACAACAGAAGGTTCACAATAAAAGTACTGGTAAAATGGCCTATTTACAACCTAAAGTACTTGCGATAAAAAGTAGCATAAAAATCGTATGCTCATACCTAAAAATCTGCACTCAACCAGGAAAAAACATGTCTACAAATTATTTTTTCACAGCGTGTCGTCTAAAAAGTATTCCACCAGTTGTTTCCGGGTAACACTTCCAATATCAACACCTTTTTTTTCACACGTATTAAGCAGAACAGGTAATGAGTATGCGAGTGATTGCAGTACATAGTCAGTGCGTCGACGTGGTACAAGCCAGTTGTCATTGCATCTAGTGCGTACATCAGTAACATTTTTGGATAACCCAGGATACTGAGTGCAAAAATGATTTGAAGCTCTGGTTTGAGAACAAAAAGAATAAAGCAGACGAAATTCGTATGTTCGCGGAAGGGGTATTATTTTATAACCTGTAAACAGCGGCTTAGTCGTGTGCGCAAAGGGGACATTGGCAATACTACGCAGTGCTTTCTTTTGCAAAAGGTGAATTGCGTTTATGTTTTTATCTGTAGTCGTGCACCAAACAAGCGTGTAGTAATTGACATGCGAAGCGAATAGGGCATGATAAATTTGCAGCTTGGCTTTTGTTGGGAAAAAAATGACGACATCTAGCTAAGCGCTCCCGATGCAGATGCTAAAGATTTCGCTACAGACTGCACATGGATGTCCACGTCATATCATTAGAAAAGTTACCCCAAGAATCTTGTGTCTGCTGACAATTTCTATAGAGGCAGACGCAAGTGTCAGCTGCTTATTTCACATTGCCTGTTTGTTCCTGGCCCTGAACATTATAGCTTTTGTTTTCTGCGTATTTATTTTTAGACCATTTGAGTTAGACCATCTGGATAGTTCTGACAGACATTTTTCTGCCCTAGTTGCTACGTCACTTGCATCTGGCCCTGAAATAAAGAGGCTTGTGTCATCTGCATAAAGTATAAAGTCAACACTTGGGTCAAGTTTAACAATGTCGTTGACGTAAACATTAAAAGAAAGGGACCTAAAACACTCCCCTGTGGTACACAGAACATATTTTTGCTCTGCGAAGAAACAAAGTTTTCAATTGCAACACACTGCATTCGATTACAAAGGTATGATTGAAACAGAGCATGTGCAACACCGCGAACACCATACGCATCCAACTTATGAAGCAATATGTCATGATTAGGTAGTCAAAAGCTTTACTGTAGTCTATAAATATACCAAGCGTGATCTTGTTGCGTTCAATATTTTTTATGATCAGTTCTTTCCTTGTTAAAAGGGCCGTCTGAGTGGACTTTCCTTGACGGAATCCGTGTTGGCTTTCTGCGAGTATAGAGTGTTATTAAAAAAATTATTGATGCGGAATAAAATTACTTCTCTAACCCCTGGAAAACACTGAAAGTATGGAAATCGGCCGGTAGTTATTCATTTCATTTTTGTCCCCTCCCTTATAAATTACAGAAACCTTCGCTATTTTCATGGCATCTGGAAAACATCCCGACTCCAGAACAAGGTTAAATATGTGTGCGAGGCAAGGAGCAATAAGATCAATGACCTATTTAACAGGTTTAATTTGGATGCTATCAATGTCCGTGGAAGAACTGTTTTTCAGGCTGTTGAATGTCTGGCATATCTCTGCTTCTTCTGTAGGTCGAAGAAAAATAGACTCATCACATTTATTGCTAAGCGGAACCTCGCAAGGTTTATCGAAAGGTTTCACCATGTTCACAAAATGCGTGTTAAAACTTTCGGCTAACGAAAGACCAGAAATGTTTTTGTTGCCTATGCGAAGTTCCAAACCGCCAGAGCGCGCTTCTTTCTTTAACGTTTGGTTAATTATTTTCCAGACTTTATCAGGGCGCTGTCTGTATGCATGGAAGAAAATGTTTTCGAAATACGACGTCTTTGCTTTTTTTAATTCAGCGTTCAGGTTATTTCTGAATTTCTTAAAGCCGTTAGCACTGTTGGATCTTTTGTACGTAGGAATTTTTTAAACAGCTTGCTTTTTTTTTCGGATCATTTTTATGTGCTCTTGTGTCACCCACGGCTTTCGAATATTTTTACTGGTTTTTGCTTGTTTATAAGGAAATGAGGCATTATAGTGATGAAGAAAGATCAGGAGAAATTCATTATAAGCATCAATGGGATTATTCTTGGCATAGACTGAAGACCAGTCTTGGTTTAAGATGCGTGAACGAAATGAATCCATGTCTGCACATGTTATTCGCCTGTAGATTGAGCCGGTTTGTTGGTTTCCTTTGTATGATGTAGATGCCACATAAGTGACAAACACTGGGCAATGGTCACTGATATCGTACGATATCGTTCCAGCTGTTTTCACGATAGTATCCCTACTAACGATGAATAAATCTAGAATGGAGTGGCTCTCGCACGTTACGCGAGTGGGTGTGTCTATGACATTGCACAAGCCGGCGGCATCGATTACACTACTTAATTGGAGAGAATTACCAGTATTTTGGGCCATAATAATGTTCTAGTCACCCCCAAGTAAAATACGATAGCCGTGAAGCGAAGCATGGTCCAATAGTTTTTCTACGAAGTCAAGGCAAGCACTAATGTTGCCAGATCGTGGACGATTGATAACAAAAAACATATTACTGTCACTAAGGACGGATAGGCATTCGTAATCTGCAGTGATCTGCGTGAACTCGGGCAGCAGTTCAGAGGACATGCGTCGCGTAACATGCATTGCGACTCCCCCCCCAGCGTACCCCAGTGCGATTTAGAAAGTAGTGATTATAATCAATTTAGGACAGCATGTCGCTGTCACTGTGGTACCAGTTTCGTGAGAACATGATTACATTGAAATTAAATTTGAATTCGCAAAAAAATATTTTTATTTGGTCTTGTTTAGGAGAGAGAGCGCGGAATTTATGTGAATGGCAGATAAAGTGTTTCTATTGGGTTCGGGCGCTATGACGTCTGAAGGTAAGCAGTATTCCTGATACTGCATGCTTCTGGTCAAGAAAGTCTAAACTTTCACGCAAATGTGTTCAGCTTAACGATCTTCCGCAGGTCATTTTCGGATTCGATGCGGACGAGCTTGGCTGATTCCATTTTCCGTGCAAAAATGTTTCCGTTTCGTGTCCACACAACCGCCATTTGAACTCGCGTTTTCTTGCCAGTGCCAGGGAGAGGAGGCGTTTCAGGGTTGGACATAAGTGGTCGTTTAGATAGATTTGCCTCTTCACTTTTAATTCCAACTTGGCTATTTTAGATGCACTTTTTTCGTGCCATCTCAAGAAGAGCGTCCTTTTTTGCCTGCTTTTGACTTGCACGACAACAGTACTTTTGCCAGCTTCTCGAGTGGGGCACACGGTGGCAGGCTTCTATTTCGTCGCATATAACGGCTTCGCCTACTGCGTCACTGATTTTCATCACTAAGTCAGTTACGTTTTCGCCGTCTGTTTCTACGAGCCCTCTTATTTCAATGTTGGATCGACGCGAGTACTGCTCACACTGCACAAGTCTCTGATGAAGCCTCCCGTATCATGTTCTCGCTTTCATCGCATTTCGCCGCAACTCGGCATTTTATTTCTTCATTGCATCCCTTTCTTCTTGCGCAGTAACGAACTACTTCTTCATGTCTTCGAAGTCTTGTTAAAGAAATTCATGCTATCCTTTATCTCTTTGAGTTCCGTTCGTAGTTCACGAATTTCATTTCGGTAGTCCCTGTCATTCGCAGACTGATTTTTAGACATCTCGGTCCGCCAATAAAAAACACAAGGCAAAAACACAAAATTCCAAGTTTCGGCAACTGCAACAGCGCAAAACAAAGCCTAATCACTTTCAAGAACGAGGCATTGCAGTACACCACCTGCGTTTGCGAGACACACAGGATCAGATGGCCCGTCGGTACGCTGTCACGGCTGCCGAATGGTCCTTCCGACGGTCGCTGGGCTTTTATACGGGCTCGTACGGGTGGTGGCGTCGATGCAGGCTTGCTTCCGCGTGACGTCACTCCTGACGGAAGATGCTGTTCCCGTAATCCACGTGCAGCGTGCCTGGCTGAGTGACAGCTATCTCCTGGGAATCTGCGTTGCAAGAGACACAGGATCAGATGGCCGTCGGTACGCTGTCACAGCTGTGAATAAAGGGAGTGAATGGATGGTAGAATAGGTGTATTATTCGATGGATGGTTGGATAGGTGGACTTAGGAACCGATATTCGGATGGGTAAGAAGGTGGGTGAGTTGAAGGATGTATGAATGGGTATATACACGGGTGGAAGAAATGATCGATGGAAAGATGAATGTATCTATGGGGTCATAGACAGACGGACGGACAAACATTTTCGCGTTTACGTAGCCCAAGGACGACTATCGTCTTTCAAAACTGGAGAAGCAGTTGTGTTACCGATTTACTCATACCAGTGATACCCACGTGCGAATAGGCACGGAAGCCAGATATAAAATGAGATTAAAAGTGGTCTTCCATGCAAAGCGGATGCAAAGATCGTTTCGCAACTTTGTGTTAAACTCAATTTTTTTCGTACGGTGCTTAGTGCTCCATCTACGAGCTGGCGGTGCGTTCTAAACAGAAGAAAAGCTCTCTCATTGGTGGTACCGCTCTGGGATTTTCGACTATGTCCGTGCCATGAGGGGCAGAAAATGCACAAGCAAAACCAGACCCGCTGATTCCTTTTAACAAAGCGAAGTAGCACAAATACTTCTGCGCCGATTCTTTTTGTAATTTTTATTACGCGTGCGACACTTGCTACTCCGTGCACCCGGTCAGCGACGCGTTCCAATCAGAAAAACTGCTGCCCCATGGCTGGTACTGCTTTTTAATTGTCAGTGGTTTCCACCAGCAAGTACCAACTTGGTGCAAGTAAATACAACGGGACCGCGCAACGTGGCCACGAACTAGGCGAAGTCACACAATGGAAGCTCTGCAGGTTGTTGTTATAGGAATATATATTGCACGGTGCTTTTTATTCTGTTTATCTAGGCTGTGAAACGTTGAGCAAGAAAAATTTTGGAATCGTTAGCGGTACATCTTTCAGAGTATCAGTGGTTTCCACGCATGAATAGGAAGGGATAGCAGCAAAAGAGAATGTGATCGATTGGTATCTCCCAACACAGCAAAGTGCGAAAAAAGCGATCAGAGAACTGCTGTTACGGAAAACATAAGCCTACAGCGCCCTTTTTATGGAGCCAGTTATGAGACGCGCGACAAAAATTGAACCATCATTACAGGAACCGTCATAAGGTTATCAGTCTCGTGGATATCCAGTGGGCTCGTGAATGTCTCGTGAATATCCAGTGATAGCAGGAAACTACAATGTGAGCTAGACTGGTGTTCCTGAACAAACTCAACGGAGAATGAGTGCCTGAAGACTGCTGCTACAATAAATATTTAGTTTATGGCGCATTTGCAATTGTCAACCATGGTGCCGACGTAATGTATCACGAACAAATGCCAACGCATTCGTGATATCAATTAAAAATGAAAACGTCAGCCCCCAGGTGCACCCGGGCTGACAGTATGAATCTTTGGCTCCAATTTCTGAAAGTTATTTACCTTTTTTCTGGTGGCACCACTGAGCCGTATCTGTCAGTCGAATGGCTATCTCTTTCTAATTAGACTCTGCCAGTTTGGGTTATGTGAAGTGTTCGCAACAACTGAGTACTGCGGGACGGTTATCACTGGCCCTGTTTTCTCGTGCCCGCTTGCATTTTGGGCTGGTGAAGTGGAAACAAAAACCCTGGGCGAGCGAATTTAGATAGAATAGTCACACAAATTTAGGAACTGGTAGCGTCGAACGCCACCACGTTTCATGGGGACGTATCAACCAAACCAAAACACTTCCAGCTCATTTTGATGGACCTTAGGACACGCCAATCTGGACGCAATGATATGCTGCTTCTGAAATAACCATCAAAAAGACGTAAGTAATACCAGCTGTGTGCCTAAAGAATCATTCAACAAGCTCAGAACCCTTCAATTAAAACAAACCCAGGTATCGAGCCTACTGGTGTACGATGTAAACAACCACATGCGCCTCCATAACCTCACTTTGGTGAAATTTTCTGACGGCAGACCACGAAAGGGCATCGAGACTGTAGAAACGATTTCAGAGTTGGCCAAAACATTGCCCATAAAGGCCCGAAACATCGACCGAGCATACAGAATAGGTTATTAGAAAAAAAGAACTTTGCACTATGCAGTTAACTTTTTATTTTAAAATGCAAACACATAATTCTAACCATAGCATGGAAACTCAAAAACATGAGGTCCCCACATGCACAGATGGAGCAACACTTTTCGCATTGAATTGAAACATTCAGAGAACAGTTGCAACGGTGACCATGCAATAGAGCACCAGTTGAAAAACACTAGTTCCGTTTTGATAGCTTTATTTCGATTAGTTTCGTAACCGAAAGCAACGGAAATTGGAAAACGTTGCTTTATTTCCCTCGACGCGCACTGGCAACCTCACAACTGAAGAACCCCACAACTGAGCCGGGTTCGCCAATTTACACACAAAATGTACCTGCTGCGTATGCGCTGCTACCCAACGGCTGCGCTGATAACATCATCGCCACTATACACCCCCCGTGCCAAATTCTACAATAACATAGGTCAAACGATCCGCCGTCGTTGCTCCCTGTTGAGCCTCCTTAACGGGACCATTTCCTTATTCCTTGTCGAAGGAGTTACAGTGGCACGTGTAGGAGTCTCAGCAAGGTGTTCCGTTGTAGGTGCAATTGTAACCACGTGAAGTGCACAAGTCGGTTCCAATTGAGGCAGGTTTTCTTGATGACTGCATAATTCAACAAAGGAAGGTCGCACGGGGTCAGCGTGCACAGAGATCTCTGTGTTTACGACGCTCTGAAATGCGTTGATGGTGACTTGACCCGCATCACACTCTCAAGCCACCATTTCAGCACGTCACCACGCAGAGATTGAACCACCACACTATCACCCACGGGAAAGATTCCGGGCCGACCGCCCCCCTCAGCAGCCAGAGTATAAATTTTTCCGTTCTTAAAACTATGTTATTTCGAGTGTCTCGCCATAGTAACCACAACCGGGTAGTCAGTTGCCTTCTGATAAAAATTCTGCGGGTGTCATTCTCATGACAGTGGGGGTTTTGTGTGGTACAAAACAAAGACCTGAGAAATCTGTGTTGAAGAGACCTCGTAGTGCCCTTCGTAGAATCTGCAGGTTGCTGTTTTTAGTAATGCGTTTTGGTAGATTGTCCAGCGTGCTCCGCTGCTTTGTTAGGCTGCGGATAATAGGTGCTGTTAGCATGTGCTAAGAATATACAACTGAGAAAACTATTTAAAATATCTGGCACAAACATTTAGGCCATTGTCAGTTAACACTTCCTTAGATTGTCCTTGCCCAGCAAACGAAGTTCGCACAAATTGAATTGTCTTTGAGTGTTTGTACACCCATACGTTTAATTTTCAACCATTCGGATAAGGCATCTGTCGTTAGCAGACACGTATTTCGTTTTCTCCTGCAATATGAAGATGTACTCTTTCCAATGGAATTTTGCACCCGTGCCAAGGTGTCAAAGGTAAAGTTTGTGCTTGCAGGAAGAGCAGAATGAGAAATGTTGCACTTCAGCACAATTTCATCTAAAACACTATCTATGCCCGGCCGCCATATCAGCTAAAGCTTTCATTTTGCTCAACCCTAAGTGCTGTACGTGCAGGAAGCCTAAGAAAAAAGTTCAAGGACTGCGACAAAACCACGCGTTTCATCTGAAGAAAGCACCCGTTATCTATATGCATTTTTAATTGTGCAACCACAATGGCTTAATCAGTTCGGGCACTGTTTTATCCAGCTGTGCTTTATCATTGCACAAACAATCCGCGACAGTCACTTCCAGTTTTGCGCTCGATATCTTTCGCTATCAGCTGCAACGCACTTATTGGCGCCCAAATAAAAAAAATATCTTCATAGTGGTGGTCCGTGACCGGCACCGGTACGCGAGACAACAGGTCCACATGGCTGATAGCAGAGCCTGGCTTATGCGTAATTTTGTGGAGATATTTTGCCAAAATCTGAGCCCTCCACGTGCTCATGCAGTTCCATCAGCGCTGCCCTGCTGCTCATGATCATGAAGGCTTGTTAGGGGTTCATGGTCACTTAAACGCTCGAATCTCGCATTTGAAGACACTTGTAAAATTTATTCCTCGCAAGAGCGATGCATGGGGTTTACGCTGAGATGGATACAACGACCCTGAAACATAGGCATTTGTTTTTTTTTTATTCCCGATAGAACGTGCGATAACACTGCGCCTAGCACCTATTCCGATGCGTCAGACGTGATTTGAGGTGCCTTGTTTACAACAATGACAGGCAACACGCTTTTATCTGACAGCATTTTTTTGCAAGTAGTGAACGTCTCGTCGCACCTACCTGACCTATTCAACCTGCTTTCGTGGGTTTCTAGAATCGTACCTAAATCCGGCAAGAATGTTCCACGAAATTTCACTAAGCCCACACAGAAACTCAGTTGGGTCATGCTAGTATGTTTTAGCGCCTCTTTGATGGAAACGATCTTTTCGGCCATATGGTGCCAGCCATTTTTGTCAATCTGTTTTCTCAAATACGTTACGGGCTGCTGAAAGAGGCTGCACGTCTTTATATTTATTTATTACCATTCTCACTTACGTGCCTGAGCACCTCCACACACTCTTGTAGGATGTCTTGCACTCTGTGCCGGCTATGACAATGTAATCCAAGTTGCAGGCAGTCCCACACATACCTTGTAAGACTTGATCTGTTAGTGCTTGGAAAACTGCCGCAGCATACGTTACGACCTAAGGCAAGCAAGTAAAATTAAAAAGGCCGCCGTGAGTGTTAATAGAGAGCAATTCTTGTGGTTGCCGAACAATTTCCAGCTGAAGGTACGCCTTTGACAGGAAACATTTGAAGGTACGCCATGACAGGATACATGGTTCCGCCGTCTTGTTAGGCAAAAATATTTCAGGGAGCGATAAGGGGTAGTAGTCGACTTCTATTACTAGATTTACAGTGATTTTGTGTTCCCCACAGTGCCTACGCTCTGTTGTGTCTTTGTTTGCAATAAACACAGAGGCGTGACCCACTTCGTGAGCCTTACCCGATACACGACTGCCTCTTTTCTAGATTAGCGATATCTTGCTCGAATCGCTCACGCAAGGCGTATGGCACTAGTTAAATTTCGCATCTTCATCTTCTTGGCGAACTGATGGAGACGAAATAGTGATGTTCTTTTGATGCGCGAGCCGAGAGGACGATCTCGACTCGCTCCGATGACCGACGACCGATGCTTGGAGCCGGTGAGGGATGAGGACTGCCTTCCTTGCTGGATATTAGGTTTATTTACACTATTTACATTACTCCAACTTTACATCAGGTCAGAGTGACGGTTACATTGTCACTCTGACAGCAGCAGCCTGTTCGGCCGATATCTATACTGAACTAGATCCCCTCTCGACCGACCCTGGGCCAAACCCAACACTCTGGTTTTGATAGCGAAAACCCCGCCTCCAAGAAGGGGGCGTACAAGAAAGACAGAAAAACCCTTTTAACAATAATTAGAAACCATTGATTGGCGACAGGAACCAGCCAATCACACATGTGTTCCCACCTGCGGTCACGTGACCCAACCCTCTCTCTTATGTACTCATAGTGCGTTTCCCACGAACGCTGTTGCACCCGGCCAGCAAATACCGGACATCTGCGGCATGAGGTGGACCAACCATTACGTTCAGCGGGCGTCATCTGCCAAAAGCCAAGCCGACGGCTTGGAGCGGTCTTCGTGCGGCTAACCTCTTCCCGCGTCCTCGCCTTGGCGCCTTGTCTGCGCGCGCGCCGGGACAAAGAGGGGGGTCGTTGCTAATCCTCTCCCAGACTAAATAAAGGGGCGCCGCCGCCCACCTGAACAGCGTACGGGAACAGACGCTGCCAGCCCCGGCGACCATCGTCGAGGCGAACGACCCGTCGACGAAGAGCGCGCAGCGCCGGATTCGCAAATCCTCAAAAACTTACACCGCGAGCCTTTTCGACACTAAGAGACGCACCATCATTCAGCTTCCCGTCAGCTTGTCATGCCGAATGACCCAGCCACCTCAGGCGCGACAGAGGTACTCAGGCTAAGCACCCCCGTCCTTTGACACACAAAAGGACGGGCACAACACATGCTCTCCGCGGCTCCGAACTTGGCGTCCGCGCGGCTACATGAAAGCGACACAGCATCGTAGCTACCAGCGGAGGTGACGCCAATACATGAGCCACCGGCGGCCTTCATTAATTACATGCGGAGCCCGAACTTAACAGCACTTATCGCGATTTGCAGTACACTTGGACTGCGTTCTCTTTCAGTACAATGCTTGCTTTGATAGCGTCTTTGGTCCCACAAACCAGAATTAAAATCGTCACGGTACTGTTTAGGGAGAGGCGTTTTTCTTTACAATGTCTGCACGGAAACAGACGTCACGCCACCTAAGTTTTCTCATTGAAATCCAATTTACCCCAAACGGCATGGGCATCCTCGCCCAGCCACCCGCGAGAATCATGATGATAATGATTGGTGCTTAATGGCGCAAGGCTAACGATGACAGAGAGAGCTTGAAAAGATGTTATTTGATGGTTACAGAGAAGTGATTACCACAAAAAGGTATGTATCAAAACGTGTAAACTAGAAAGAGTAAAATCACTGGAAGATAATGGAGATGGCTGGTGTATAGGGCTAGATTTCATTATACATGATAGCAAAGGAGGTTGAAAACTTTGTCTGACAAACACTTAAGAAAACATTTCTCGGAACCATGGCATTGTCATCCAAAAACAACGATGGGTGGAGTGGAACGTGTTGCCTTGAAAATTTAGGCAAATGTTTGTGTCGTGTTGTGTGAAGTTCCTTGCATGTGATTACTATGTGGACTACGGATAGGGCCTCCCCGCACCTGCTGCATAGGGGTCTTGAAGATCCCGTGAGCAGGTACGAGTGGGTCATGATGATGGTGTGGTTTAATGACGCAAGGGCTGCTAGGCCAAAGAGCGCCAAGAGGAGTGCTGGCGTTTCAGTTACAGCTGCTTGTCTAAAATTGCTGTATAGGGCCAATGGTTAGTGATAAAAAGTGAATATAAAACAGATCAAGAAGCACAAGTATGTGAGGCCTTCAAAAACAGGGTGCCTCGGGGAGACAGTTTTGCTAAGGCAAATAGGGCGAGGCCCCTGAGCATCACAGTAAAAGCCTTCAGCGCTCTCCTTATTGAGCGCAGGCTTAGGTTACACAGTAGAGGATTTCTTTTCAAAATCAACATCCGCAAGGTAAGCTAACACATTTTTGAGCTGGACAATAGCTTCGTCTGATAAAACGTGTGCTACGTGTTGTGGTATGTCTTTTGTGTACACATCTACGCATCTAGCACAATTTGGACGTGTAGTACCGGTTAAAATATGTGCGTGCGTGCCATATATGTGCCCCATCATTAGTCAACGAAGTGCGACCTCAACGAATCTGTGTAGCTTTCCTGGAATATGTCTGCCTATTGTTGGTTTGATCGAATGGAGCTTGTTTTCTGTTTCCTTATAACAAGGATTCTGCCAGATTTTCATTGATGAGTGGTTTGAGGTCCAAGTACGGTACAGATGTAATGTCCACATCATCCCGAAGAACTGCGGCAGCTGCTTCCGGTTGGCAGTCATAATAAAGTTAGGCACGGCGTTTTTCTGAGGTTTTGCAGAATGCAGGGGCGTCGCTATAGTCAAGGAATCTGAATATATGACTGAGCGGTGTATTTGGGGTTATACTATGTGTTCAAAAGGTATTAAAATACCCTTGACTTCACGTGTGAATGTGCTGGTGCTAGGATTGAGTGTTTAAGAGGCTAATGGGGTCCACAAACAGCACAGGATACAGCAGAGTTGGTTTTAGATGCGTCTGTGTGAAATGTTGTGCATTGGTATTTGTGTCAAACGCTTAAAAAGTGTTGCTGTATTAAGGCACCGGATGCCTTGTGTTTGTATACGCGAGCAAATGACGTGTCACATAGAACCGGCAACCATTTCCGTGGGGAAAGGACATCAGTAAAGGTCATTCTGTAAGTGTCTTTAAATAAAATTTCCATATCGAATGCCAAAGTGTTTAAAACATTACGTCAGTTGCAGAAGAGAGGGTTGTTTTATAAACAGACCTGCAGTGAATGTATCATGTATAAAAATGTCTGAGGGGTGTTTTTGGAATGAAGTTGTTCTGACTGCGTATAGTAAGGCTGTGTAGGCACGCTGACTTTCTAGTGACCACATATGCGATTCTACATACAGGCTTTCTATCGGGCTTGTTTAGAAAGCTCCAGTCACCAATCGAAGCCCCAGTTGGTACACATGGTCAAGGAGTTTGAGAGCGGAGTTTGAGTGTGATTGATAAATAATCCTGCCAAGAGCAAGCCTCGACCTGAGAAGGTTATTAAAAATTTTCAATAAGCAAGCCTTACCAGTTTCGTATGCGAGAGAACCGGCGCGAGAGAACCTTTAGAATGTAAGTGCCTCAATTTGTTTTATTCTCAGTCTTTTGATGTGGGTAATGAAGCTTATCTTCTCATCCAGCAGAATGCCCAAGACGGTCTGCTCCTTTTTCACTGGAATTTGCTTTCCGTTAGGGTGACGAATGGGTTCTGTCGCATTCCTCGCATTTTTCAAAATTGGACGCAGGATGTTTAGTCTCCATTGAAATTAATACCGTTTGATCCACCCACCTGAGAGACTATTCCCCGCCAGTTGCATCCGTCTCTCGCAAATGGACACATTGCAAGACTTGAAACCTATGTGAACGTCGTCCACGTGCACAGAATAGGAATGTGAGCGGGGTAATACATTCTTTAAACTGATCATTTTAACAATAAAAAGTGTGCAACTCAGAATACCTCCCTGCGGCACACCATTTTCTTGGGTGAACAATCTTGATAAAACTGTGCGAAGCCGCACTCGAAAAGTTCTATGAGTAAGGTAATTCTCCAGGATATTGCACATGTTGCCGCAGATACCAAACGCGGCAAGGTGAAGTAAAACGCCATAATGCAAAGCAGTATCATAGGCTTTCTCTAGATCAAAAAAGATAGAAACACAGTGCTGTTTATGTACAAATGCGTCTCTCATATAGGCTTCCAACACTGCAGCACTATCGGTTGTGGACCTACCTGAACGGAAGCCAGACTGACAATTATATAAAATTCCATTGTATTCTAAAAATAAATTAGCGCCTGCTTACCATTTTTTCTAAAAGCTTGCACAAACAGCTCGGTAATAAAATTGGCCTATAGCTGCCTGCTAAAGATTCCTGTCCTTCATTTAATATCGGAACAACAACAGCCTCTTTCCAGGATTTAGGAAGACATCGATCTTGCCGTTTTTCTAGAAAAAAAGTTTATTGTTTCCTGTGTATCTTCATGAACATGTACCATGATTTCCTATTTACATTTGTCAGCCCCTGCGGAAGTTTTACGACAGATAGCAAGCTCAACAGCTAAGTCGTGCTTAGTGAATGGGCTGTTATAGCTCTTCCATTCTTCTTTCCTTTTTCGTAGTGGGTCGGTTCAACGATGTTTTTATGTTTTAGGAATTGTGTCATGTAGTGTGCGGAACTGGAGACACCTTCAAATTTTTCACCGAGAGATTTGGCTTCATCCTCAAGCGTGTCTTCAGCAGTACTCACAATTTGAAGGGTGTTTGTCTTACGTCCTTGTATTGCGCTAATTCACTTCCAGACTTTGTGTGTCAGAGTACGAGTTGATTAATGTAAAAAAATGTCTTCCAACTGTCAGTTTTGGACGCACGTCTAATCTGCCTACCCTTCGTTTTCGCGTGTTTAAAAGCAAGCAGATTTTCAGTCGTTTGGTACCTTCTAAGTGCCGCCCACGCTTTGTTTTGCTCTTTCTGCGCTATCTTGCACACTTCGTTCCACCAAGGTCTTCGTTTAGTCTTGTTTGTACCGGACGCGTGGGGAGTGGAGGATTGTGAAGCATCAATTATGTGTGCAGTAATTATATCCGCAGCTTGGTCGATACCTAAATGTTCTATAGATGCATACGACAGCTGAGATACTTCTTTGATTTTTTTTCAATCCGCACCCTCTGCGCGGAAACGTTCCGTGTATTGTGAAATTGAAGGGCGTTCTGTTGCAGTTAACGTTATAGGGAAATGGTCGCTGCCATAGGGACCTACATGTACGCTCCATTTTACCAGAGGGAAGAGAGTAGGCATGAAAATCATGAAGGTTGACGAGTCATCAGAGTGCGTTCTGCTGTGTGACTAAGGTAAAAGTCTACCCATAACAGAGGAGTGAAATTGCTGTGGGGCAAAATTGATTACCCGAGACTCTTAATCCGTTCCCGTGTAATTCCGCTAAGAAGTACTGAGAGTGCGGAAGGAGTAATCAATACCATGCTCATTGTCACTGCGGTGCTGAACTACCATGGCGCAAATCTAAACACGCTAGAATCGATGTGGACCTAAAGGGGCGCCTAGGAAAGAAAATGACGAAAAACCGTTCCCGACATCACCAGATGCTTCATGTGACCAAACGCCAAAGCAGAGTAGTACTCCATTTGAATGGAACGTTTTCCTGCTGACGGCATGTCATAGGGTGGGCTATGTCAGCAAATCCAGAGATAAAACGGCAAAAATGGGAGACACGTCCAAAGAATCTGCGAAGTATTTTAAAGCATTGGGTTTGTTAGAGCAGCAAGCAGCTTGTAACTTTTGTGGATCCATCGGATGACTTTTTTGTCGAATACAATGCCTCATACAAGGGTTTTCTGCTCTTTAATCTACAATTTTGTTCACGGTTAGCCCAGAATTTTCTCAACACTCCAAACCACTGGCAAAGCACACGTTCTGTTCAGGAAATCTGAAATCGAAAATGTTGAAATCGTTAACGTAGCACAACACACATTTCCCAGTTTGAGGCCCAAAATTCTATATATATTGATAACTCAAACCTTGCAGGAACGTTGCACAATCCGAGAGGAATGAAAATAAATTCTATATTTAAACTTCGAAATTCCAAAACAAAACAAATACCGCGGCGTCTGCTCTGCAGGCTTTAACTTTCGGCGCGAGTGTTTCTCGAACCGTCGATTTAAATCCAGAACAATGTAGATCAAAGAAGAATAATTCAGGCCAGCGACGTTAGGGCGAAATGCCATCAGAATGAGATATTGCGTGCGGCATAAAAATGAAGAATGGAACATGCGCTTTGCTTAGGACAAAGATAACAGAGCCAGGCGCCGCCGGGCTATAAAGACAAAATCAAAGAAAATTAAATGCATGGTTCCTGGCAAGAGTGCATAGGCCGGATACTAAAATAAAATGACAGTCCAAACAAACACCTACAGCAAAAAAGTCTATATTCTTGCACAGTAAGGTTTGAAACAAACCACGTGGACTGTTTCGGGCCGCATGCGTCGTCGTGATGTGCCGCGATCACCATCGAGGACCACGTCGTAGGTATGTTGTCCAACACGTCTTAGAATCGGGTAGGATCTGAAATACCGTCGCAGAAGCTTCTCACTGAGTCCGCACCATCGGATGGGAGTTCAAACCCACACACGATCCCCAGGATGGTACTCGGCGTCTTGGCGTGGGATAATGTAGCGTCTGGCATCCACCAGCTTCTGGTCCGTTATACGAACTCGAGTGAGCTTGCGGGCCTCCTCCGCACGTGTAAGGAATCCTTGGACGTTAGCGTTTAGGTCATCATCTTCTACGTGTGGAAGCATGACGTCTAGAGTCGCAGGGAGCCGTTTTGCGTTGACAAGCTCAGACGGTGTCATCTGGGTAGTTTTCTCGCTCGCTGTATTCTACGCAAACGTGACTTCCGGGAGGACTTGGTCCAAGTCCTATAATCGACACCGACTTACAATGATAGCATATCCGCGAACATCTTGTTCAGACGTTCCGTACGTCTGTTAGTTTGGGGGTGCTCTGCCGTCGTTCTTCGGTGATCCGTGTTGCAGTGGCTTAAGAGTCCTTGCATAGGCTCCGCAGTGAAGGCAGTTCTAGTGTCATTGATTAGGTCTTTATGGGCTCCATGTCGCACAACAACTTGGCAAATAAAGAACTTCGTCACTTCTTGTGCAGTCCCTTTCAAAAGAGTGAAAGAGTGCAGTCCCTTTCAAAAGCGCGCATTTTTTATTCTGTCGCTGCGACAATTCACTTGTTCTTGGATCGTGACGTATGGAACGGGCCCAAAAGGTCCTTTACAATCTGTTGGAAGGGGCTCGCTGGGGCGGCGATTGGCTGCAGAAGTCCGGCGCATTTCGTCGGCTGCGTTTTTCGTCCCTGGTAGTCACGGCAGCTCTGAACGTAGTGGGTTACGTTAGACGTAAGGCGAAGGGAGTAGTACCTCGCCTTCATTTTGCCAATAGTGGAAGCTGTACTGAGATATCCGGAAGGCGGGTCGTCGTGTCATGCTTCCAAAAGTTCTGCACGAATATCCGCGGGGATGACAAGAAGGTAATTTTTTTCTTGTTCTGGGGTTGAAATTCTTCACGAGGACGGAGTTTCTCAGGCTGAATGCTGGTAAGTTGCGTTTGAAGGTCCCAGGCACGGCGACGTTTTACCTTTCGAAGTAGTCGAATATGACGTATACGTCGAGGTCGGAACGCAGCTGGGTGGCTAGTTCGCTCTCCGTCACGATTGCGAAGAACGCGGTGTCTTCATCAGAGTCTTGAGGTGCTGGAGTGAAGGGGCGCGGAAACGGCAGTCGGAGTCAGAGTGTTTCCTGCAGGATTTTTATACGATTGTAACGTCGAACTCTTGCAGGCGCAAGCTATGCCGCCAAATACCGCCAGAGGGGTACTTCAAATGTGCGAGCCAAAACAGCACATTGTTGTTAGTCATGACCTAGAACCGTCTTCCATACACAATAGGCGGAATTTTAAAATCACTCATATAATAGCCAGGCACTTTTTTTCAAAGTCAGAGTAGTTTTTTTACTCCTTAACGGCAATCCTGCTCCTGCTCCTTTTCTCATCCTGCGCAAAGGCAATCGCCTATGCTTAAGGGCATAGGCGTTTGCTTTTAAGCAACCGTTTTGGTTTTGGAAAAAAGAGGCACTCAAGCCTATTACAACCGCGCCCGTGTGCATTTCGGTTTCGGCAGTTTCGTCAAATAAGCGAGTACAGGCGCGTATTGCAGGTGTTTTTGCAGCTCGCACAATGCTTTCTCTTGGTCGTTTTTCCAGCCTAAAGGTGTGCTATCTATAGTTAGTCATGTCAGGAGCTCTCCAATGCGTACGAAGTTTGCGACGAAGCGCTGGTAGTATGCGCACAGTCCAAAAAGTCTTCAGACGCCCTTCTTGTCACTCGGCATTGGGAAGTTTGCAATGGCGGAAGTTTTTGACGGGTCAGGTAGAACTTCGCGGCCTTGAAGACGTGGCTTAACAACTTGACTTCTTCGTATGCGAAACGACGGTTTTTAGGCATCAGCGTTAACCCCGTGCGAATGTCCTCGAGTACATAATCCCACGTTGCAAGTTGTTCGTCGAATGTCCGGGCGAATGAGAAAGAATGCGGCAGCTTGGAAGCATGTGTGCGTGCCCGTTCAAAGTAGGCGACAGCGATAACTTGGCCTGCTTCTTGCGTTTCTTGGAGGAACGCAATTGCAGCACCCTTGTTTATATGCTGGTTCCTCTCGGTGAAATTGGTGACCAAAACGTGGGATTTGCATGGCCTAAAGCATGCAATCCCTCTTGCGACGGAAACACCAAAGTGAAGACGCAACCTTTGGTCACTACCTGTGATAGCGTCGACGTCATGAGCACCACCTTCACAGTATACGGTATTCATCAAGCTCGCACGGGGTAGCACGGTGACATGATCATCGGTGATCCTAACCGCAGGACATTGTTCTGGGTTCCGTTCCGGTGTCAGAAAATGATAAAAAGAAAAAGTATTCCACTTTTCTCTAGATCAAGTATAGCACCGTTGTCCGTCAAAATGTCCATTCCACGAATTACGTTGCGGGAACTGTGAGAAAAACTCACGAAAGCGGCAGCGTACGTGGTGCCGTTCATGGTGGTCCGTGATTTGCACGGTCCACTTGGCGTAACGAGATGACCTCCTGCTGTGCGTATGTGCGCACCAATACTTCTGGTTGTAACCTTCTTCAGCTTTAGAGCGAATGATTCTATCATCACTGAAATGCCGGCTTCTGTGTCTTTGAGGGTCACTATAATAAAGCCGTCGATGGACAACTGAACGTTGGAATGGGCCACGCGAATTCAGGGTGCGTCGGGGCGTCGTATCTTGTCTTGTCCGTGTTGATCGCTAGGCACTATGCGTCGTCATTGTCTTCGTCTTTTCAGTGACAGGATCAGTCATGACGGGTACCTCTCGCTCCGCATTCCTGTCGTCGTGTAAGGGATTTGCGTCAGGTTTAGATCGGGTAGGCGGGATCAGGGTATGTCGTTTGATTGTTGTCTTCGGCGAATTGTTGCGTCACTGCAGGGCTTTCATTTTCCCGCCGTTGTGCAACCTCACCTCCAGAAGTTGCTTGCCCTTAGTTTCCACCGTGTGGGCTGGAGGACCTTCCTCGTGCGAGATCAGCATTGCAACGGCGGTTCTGCGACTGGTATGGGTAGGGCGACAGCAAGTGGTTAAAACGGGCTGGTCCACGGCTTGTTTTTGACAAGTATTCTTCGATCTCACATGGGCGCTGGCTGTGTCGGGGGCGTTGGGTCATTGATGAAGAACCGTTGCAAACTGAGCCTCTTGTAGGGGCAAATCAAATCAAATCAAATGAAGTTTATTATTTCAACAAAATAATACAGGGGGTTATGTTTTGCAGCGACGGTAGATGTGGTCGGCCTCTCCACGGTGGTAACACAGAAAACAATTATCTGGCATTCGCCATGAGTCCGTCTTCCTCGGCGTCTGGTTTCAGACTGCCGGGGTTCGCGCGAGCGAAGGTTGGTGGTGGCTCGGCGGGTCTCTTAATGATGTGTTGGAGCAGGGCGGATTTGATGTACAGCCGCGACGAACGCTTCTTGTTCTTCCCTAATAACGTAGGTGTGGGAAGTGACTTGAAGCTGCGCTGGCTTGGGGAGAAGTTTCCACAGCTCCTCTCCCACAACTTCGCGGATGGTCTCACGTCGGCTATCAGCCGGAATGCGCATGTTGTCGATGTGATTAACATTGGCCGTGGCGACAAAGTTGCGGTCGTACTGCTCAGCTCGTATTTCGAGGGCTTTATCAATGGGGCTGGCTTCGGTTACAGTTTCGGCGACGGTTTAGGTTGGATTGCGGACAAGTCCACCAAACAGTTTCTCCTTCACAGCGCGCACTAGGAAGCCTAACTTTGTTTCTCTCGCCATGCCAGGGTCAGCACGCCTAAAGAACCTCTTCGTCTTTTCGGCAAAAACAGAAACACTTTCGTTAAAATGTTGTGTCCGCGTTTGCAGCAAGATCTCGGCCCGCTCTTTTGCACAACCGTAGTAACGTCATAAAAAATAGCGTTCTGAAGTCATTCCAACTCTCAGAGGACTCTCATGCTTTTCGAACCAGGTACGTGCTGAGATCTCAAGGTAGAAGAACACTTGCCTAAGTGTCTCCGCGTCGTGCAATCAAATCAATAGCCTGACCCATTCGATTTGCTCCAACCAGTGTTCCGGATCTAGCGAAGGTGACTGATAAAAGGATGGTGGTTCCCATGTTAGCTGATGAACGAGAGCAGGCCTGGAAGCGCTGGTAATAGTGCCTACGTTGATCATGGTGGTCTTTATGACGTATTTTTTGTTCACGTTATCCCGAAGGTTTGGCAGATCACGTTAGCCAGACAGAGAATAGGAAATTATTGCCTTTCTAGGCACACTTTTGTACCAGCGTATCACGAGCGAAAGCAACAACCCACTGCTTAGAGAAAGTTTCTGACCGACATTTCACGGCCCTGTTTTCTAGCCATATCTACTGTTTGAGTAGAGTGAACCTTTATCTGGCGTTGGAAAGCCCGTATGGCTACCACAACCAATGTTTGATCGCTGCCGAGACAGAAGAATCAAGCCTAATAAGAACCAACGGAGCCCGTTTTCGTTGACATAAAAAGTGTATCAAAGTCTTTCGAACAGAAAAATAACCCGTCCTAGAACAACTCTCATTGCATCGTGCCTTGTGACATGTTTTCTTGTACTGCATCACACGCACAGGCTCCCGATCTATCATTGGATGATAAGGGATAAGTCAAGCCGCCATTTATTTCAAGCTTAGTTACGTGGGACGGCCGCACCGAATCTCCGAGCAAGCCAAGGGATCAGGAAGGCGCACCTATGGGCAGGCTACGTAAGAGGCGCAGACGAGATTTTGCTTTTGTATTATGGCCGAGAGAGAGCAAGAAAATTACAATTTCTACAATAACAGTAATGTGGTCTGTGCTCCTCAGTGCAGGACTTCATTGGAGGCACATGCTGCCACGGCCTTTTCCGCCAATGTGAGCTTGGGGTAAAGACGGGAGCTAGACAGCTCCATCTTCCACTGCTCTAGGGAATTGCGTGCGATTCCTTGAACCCTAGGGATGGCCGAACACTCTCATACCTTGTGGTTCAGGATGCCCGGCCAGTAAATAATTTGCACAGTGGGATGTATTGCGTAAAATGAAGCAACTGGAGGTTGGCTGGATTAGGGAAGATATTTGAAGGAATCGGAGGCAGTGCTCCTTCCCCTTTGTTAGAGATTTGTAGGCGGGAGAACAGAATATTTTTTGGTACTTTTTGTACTCTATTATCTCTTGATACGCAACCGAAGAATACGCAGACTACCAAAGTCATTTTAGTTGCCTCGTTGGATATATTCTGGCGCTACTTAGGCTACAGCAAAACTGAAGTGTCCAAATTGAATGTTGAGGGAGTTGCTTCGACTGATGCTTTTAGCTTAGCGGAAAGCTTTATTCGTTACTTTCACAGTGTTTTTTCGAAACGTGTAGAATATGAGCCGCGAACCAGCGCATCGGACATCCCACAGGTCATCACGGTAACGCGAGAAGGTGTTTTGAGGATGATTGTAGGCATTGATATACGGAAAGCCGCGACGCCGGACGGCCTCCCAAACCAGTTTTTGAGGCGATATGCTGAACAACTGTCTTGGTTTTTAACGGATTTTTTAATTTGTCACTGGCAACGGGTGAGATTCCAGATGACTGGCGTAACGCACGTGTAGTTCCTATACATAAGAAGGGCAGCCGGTTTCTGCCTAATAACTACCGCCCGGTTTACATGAACAGCCAATGCTGCTAAATGTTAAAGCATGTGATTTCTGTATATATACGTGAATTTTTTGTTGAACATAAGGTGTTGTCTGTTTACCAACACGCGTTTAGACCAGGTATGTCCACTATTACCCAGCCAATATCAACGTTACACGACCTGTTCAATGTTCTTGACAAGGGTGGCCAAGTTGATGTTTTGTTTATGCATGTTTGCAAGGCCTTCGACAAGGTACCGCACGGCAAATTGTTATACAAGTTGGAGAGCATTGGTCTTCCTTCCTGTAATATTAGGTGGATTTCCGAATACCTAAAAGAGAAAACAATTCGTACAAGTGCAAAATGTTTCTTCTGGTATGTTTCCTGTCACCTTCGGGGTCCCACAGGGCAGTGTATTAGAACCTTTAGTGTTTTTATTTTTATAATTGATCTAGCAGAAAGTATTCCACATGATGTATCAATAGGGTTATCGGCCGAAGACTGTGTTGTTTTTAAAACAATCGACACCGAAAGCAATCATACTTCTCCTACAGGCAACTGTTGTGACAATTCATGACTGCTGTGTGAGGTGGGCATGGCCCTGAATGGTGAAAAACTTTCCTTCTGCGTGTAACAAGAAAAAAAATCCTGAGTTTTTGCAGTTACCAGCTTAACCGCAGCACTATAAAGAGGTTGATAAATATAAATAGCTAGAGGTAATACTAGCCTGTTCTCTATCTTGGGGGGTGCACATTTCTGAAATCTGGTGTCAGCTTTTCAAAAATTATGTTTTCTTAAGAGGAAACTTAAAAAATGCCACTTCAAATGTTCGGTTTTTAGCGTACAATGCGTGCGTGAGGTCCAAGTTAGAATACGCGTCAGCACTATGGGACCCACATGTTAAGAAGAATATATTAAAACTTGAACGCGTACAGACGAAGGCCGTAAGATTTATTTTTGGCAAACACAAAAGGACAGATTCGCCGTCATCGATTATCAAAGATAAAAACATTGCTACATTGTAAACACGCAGGAAAAATATCCGGCTGCTTTTACTTCCCAAGATCCTTTCAGGAAAAATTGCTCTAAATGAGACAAATCTTATCCAACGGTGAGTGAATGGAATGACTTGCCACCAAATGTTGTCCATTCCAACAATTTTTTACAAGAGTTGGAAGACTTATTTAGTGATCGGTAGAAACCGCACCTTTGTCGGTGTATGCTATTTTGTGGTTATTAGGTGCTATTACATTTTATGCTGTTTTCTTTTTTTCATCTTTTCTGTTGGTTTGTTAGGTTATGGTTTGTGCGTTTTGTGTTCTGCATTTTATTAGGTTTACGCTCTTATGTTCTCAGTGTTGACGATGGTTCTGCTACCTGTTTTTGTTTTGGCATTATGTCTGCCCATTGTACTAGCGTACAGTGTGATACTTTTTGAAGCGTACAATGTGAAGCGTACTAGCGTACAATGTGACACTGCGATACTTTTTGAAGTAATACTTTTTATCATTGTTGTGTAATGTAAAGGGCCAAAGAATTGGTCTGCAGTATTCCTAAATAAATATATATATCTCGGGCGATGTCGTGGGTGGCCGTGTTGCCATGGAGAAATGAGTGGGCTGGTGCACAAACAATTTTTATTTTTCTTCTGGGTGGCTTCTGCAACAGGACGCTTAGAGCCATCTTGAAACTTTCACCAAAAAGGAAGTTTTGCCAAGCATGGCGTGAGTACGTATTAAGGGTATCTGAATTTGTCTCTGAGATGCCAAAACCAATGGCTGTTTCTAGTGCTTGTTTAGTGGTTGTGAAGGGTAAATAAATGCTGGTAATGTGTTTCACGGTTTCATTAACCACGACCCTTCTGCCGTAGTCGATTTCCTCGGTATAAACAATGCTGTCTCGGTCCTTCTGCAGTTTGTCTAGAGTGCGTGCTCTTGGTTTCCTTATATTTGCGAAGTGAGTACTGTCCTCTCACGACGTGTAGGGGCAACAGAAATTTTTAACTCCCTTTTGGAGGTACGTATTTTAGGGATGCCATTCCTCTTCACTTGAAAAGACTACTTCCCCAGGGTGTTATGCTTAGTCACAGCCGCTGGCTGGCGAGGTATACCTAAACTATAGTGGTAGCCGTGTCATGTAGGGCCAATGTCAGAAGCATTTTGGTCGAGGTACTAATAGGAAACCTTAGAGTATGCTTTTAGGATTTCCGTATCAAGGTACCGGTCCTGGCTAAAGTGTCGTCGCTTTAATAAAGCATGCCTTGCTTAATATAGCATACGTCCAGGCTTTTTACCTCGCGCCTTACCGACGCTTCCTTATTGCCGAGCAACGTGCCGCCTGTTGGCCAAATTGAACCAAATATTTCGAAACGCTTCCACATGTGGGATGACCACAGGAGCGTGGCGTGACAGTTGTCTCTCATTTAGTCACATAGTTTAACGCTACCGTGGTACCGAAATTTGAGTGCGTGTGGACAATTTTGGGGAAGCCCTGGCTGGCATTTGTACTGAACGTTGCTTTAGATGGCAGGTACTGGACGTTCTAGTACAAGCAGCGCCTGCACGGGGAGACATGCTTCTAACCTTTTTTTCTATCCATATGCAATTGTGGCATGCCCTTATGGAAAATACAGGGCACTGCTTAAACCTGCATAGACCTTCCACTATATTTGGATAATTAAGTTACGCACATAAACGTGTAAGCCCTGCTGAAATATAAAAGTCACCAAGTCACCACGGACAATGTTTTCTTTTCCTATTTGGGTCTCCACCATCCAGGGCATGCAATTAGTGACGGTTTCCAGAGCGCTGGCGCAACAATCGTCACCAGCCTGTGGCCGCTCTAAACTCTGCATTACCAAATTTTGGAGAAAATCTTCTTTTCCCTTTGCTCATTACAAACCATATGATTCAATCAGAAGATCACACCTCCCTTTTATCGCCCAAAGGTGCACTGGCGCTCATATACCAATCTAGAGTTCTCAGCTGCGTATTTACTCCGAAATGCTATCGCTTTTGATTAGCCACACATACCAGAAGCTGATAGATTGTCACCGGCCATTACAGCAATGTTCTCCGTAATTGGATGCATGTGCAGCCCCACGAAGATTTTCTTTTTTGTGAATATTTGATTTGAGTATGCAAGACCTGGTCCTTGTATTCGACTATAATCAAGGTCGTACGACCATCACGAATTTCTTTTTTCTATAAGCCGCTTATCTCCGATGACGTAAAAATTACTTTTCCGCACATATTTCAGCGGCATACAACCGTCTATGTCCTCATGCAGTCACCTTGATCTGATTAACTTTTAGCCACACGCTACACACGTCGAATCAAAGCTGTCCTTCCCTAGTCAAACGATGCCCCTGAAACCTCTGTCGCCTCGAGGAGAAACACTTGCTCTATTCTGGTGTTTTCTTTTTCGGGTTAATTGTGCAAGTGCTTCCCAGAGAAATGTTTCGTGCCTTAGTTTCCCCGCTACAGAAAACCGAAATCTACGCAATGCCAGGCGATGCATCTACACCATTCTTAGCTCGTTTTTTCCTGTTTTTGCCGAAAAGTTTACATTTGGGACCAATCACCACCAAAATATTTATTGCAGCACGTTCACACACTTTGTGAAATACTTCTGTTCTGTTGCGTCATTTTCACCGCCACAATCTTCTCTTATGAAATATTTGCAAAAAACAACGCACTGTCAAAGGCGATACGAGGCGAATCTTCAGGCGATCATATCGATTGTACTACGCAAAACTTGCCCTAACTGAACATAAAGTTGACAATAGGCTTCCTAAATACAAAACCGAGCCTTCTTGCCCTATATGGGAGTCCTCTGTAGTTATGGTGAAGAAAAGTGGCACGGACAGTTTGCGTGGGAACTTCACCAGATCAATAGAAATAACAAAAAAACATACTCCCATTCCCCACAAAGACACTGCTAACCGTGTTTAGGGGGTGACAAATGTTTCTCAATAGACCATACTCTCTTTCACCTTCTTGGTGTCCCGGAATAAACCAAGGTCAGCCGAAATATTTATTGCACATACAGACAAACACAAGAAAACTCTACGTGGTGTCTTTCTTTTCTTCTCGCTGTCCCCAGGCGTTATGGTTTTATTATACACAATGCAACACCAACTCGCACAGGTCTCCATACTGGGGAAAATACAGCTGTAAATATTTTTGAAGAATTTACCCTCTGCTTTGAAAAGATGAACTGGACTAACTACAAAAATGTAATGACACATTTTCAGCTCAAAACTTACCTTGTAGATGTACTGAAAACAGATTGGTAATTTTTATGTGGTACATTGTTTTCCAGTAAAGACCTATTATTACAACTAACGCGTTTGTTTTAAAAATCCAGTTTTGGTTTCGTAAGAATTCGCATTGCTGATGTCGACTGGGAGTGCACATTAAAGATAGTTTTCTGTACTAACACATCTGTCACCAGTTCGCAGCAGCTAACGGAAATCGACAAAACACCACGAACAAGCTATATCATCTATATTCATGAGGTGCTTCATTGCATCGCAGATTGCCAGGCTACAGATGCAACTAGTCCTCAGTAAACGTGGTAATAATACCCTCTACGAGCTTTGCTTAACATGCGTGTCCATCAAAACGGCTAATTTTGCTGTAGTTTTGCGGTGGTCAGACTGTGATGCAAACAGTCATCAATTACAAATCATTTTGACGTACATCCTCAGCCGTCTGGGCTTTGTCACTTGTGCTGTATGGAAATGGCATTCGACACTGTCTAGGACCTAGCTTCATTAGATAGAAAATCGAAAGCTGCTGGCTAAGTTGTTAAATTTCCTCATAGTGAAAGTTTTGTAGAGGAGGGGAGGGCAAATAAAGTGTTGCGAGCGCCAAAAATGACGATAACTGTCATAGAACCTGATTGTTAACAAATATGTTCTGTTTAAAGATGAAAAAGATGAAATATATGCGCGTTTTTACACCACTTTGAGAAACGCGCGATTTAAATGCTCCAGAACAGGGCTCTTGGGAGCGAGTGTAGGATTGGGTAGCTTGTTGAAAAATGCAGCTTACAATGAAGTTGGGAAATATTTTTGGTCAAAGCGGCTGTTAGCACTACAGAACCAAAACAGGATATCTTGGATGCGATAATAATTAGTACCATAAACGCCATTTCTAGTGGCATAGTAGCATGGTGACTTGGGGCCGCTGTTGAAAGAAACCTAATGCAGAGATCCCTAAAACTAGCGGCAGCAGCAGATTATAAAAAAACGATTGGAAGGTAATGGAAAAATATTACAAAACTACTGATTGCTACAGAAGCCTCAAAAGAGACCGCGGTTTTTGATCGGAATCCAGTTTACTTCGCTGCTCTTTTTGAAAAAATACCTAAGGTCTTTTTGGGCTTGTGTTGGCACCAGCACAAGCAAAGCGACCTGGCAAATCAAATGCAAACTCCGCGCGAAGGAAGTATTCGAGAATGCCTAAATAAAAGATGTTGCCCTTCAAAATGAACTCTCTATATGCAGATTTGTAACAACTCTGCGGTTCACATGTGACATGCATAGTACTCAATAGTCTGCAAGTTCTTGTAAGCGCTTCGTGCGCTCTTCTATCAGTGTCGCGAATTTGTTCAGACCGTGGACAAATGCCTTGGTAGCTATTTCATAGGGAGCTGTAAAGAACTTGAGGCGATTGCTTCTTATAGAATAATATCGAAGGTCACAACGACGATATAAGCCAGTAACACAATTTAAACGTAAAACAATTTGCTACTTTAACATTACCTATTCTTCCACACGCCAGAAAAAGTGGTGCAGACGTATACTGTGGGGTCCAATACGGTTAAAATGTCATTTCGTGGCACCTTGCATCTTTGTGCAAGTATTTAACGGAGACCGGAACAACAAAAATGAATTGTCAATAAAGTTATCCTGACCACGGACGGAAATTTATGTAGAACAGGCGCTCCGCATACCTAGCTAACCAGTATTTTTTTCTATCACGTCTTCATTTTTCACCATGAGTTTTTAGTCTACAACTCAATGAACCAATTCAGATCTTTTCTTGCGTAGCTCCCGTATATGTAGTCGCCATGTTTTCAGGACACCATGAAGTACGTAAAACAAAATACAGTGCATATAAAAACGGAAGGCAATTGTACGCGAAGGAAAATGTGGTGACTCCTAGTTGCAAAACATGAGTGGCTGCCTAGACACAAAAGGGTGAATATTTGTGGAGAACAACTAAGCTCCTGCAACTTTAAGCTACTGCAACTTTTATGTGCACTGCCATCAGACCAAAATAAAAATGTAAGCATTTATGTCACTTCGAAGCAAGAATTTATTTTACGCGAACGGAGGCGTGGTGTATGCCTTGTTAGTAATGAAAACTTCGTGGCTAAAACTGCATTTATTTTCACAGTCTTTCTTTCCTAATTATTTATCTGTTTCAGGGACCTACCACATACTACCCTTGCTTTCTGATGTTTTCTTAACTGCCAAACCTTATTTCTGTGGTAATATAACCAGCCCCTCATTTGGCATTTTGATTCGCGACATGCAGGGCGAGGGCCTCTGTTCTTACAGTCTTGGTGCCATGGGTGCCGTAGGAGGTTTTAACGCTGGTCGACAACTCTCGACATTTTGTAGGCCCTCGAGTCACGCCCGGGCGTTAAAAACAAGGTCCCGTTCACCCCGAGCAGTGGAAGGTGCTCTGGCTACTACCCCCAAGCAGAGGAAAAATTACCTTGACATAAATACCCAAAAAAGTGGAGTCGAAAATTGCCCTGGCAGTAGCGTAGTGGTCATCGCACTATACGTGTATTCTGGAGGTCGTGGGTTGGGATTCCACCCAGCAGGCATTTTCCCCCCATTTTCTGTCTGAAATATTTTTTGTGTTTCAATATTCTACCGTATACTCCCCTTTCCTTTACGAGGTTTTCTTGAATGCCAACCCGTATTTCTCTGTTAATTCAACGAGCTCCTCATGTCCCATTCTCAGCCGCCACATGCAAACCCAGAGCACCTCTTCTGGCAGCCTTGATGCAACAGGGAGTTTAGGAGAGTTCAACGCTGGTCGACCAATCTCGACATGTCGTTGACTTGAGTCACGGCACGGGAGTTAACAAGAATGACCCCTTCAACCCGAGCAGTCGGAGTGGCACTCGCTACTACCCCTAAGCACAGAAAAAAAATTTACCTTGACATAAATACCGAAGAATATGGAGGGGAAAGTAGCCCCGCCAGTATCGTAGTAGTCATCGCACCAGACGCGTGTTTTGGAGGTCGTGGGTTGGGATCCCACCCGGTGGGCATTTTTTCTCTACTTTCTGTCTTCCCAAACATTTAATCAGTTTCAATGACCTACCACATCCTCCCCTTTGCTTTCCGATGTTTTAGTGACTGTCAGCACTGTGTGGTTTAATTCAACGAGCCGCACCTTTCCATTCGCATTCGCTACATTCACGGCGAGGGCCTCTGGCCTGGCAGTCTTGGTGCCATAGATAGTTCAAGGGGATTGAACGATGGCCTTTACCGAGGTTTTCTTGGCTCCCAACTCCTCTTTGTGTATTATTTAATGAGCCCCTCATTTCCAATTCAGCTTTGCTAAGTGCGCATCAAGGGCTCCTGACAGTTCTGACAGTATTGGGGCCATAGGGAAATTAGGAGATTTCAACGCTGGTGGACCACTCTCGACGTGTCGTAGACACTCCAGTCACTGCCAGGGCGTTAAAAAGCATCCTTTCACCAAGAGCCGTCCTTGTGGCCCTGGCTACTACCCTCAAGCACAGGAAAAAGTTGAATTTAGATAAACACCCAAGAAAGTGGGGGAGAAAATAGCCCGGCCGGTACCATAGTGGTCACCGCAACACACTCGTATTCAAGAGTTGACTGAAAGAGTAAAGGATATGAACAAACAAAAAGAAATGGAGCAACAGTGGCCACCGGGTGGGATCCTAACCAACGACCTCGAGAACATGCGTCGGGAGCGATGACCACTACCGCCGTGTGGGATTATATCCCACCTTCTCCAAAATACGCGTCTGGTGCGATGAGCCCTACGCTACCGGCGAGCATATTTTCCTCTCCACATTCTTGGGTATTCATGTAAAGGTATTTATTTCCTGTTCTTGGGGGTAGTAGCAAGTGCCACTCTGACTGCTCTGGGTGAAGGGGGCATTCTTTTTTAACGCCCAGCCCGTGACTCGATTGTCTACGACACTTCGGGAGCGGTCCATGAGCACTGTACCCTCTTAAGCTCCTTATGGCACAAAGACTGTCAGAAAAGAGGCCCTCGCTTTACATGTAGGGAATCAAATTTTCAAATGCGGGGCTCGTTGAATTAGGACATAAATAAGGGTTGGTGGTCGAAGAAACCTCGACATCAAAAGGAGTAATCTGGTACGTCATTGAAAAAGATAAGGGATTTCTAAAAACTGAAAGAAAGCGAAGAAAATAGCCCGCTGGGTGGGATCCGATCCCATGACGTCCAGAAAACGCGTCTGGTGCGATGACCACTACTCTACCGGCGGGCCTATGTTCCCCTCCACTTCCTAAAAATTGATGTCGAGGTAAGTTTTTCCTGTGCTTGGGGGTAGTAGCTAGCACCACTTCGACTAGTCGGGGTCAAGAGGACGTTTTTTTAACGCACAGGGAGACACGGCCCGAACGTAACAAAGAAGGTCCCCTTCACCCCGACTTGTCGAAGTGACGCTGGCTACAACTCGCCTCACAGGAAAAGATTACCTTGACATAAATACCCAAGAATGTGCTGGGGAAAATAGCCCCGTGGCTAGCGTAGTGGTCATCGCACCAGAACGGTATTCTGAAGGTCATGGGTTCGGACCCCACCAGGTGGGCTTTTTTCTCCACTTCCTGTTTTCCCTAGTGCATCTATTTCAATGACATACCACATCCTTCCTTTTGCTTTCCAAGGTTTTCTTGGCTTCCAATACTCATTTGTGCTTTAAGTCACTGGGCCCCTCATTTCCCACTCACATTCGCTACATGCACAGCCAGGGCATCTGTTCTAGTAGTCTTGGTGGCATAGGGAGCTTAGGCGGGTTCACCGCTGGCCGACCACTCGCGACATGTCACAGACAGTCGAGTCACGGCCCGGGGGTTAAAAAGAGGGTCCCCTTCCCCTCGAGTGGTCGCAGTTGTGCTCGCTACTACCCACCAGCAGACAAAAAATATCCTTGACATAAATACCCAAGAAAGTGGAGGCGAAAATAGTCTCGCCGGCAGCGTAGTGGTTTGCGCAGCACACGCGTATTCCGTATTTGGGGCTATTCCCCCAAGCACGCAAAAAAGTGGAAGGCAAAAGCGCCCGCCAGTAGAGTAGTGGTCATCACACCAGACACGTATTCTGGAGGTCGTGGATTCCAATCCCACCCAGCGGACTATTGTTCTTTACTTTCTTTCTTGCTTTCCAAAGCCTTTATCTGTTTCAACGACCTACCACATCGTCCACTTTGGTTTCCGAGGTTTTACTGACTGCCAACCCTTATTTCGACATAATTTCAACGATCGCCTCATTTTCAATTCTGATTCACTACATTCACAGAGAAGGCCTCTGTCTCGCATTCCGTGTGCAATAGAAAACTTAAGACGTGTCAACACTGGTCGAACACTCTCCACACGTCGTAGAACTCGAGTATTGAAAGGAATTTCCACTTCCCCCATACCAGTCGCACTGGCGCTGGCTACTATCCCCAAGAACGCAAAAAAGTAGAAGGAAAAGTAGCCCCATCGGTACCGTTATGGTCATCGCACCAGACGCCAATTCTGGAGGTTGTGGGTTCAGATGCCACGCAGCGTGCCTGGCATTTTTTTTCTCCGTTTTCTTTCGATCTTTCAAAATTCTTCATATTAGTTCCATGACCTTCCACTTCCTCCCGTTTCCTTTGCGAGGCTTTCTTGACTGACAACCCATATTTCTGTCTTAATTCAACGAGTCCCACATTTTCCATTCTCATTCAATACTTGCATAGCGAGAGCTTCTGTTCTGGCAGTCTTAGTGACATAGGGAGCTTGAGAGGATTCAACACTGGCAGACTACTCTCGATATGTCATTGACACTCGAGTCACAAAACGGGCGTCAAAAGAAGGTCCTCTGCGCCCCGAGTGGTCGCAGGGGGGGAGGGTACTATGCCCAAGCACAGAAGAAATGACCTTGACATAAATACGCAAGAAAGTGGAGGGAAGAGAAGGGCCGCCAGTTGCGTAGTGGTCATCGCACCAGACGCTTATTCCGGGGTTCGCGCGTTGGGAATGCTCCCTGCGAGCTTTTCTTCTCTACTTTCTTTTTTGTCTTTCAAATTTTTTTATATGTTTCAATGACCGACCACATTCTCCCGTTTGCTTTCTGAGGTTTTACTGACACTCAACCCTTATTTCTGTCTTATTTTCAACGAGCCCCTCATTTCCCATTCTGATTGGCTACATGCACAGCTAGGGCCTCTGTTCTGGCAGTGTTGGTGCCAAGCATGCTTAAGAGGATTCAACACTGGTCGAACAATCTCGACATCTCACAGACACTCGAGTCACGGTCCGGGTGTTAAAAAGAAGGTCCCCTTCACCCCGAGTAGTCGCACTGTTTCTTGCTACTAACCCCAAGCACAGGAAAAAAATACTCCTTTGTTGCGTAATATTCTGCCTCATTTGGACAGAACATTTATGTCGTTTTCTTTTTGTGGTGTGTCATTGCAACCAGTAAAGAATCATGGGTGATGGCAAGCAACAAAAGGTGTTATTTTACTCCCGAAAAGAAAGTTGTGAAACATTTTGCAGGGTTGGCTGCTTGTTCAAGCATTCTGACTAGGCATGTGCAACGCCTCTGTGTTCATAATAATCCATCTTGATTCGATGCTAATGATTTTGTCCCGTGCCATCGTCATCCTGAGGAGATCATGGGGATGGCAATGATGATGATGATGGTTTAAGTTTAATGGCGCAAGGGAGACATTGGCAAAGAGCGCCAAATACAAGGTATTTGATGAGGAGGGAAAACATAAAATCATGTATTGAGTATAAGCATGGCTGATGTATAGGGCCAGGGTGAAGAACATGAGTTGTTAAAAGATAAATAGGGTGGCTGGTGCATAGAACCAGGGGTAAAATTATGGGTGGTATGAGATGACTTGTAAGAAATGAACTTCAGATAGGAACTTAAAGGTGTGCTGAACAGAGAACATGGCATCAATCTCCAAGAAGTATGACGGGTGTGGGGGAATATGGCGTGTGTGTAGTTGTGGGAAGTGTTTGCATAGTGTAATGTCGAGTGCCTTACATTTTATGAGCATGTGGATCACGGATAGGGCCTCTCCGCACCTGCTACAAAGAGGTCTTGGAGATCCAGTGAGAAGGTCCGAGTGCGTTGCATGTGTGCGCCCTATCCGTAATCTAGCCAAGGCGACTTCAGTGTATCTATTGCGTGTGTCGGTGGTGTATGGCCCCAAGTGAGTTTTTATTACTTGTAACTTGTCTGTTTGTTCACTCCAGTGTTTTTGCTATGTTTCGCGAAGTTGTTGTCTGATGTGTGGTTTCACGTCTGTGTAGGGTAATGAGGTTATGCCTACTGTATTCTAGAGTGTAGCAGCAGCAGCCATTCGATCCGCTGCTTCGTTCCCCGCTATACCACAGTGGCCATTGACCAAGCAAAGTACTAGTTCAAATTTGTGGACATACACAGACCTAATAGCATTGACAATTAAATTTATAACTTCATTTTTTGAAGACTTTGTTGACGGCAAGGCCCGCACAACACTGAGAAATATGTATTTATAATGGATTGTGGGATGTGTCTTTGAAGGATATGATTAACAACCAGAAGTAGACCATAAGCCTCTGCCGTAAAGATACTTGTATTACTGTTAAGAGTTCTAGTGACACTAAGGCGGGGCCCATGCACCGCGCAGGACACCGAGGTGGAAGTTTTAGAGGAGGCGTGTGAAATTCAGAACATTGGCACTTCTGCTGCAAATACAAGAAGCGCTGCAGAATTGCTCACGTGGGAGCTCGGTTTTTATCTGCATGTGTGAATTATGTGTCGCATGACACAGGGCGGAGATGCCATGGTGCTATGAAATCTGTTACAGAACTTTGGATGGTATCTAAAAAGGAGACAGCAAGCTCTGACGCTCCTTCTCTAACTCTGTAAGAGAAGGGCGCAGATAACGATGGTCGATTCAAAAGGAGTTTAGTCATGCATGTATCATGAAAAACTGATTTAAAAGGATGCTGTGCCATGGATGAAATTATAAAGGTATAAAGGAGGTCTGTGTATGCTCGCTGACGTTTTATGTTCCATTTGTTGCACTCTACATACAGGCTTTTGACCGGAGTAGTCCAGAAGGCACCACACGGCAGCAGAATCCTAGATGAAGGACAGGGTCCAGCATTCTGAGGGATGTTTCAGTGGCTGACCTATAGACAATGCTACCATAGTCCAATCGTGAACCTATTAGGCTGGTAAAAACACGTAAAAAAAGTTGTTTGTCAGCACCAAAAAAAAATGTGCGAGAGAACTTTCAGGATAGTCAGTGTTTTTAAGCATTGATGTTTTAGTTGTTTTATGTGTGGGATGAATGTGAGCTTTTCGTCAAAGATAATACCCAAGAACTGTGTTCCTTTTTTGCAGGAATAGAGACACCGTGGAGTTGAATGTCTGGATCCGGCCAAACGCCACGCCTCTGGGAAAACAAAACACAAGTGCACTTTCCTGGATTAAATTTAAACGTCGTCTACATAAATTGAACATGAAATTGATGGTGGTAGCGCCTTCGGAAGAGAATTCATTTTCACAATAAAAAGGGTGCAACTTAAAACTCCACCTTGCGGCACGCCGTTTTCCTGCACATGAACCCTAGAGAGTGCAGTTCCAACTCGCACACTAGAGGTTCTTTGAGACAAGTAGCTGACAAGTGTGTTCATCAGGATACCTGTAATGCCGAAGGACTTAAGGTTGCTTAGGATTCCATACCGCCACGTGGTATCGTACGCTTTTTTGGTTTTGTAGGAAAGCATCCTTTATATAGGACTCGAGCGCGACGAGTTGGTGGTTGGTGGACCGCCCCACCCTGAAGCCTGCTTGGCAGCTCTCGAGAAGACCATTGTACTCGAGAAAGTACACGAGTGTCCTGTTTATCATCTTCTCGAGGAGCTTGCACAGGCAGCTTGTGAGGGCGCTGGGCCGATAGCTAGCTGTAGAGGAAGGGTCTTTTCCTTCCTTCAGGAAAGCCACCACAATGGCCTCCCTCCGAGAGCGAGGAATGTGCCCCGAAAGCGAAATGTTGTTGTAAAAATGCAGGAGTGTTTCAAGAGTGTCTGGGTGTAGGTAATATATCATGTTGTAGGTGATTTTGTCTGCACCTAGAGCTGAAGGCTTTCTTGTGCTTAGAGCAACCTTCAGCTAATGAATGAAAAAAAAAGAATTGTAAGAAGTGTGCGATTTGTTGTTATCACGCAGCGACTTCTTTTACACAGATGTTTTGTGTTTCATGAAAGTGTTTGTGTAGTGTGTTAGCCTGGGCTTCCAGTAATTCCCCTGTTGTACTAACCAGGGGCAGGCTGTGTGTCTGTTGTCCTTTTAGTTTTCGTATTCGTGTCCAGACTTTGTGTGTGTCTGTGTAAGAGTTTATGGATGCCAAGAAGGTGTGCCAACTCTCTCGTTTTGCCTCACGGCGCACACGTTTTCCTAACGCCTTGGCCCGTTTGAACTAAATAAGCTTACCCGACGGGGGGTACCGACGGATGATACCCCACGCTTTGTTCTGGGCCTCTCGCGCCCGCCTACACTCCTCATTCCACCACGGCCTCCTCTGGTTGCGCGGGGTACCAGTGGCGTGGGGATAGACTTTTCGGCGGCGTCGAGGATGTGCGCCGTGAGCAGTTGGGTAGCTTCTTCAACGTACAGGTGTCCTATGGATGTGTGGTGTAGTTTGGATGTCTCTGTAAATATATTCCAGTTATCTCTTGCTTCGTTGAACCTGTTGTGGGAAGATGGACTGCATGGGCCTTTACCTATATATTTTAGTGAGGTGGGGAAGTGGTCACTGCCATATGGGTCAGTGCCCACACCCCGCTCAAGACATGGAAAGAGAATTGCCGAACCAATAGCCAAGTCAGGATTTGAGCATGTATTGTGTCCTATGTTATGGTATGTAGTCTGCTTCGTGTTTAAAAAGGCATGCTCCAGAGGATGTTAAAAACTTCTCTATCATCCGTGCGAGAAGAGCCCCACAGAGAATTGTGTGCATTGAAGTTGCCTGTTAGGATGTATGGTTCAGAAAGCTGGTCGACCAGCGCCTCAAATCAGAGCTCAGAAGTGCAAGATCAGGAGAGATGTAGAGGGAGCATACCGTTATCAACATAATAAATAATATTGTGCGGATGGCTACAGCCTCAATGACGGTGTTCAAGGTGACAGGGTGGCATGGTAAGGATTTGCGGGCGATTATGGCCACACCGCCAGAAGAGTGTGTGTTTTTCCTGTGGCTTTCCTGTTTTACAGGTAACTATTAAAGAATGGCATGCCCTTCAAGAGTCGCAAGAATGGCAAGAATGTAATGGCATGGCCTAGTACATTTTCAGGAATTCGCTGCCAGTAGAAGCACAGTAACTAGCAATCGTAAATCCTCTATCGGAATATTATTCCACCTCGATTGGACTTACAATTTATTTACGTGACAATTTGTAACCTAAGATTGGGGATCATTAGCCGGCAACGAGTTTTTTTCGCACAAGAATGAAAACCCGTCCTCCTTTTGCAGAGTTGTTTGTTTGTCGGATTTAACGCGTCGACGCAATACAGGCGATTATGCGCCCCGTAGTAGATGTCTCCGGAATAATTTTAACCACTTGGGTATCTTTAACGTGCCTTGATATCGCGTACACACGGACGGTTTTGCTTTTCGCCTCCATTAAATAGGTGGCCGCGGTGGCCTGGAATCTAACCCGTGAGCTCAGGCTTAGAAGCACAACGCTGTACCCAGTGAGCCACAACGGCGGGCTTGTTGCGGATTTGCCTAACAGTACAAGACTGGTAACAAGGTATGCGGAGGCCTCTATATGTGTATTATTCCTTCTTGATTCGATGTAATAATTATTACACAATGTCTCTTGGCGTGCCATCGCGACTATGGAGGATGATAAACGGTCAGTGGCAAATTTGCTCTAGAATCTAAGACATCGTATATTTTCCAGGGATTGCCGCCTCTACGAGCTTGGTAACTAGGCATCAGCGTTACGTCTTGTTTTGAAAATAATTTAACTGTTTATTGCGTAGTGTTTTTGTAGGGTGGCATTCAATAATTGGGCACACTTCGGGGGTGACAAAAAGCCAGAGGTAAAACTTGTTAAGGAGCAGGAAGATAACCTAGATTTTGTCCAGTTGCCGCCCAAAAAAAGCCTGATAAACTAGGTATTTTAAACCACCCGATCGACGCCATATTCTTGTCTCTTTCGAGATAACGTTTTTTACGTTATGTTGGGGCGTGTTATTGCGATCACTAGGAAGCCATGGGGGTTGACAAGCAGACAGAGGTATTATCGGCTCCTGCATAGTAAAGCCTCATACTTTTTTAGGTTACCACCAGTACACCTTTGTTTACTAGGGATGGTTAACTCCTCAATAAGCATAATATTCTCTCTCAAGGGACGTAACGTTTAACCAACGCTTTTATGGAATACCATGCGAGTATTACAAAAAATGTAGGATGACAAGGCAGCCAGACGTAACACGTATTTACAACGGCGCAGCCTTCTTACGTTGTGCAGCGTTAGCCGCCCGTAGTACGATAATAACTCTGCATGCACCACGCCTATAAGTTATATTCCGTATCGATTGAACAGAGTATTTGTTTACATAAGGTTATCGTAGCATGCTATTGCGATCATTTACAAGACATGGTGAATGACAAGCTTGTAAATGGGTTATTTTGCTTAAGAAGGAAAGGCCTTCTTACTGTTTGCAGTGCTGTCAAAAACCACAAGACTGGTAATAGGCCGAACCACGCATGTATCTGTGTAATATTCTGTCTCGATTCGCACCAAGATATTTATGTAATGTTTTTGGCATGCCATCGGTATCACTAGGATAAAATAGGAATTACAAGCACCCAGGTACGGCATTTTTTTATGAATCTAATGAATAAATCTAGCTCAATTAGCTGCCAGTACTAGCTTCTGATCTGAGCACCAGCCACACGTCTGCGTAAAGCATTTTTTATGTAATATTTATTTACCTAACATTCCTGTGCCGTGCAGCCAAGCAGCCAGAGGTGGTATTTTGCTGAAGTATTGAAATCTTTCATACATTTTGTAGATTTGCTGCCAGTAAAACCTCGGTATCTAAGCATGCTTTCCGCTGCTATCGGCCAAACAGCCGGTCTTGATTCCAGGAAATATTAATTCAACTCATGTTTATTGGCGTGCCAACGCAATCAGCAGGAATATATGTTGGATGACAAGCAACAAGAGGGTTCATTTTCTTCACGTATTGGCAGGCGTTATTAGATTTGCAGTGTTATCTGCCATTACAAGCTTGGTGACAAGGCATGAACCACGGCTTTATCTAGTAATTATCCGATCTTTCATGGGGTAATATTTCTTACATAATGTTTCAGTGGCGGGCATTAGTGTACATTAGGAATAATATTGGGGACGACAAGCAGCCAGATGCATTATTTTGCTCAAAAATGGGAAGCTATCGAAATATTTGCAGAGTTACCCCTCAGCACAACCTTGTTAACTATGCACGCACGACCCCTCCATTTAGGAAATATTGATCTCGATTCAACATAGTTCATTTACACAATGTTTCCTGGTAGGGATACCTTTAGGAAGACAAAGATACGGCATGCCGCAAGAATTGTTTTTTTGCTCACTAATGGAAAGATGTCCTTTATTTTGCCGAGTAATCCACATGTACAAGCTTCGTAACAAGGCCTCTATCAGCAAAGAATTCCACCTCAAGTCGACGTATTATTTCTTTTCCTTAGGATGTTGTGGCCTGCCATCACAATTATTATAAAACATGGGGGAAGAAAAGCAGCCCGAAGAGTTCTTTTTCTCCCAAATTGCAAGCTATCATATTTCTTGCAGGGTTAGCCACAAGTACAAGCTTTGTAACTATTCATGCACCACGCCTCTATCTGCTGAACATTAGGTGCAGAGTTTTTTAAATGTTTATTTTCGAAATGATCATGTGGCATGCTATTGCGATGAGTGGGCCAATATGGGGGATCACAACTAGCCAGACGGGCAATATTGCTTGCGATTGGGAATCCCCGCACATTTTCCAGGATTCGCCACCAGTACAAACTTAGTAGCTGTGTATGCACCACGCCCCTTTTTGCGAATTGTTCAGTCTTGATTCTACCAACTGTTTTTTACGTTATGTTCTTGCGGTCAAGTCCACGATAATGCGTATTGTTTATGCGGCTCGCCCAGGAGTGTGCAGTAGATGTCGGAGGTACGGCTGGCTAGACAAGATATTGGTTACTTTTCAAGAAGACGAAATATTGAATTTGGAAATGGCAAAGCAATACAATCTCCACCTCCAGCTGATGGCATAAACCTAGCGGAGCTTTCGAAGTCAATTGATACGCGCAACAGAACTGAGATTTAAACGCATAATATGAAGAGCGCAAGCAAGCTCTATAACACGGAGATAGCCTTGAAAGCAGTGGAAAGGCTCCTAGGTATGGTGACGAATGAGATGTATGCAATTAAAGACAAGGAAGGCAATGCCATCACAGATAGGTATAAAATAGTGTTTGCCAGGAGTTAAATAGAGTTCGGCACAGTAGCTGTGGCATGCCGAATAATGCCGAGCGAGGAAGTAGTTTAGAGAAATTTACACGTCACCATTATAGACAGAAGGAGTAAAGGAGGCATTGAAATATATTCCAGGAGACAAAAACTTTTTGACCTCTTGATGGATGGCGGGAAAATCGTGCTAGAAAAACTGGCGAACGTGTAAATGTGATGCCTAATGACAACGAGTGTACCGGACTCTTGGAAGACCGGGAACATGACCCTGTTTCATAAGAAAGGTTACATGAGGGATTTGAAAAAGTATCGGCAAGTCAGGTTACTGTCATTCGTCTACAAAGTAGTTATTCAACATAAGAGCTAACACAATTTCTACAACGCTACATTTCGACCTATTTAACAGTATCGGCAAGTCAGGTTACTGTCATTCGTCTACAAAGTAGTTATTCAACATAAGAGCTAACACAATTTCTACAACGCTACATTTCGACCTATTTAACAAAAGGGGTTTCGTAAAGGCTGTTCAAAAATAGACTCAAACCCTATATATGACCTGCATAGATTATAAAAAAGCATTTGACTCGGCGCAATCTTCGGCAGTAAATCAGCCTTTGCAGAATAAAGGTGTAGACAAGCAATAGTTAAGAATACTTGACAATATTTACAATATCTGCATTGCTATCATTGTCATCCATAAGCACAGCTGTAAAGTAACTATAAGAACGGGCATCAGACAAGGAGGCACAATCTATTCAAAGTTCTTTACAGCATGCTTTGAACAGGTATCCATAACATTATATGGGAAACAGTTGGGTGTAAGGTTTATTGTAGAATACATCAGTAACGTCAGCTTTGCTGATGACGTTACCTTGCTATATAATTTCGGTGGACGAATTGCAAAGTGTGTTTACCACACTGTAGAAGCAGACAAGAACAGTGGGCCTGCAAATAATTGGCAGAATACATAAGTAATGCTCGGAAATCGGTGGTCAGGACCGCAGTGTGAGATAGGTGGTGAGGCAGTGGAAAGGTACATAGGAGAAAAAGTAGCTGCGAAACCCAACCAACAGTCCGAAATAATTAAAAGGATAAAAATAGGGTGGAGTGTATTCGGCCGGTATTCCAGGATAACGAATAGGACACTTCAATTTCCCCTATAGAAGAACGTGTATAACAGCTGCATCTTACCGGTACTCACTTAAGAAGCAGAACCTTCCATATTCCCTTAAAGCTTTTAACAAGGCACGTGCCACTTATCTACTGGCGTAGTACTCCATTTTTATACATAAGATTTTATTCGCGTGCCATCACCATTGCTAGGAAGAAATGGGGGATGAAAAGCAGTAAGAGGCGCTACTTTGATTTGGGATGGGAAGCCGTCGCAGATTTTTCAGTGGAGCCACGACCACAAGCTTGGTAACCAGGCATTCAATAACACTGTACCTGTGTAATATTCTCTCTCAAAGCGATGCAATGTTTATAAACGCATTTTTTGTGGCGTGCCTTTGCGATAACTGTGAGGACATGTCTTTTCGATTAGTATAAGGACATGAGGACTCAAGTAGACAGACGGCCTATTTTGCTGCCGATTGGGATGCCGTCGTACAGTTAGCATGATGGCCACAAATAGATGCTTGGTATCAGGATCTTCCATGCGTCTATCTAGCAAATGTCGCATCTCGATATAACGTAATATTTATATACCTTAAGGAGTTCTGTTTTTCTATCGTGGTCATCCAGAAGGTTCATCTAAAGGGCCCTCAGGGTGCGGGAGAAAGATAAAATATGTTATCTTTTTTCCGAATGAGAAGCCATGGAACATTTTGCAGGATTAGGTAGTACTACATCACTTTACATATGCATCTCGCGTATTTCTGTTTATTCTTTCCCATGCACCTAATGTTTATTTACGCAATGTTTGGTGGCGTGTTATTGACATTATCAGGAAGACATATATTATTTTGCTTCCGAATGCGAAGTTTTCTTATATCTTGCCGGGTTAGCCACAAGAAAAAATGCTACCTTAACCTAGATCACTCCCCTTCTGTGACATATTCAGCCTCAAAATATCGTAATTTATATTTACCTAAAGTGTTCAGGGTGTGCCATTGGGAATATTCCTTAAAAATCTAGGATGAAAAACTGCCAAAGTTATTAACTTTTCCCGAACGCAAGGCCGTCTTACATTTATTTATTTATTTATGATACCCTCAGGGACAAAGGCATTACAGAGGGGAGTGGTGTCAGAGCAATGAAATAAACAACAACAACAAAAAAAACAGCACAAAGACGTTAAGATACAATATACAATAAAATCATTACAACAATGTAATTAAAAATTGCCACTGCAACTCATCAAAAGCAAACATTAGAAGAACTGATTATACAATGTTAGCTAGAACGTTTCGAAACTGGTGTACGTCATTAATAGATACAGTGTCAAAAGGAAGGCGATTCCAGTCACGACTTGTCCGGTGCAAGAAGGAATGAAAACAATGCATTGTTTTGCATACATCAATTCCAACTTTGCATTCATGGTCAACGCGACGGGATTGATAATGTGGCCTAGGTATAAGCTCGTCACGCAGAACGGGGTGGTGATACAGCTTATGAAAAATAGTTAGTCGTGAAGTTTGACGCCTAGTGGAGAGAAATGGGAGGGCTAAATAAGACTTCATTCTAGTAATGCTCGCGGTTCAATGGTAGTTGGCTAGCACAAATCTAACAGAATTATTTTAAACAAGTTCTAGTGCAGTTATACGTTTTCCGTGACATGGGTCCCATACTGAGCATGCATATTCCAGTTTCGAACGAACTAATGTTTTGTAAAGCAATAATTTGAGTGATGAAGGAGCTGTAAAGAAGTTGCGGCGCAAGTAACCCAACATGCGGTTAGCCTGGTTAACAATATGCTCAATATGAATGTTCCAGGTTACGTTCGTGGTAATGTGAATGCCAAGGTATTTGTAGGAAGCAAGTGATTCTTACTGGACATTGTTAATAGAATATTGTCTTGGGTTGGTCTTAGTACGAGAAACACGCATTCTCTTGCATTTGTTTGTGTTGAGTTCCATTAGCCAAGTTTTAGACCAATTAACAACAGAGTTCAAATCAGACTGCAAAATGGTAGTGTCGTTATAAGAGGTCATTTCGCGGAAAATAACACAGTCATCAGCAAATAAAAGGACATTAGATTTTAACAAAGAAGGCAAGTCATTAATATAAATAAGAAACAAGAGTGGCCCAATGACCGAACCCTGCGGTACACCTGAATAAACAGGGCTGAATGGAGAGCAAGATTGATTAGCGACAACAAACTGCGAACAGTTAGTCAAAAAATATTCAATCCACGTCAACAAGCTCCTGTCAATGTTTAATTGATTTAGTTTATGAAGCAGTAGCCCGTGTGAAACTTTATCGAATGCCTTTGAAAAGTCTAAAAATATGCAGTCAGGCTGCGAGGACCTATCTAAAATTTGATGTAATGTGTGAGTAAAATAAATTAGTGGGGTTTCACAGGAGTATGTCTTGCGAAAACCGTGTTGGGCTGCTGCGAAAAATGAGTTGGATTCCAGATAATTAACCAAATTACTGTAGATGACATGCTCTAGTATTTTGCAGCAGTTACTGGTAAGAGAAATGGGGCGATAATTACATGGAATATTTTTGTTTCCAAAGTTTGTCGCCAGGACAATATTTGGGACTTGAAATGCACCACGCCTCTATCTGCGTTATATTTCGTGACCGTTGCACTTAAAGTGTATCTACCTAATGTATTTTCTGCGCGCTATCGGGATCGCTAGGAAAGCATTCGGAATGATAAGCACCCAGAGGGGTTGTTTTACTCACGAATGAAAAGCACTTAATATTTTGCATTGTTAGCATCTAGTACAATCTTGGTGTTAAAGCAAACACCAGGCCTCTTTCTGCATAATATTTCGCCTCGATTCGACACAAATGTGTGTACATAAAGTATTGCCATGCGCCAAGAATACTACAAAATCATATTACGCAAAAAAGAGGTGTGGTCCAGGCCTTGTAACCAAGCTTGCACTAGCAGCTAACCGAGCAAAACGTGCGACGGCTTACAATTCAGGAGGAACATATTGCCTTTAGGCTCTTACCATTTACACGTCATCCTATACTTTGTTTCATACATCAAGTCCAATGCCGTGAAGGCTACACAAGCAGTATGCAAAAAAAGAAAAGAAGAGGGGTACCTCCCCGCGTGATGTTTAGGCCTGTGGTATACATTTGTTGCTTCAGAGACACGACAACGCAGTTTGAAGTGCATTGGGTAAAAACCAGGGACATTTTTACCAAATAAATATCTTAATTAGGTTTTATTCCTACTACCTTGGACACTACACGCTTGAGGAAATGAATTGCACCTTGTGGGGGCTAAAACATAAGCTCGCACCAATGTTTGACCAGCAATGGCGACTTTGTCCTGAATCCGATGATTGTCCGTTTACTTTGTCGTTCTACCCGATAACATTCTTAATTGCTTATTTAGTTGCCACAGCTGCTACAACCAAGCTGGTTTAACAACAGGAGTTTTCATTGAAATTTCATTCTCTCCGTTGTACTGATAATTCCTTCTTTGCTGGCTTCTTCTAAAACACTCAGCATGTTAGTGATTATACCAGGCCACCAGGAGAGCAACGGGTTCAGTTTTTCAAAAGCAGGGTGGAACCTATCAAGCATGGCGCTGTGGGGTAGACCTTGACACTTTGCGGGACCAATACAGCATTTCTTATTCATCGGAAAGGCCAGAAATTCGATTTCTGTTTCTTGGAATATTAATTTCTGGCAGAGCAACACACGTAACATATCGTCGATGTGTTTTTCGCTTCTGTCCTGATTATTTTTTCGCATATATTTGAGAATGCTTGTGCGTGATTTATTTCTTCGCGACACTTACTCCACATGCAAGGAAGAGTTATATTTTTGTTGCGATAGGCTCTTATTAGCCAGGTAATAAGTATTTACAAATTTGGGTAATCTGTTTTTACATACACAACACCTCTACGATACGTTTTTCTATGTTATAGAAACGTCTACCGTGTATAAAATGCAGTGACAAAAATAGTGCTAGCTGAAGAGTTTGAGATTTCTTTCCATGCATAATGCGTAAAGGTGCCATATGAATTCCTTGAAATACTCGAATATTGCAACACGGCGCCGACATTCGAAGTTTAAAAACGCTAACTTTGTTTCATAGAAACTGTAAACTTCATTTATTTTATTTCAATGTGGGGTTCGAGTTCCGTTCTTCCGCCCAGTTGTTGCAGAAGTCTTGGGTAAATTCCTTCTGTTTACACTTGCCGGTGGAACAGGGTAGCATTACACTGCCGCGTTCCTTATATTCGCATTTATTGGCGATGGTACACCCCACAAACCAAACCACACGACGAGGAAAGACTGTTTGCTGTGTCATGGTAAAAAGCCTTATCACGGAATCAGCTCAGCTTAGAGCATCGCTAGCACGCTGGATAGAAAGGTGCCCACGCTTAAGCCTAACCAGTTGATACTCGTTAGAAAAGCCACCGGTGAAAGGTCGCACACTACTGGCAAATCAAACAAGTTCATCAATGCACTTTTTATTCATCACCGAAACGAGCGCTCGACTCATCGAAGGCTGATTTACCCGATTCACAAATGCTGCAAACAAGTTGCTCAATTTCACTGTCTACAATCATGTCGCATTTTCATACTTCAGCCTGATCTTCCTCTATGTGAGCGCATCCGTGTGGCAAGTTTTAAAGCTCACAGATGCCAGTGCTTCCGGAAGAAGTTTTTCGACTTGAGACAAAGTGAAACCCCTGTTCCGTGTTAGGATGTATCCTTCACCCGGCTGCAAACAAGTACAATCTCGTGGAACGCGCAGAGGCAAAGGGGTATACAAAGCTCTTTATGGCCGTGAATAGCCGCCAGAGTGTCGATGCGGTACAAAGTACTGGATTGGTTAACCGCTTGCAAAAGATCCAGCAGTTAAGCTGTCCCCATGTCCTGTGACCAAAGAACCCAGTTCTTTGTGAGAAAAGCTGAATATGACTTTTGCACGTCGACTTGGTACGTGCGTTTCCAAAATCTACGTCGTGGTATGGCGCCTTATCCATGACAACGATGACATTGTCGGAATGTTCCACAAACGCTTGTGCATTAACCACGTTTCAAATAATCTGCCATCAATCTCGGAGTGGCAGTCAGCATTGCTCTACTGTTTGCTCGAATGTGGTCAGCTCATCCTTCCGCTAAACCTGTATCTCTACTCAAATAAGGTACATATATCAAATGGGGCCATTTTACCAAAGGCACAGTTATTCATGTCGTGAGACAGTTTAGTATAAAGCGTCTTGAGATTAATTTACAGTCCTGTAGTGCGAAACGTCTTTTTCGTGGTTCCCTGTTTTGACCCATGTTTTGTTTAGGTTGATGCACCTGTACCATGCGGGTCTAACAAATGCACCAGTAAGTGCACCTTTAGGAAGACACAGATACGGCATGCTGCAAGAATTGTTTTTTTGCTCACTAATGGAAAGATGTCCTTTATTTTGCCGAGTAATCCACATGTACAAGCTCGTAACAAGGCCTCTATCAGCAAAGAATTCCACCTCAAGTCGACGTATTATTTCTTTTCCTTAGGATGTTGTGGCCTGCCATCACATTTATTATAAAACATAGGGGAAGAAAAGCAGCCCGAAGAGTTCTTTTTCTCCCAAATTGCAAGCTATCATACTTTTTGCAGGGTTAGCCACAAGTACAAGCTTTGTAACTATTCATGCACCACGGATCTATCTGCTTAACATTAGGTGCAGAGGTTTTTAAATGTTTATTTTCGCATTGATCATGTGGCATGCTATTGCGATGAGTGGGCCAATATGGGGGATCACAACTAGCCAGACGGGCAATATTGCTTGCGATTGGGAATCCCCGCACATTTTGCAGGATTCGCCACCAGTACAAACTTAGTAGCTATGTATGCACCACGCCCCTTTTTTCGAATTGTTCAGTCTTGATTCTACCAACTGTTTTTTACGTTATGTTCTTGCGGTCAAGTCCACGATAATGCGTATTGTTTATGCGGCTCGCTCAGGAGTGTGCAGTAGATGTCGGAGGTACGGCTGGCTAGACAAGATATTGGTTACTTTTCAAGAAGACTAAATATTGAATTTGGAAATGGCAAAGCAATGCAATCTCCACCTCCAGCTGATGGCATAAACCTAGCGGAGCTTTCGAAGTCAATTGATACGCGCAAAAGAACTGAGATTTAAACGCATAATATGAAGAGCACAAGCAAGCTCTATAACACGGAGATAGCCTTGAAAGCAGTAGAAAAGCTCCTAGGTATGGTGACGAATGAGATGTATGCAATTAAAGACAAGGAAGGCAATGTCATCACAGATAGGTATAAAATAGTGTTTGCCAGGAGTTAAATAGTGATCGGCACAGTAGCTGTGGCATGCCGAATAATGCCGAGCGAGGAAGTAGTTCAGGAAAATTTACATCTCACCATTATAGACAGAAGGAGTAAAGGAGGCATTCAAAGATATTGCAGGAGACAAAAACTTTTTGACCTCTTGATGGATGAAGGAAAATCGTGCTAGAAAAACTGGCGAACGTGTACATGTGATGCCTAATGAGAACGAGTGTACCGGACTCTTGGAAGAACGGGACCATGACCCTGTTTCATAAGAAAGGTTCAATGAGGGATTTGAAAAAGTATCGGCAAGTCAGGTTACTGTCATTCGTCTACAAAGTAGTTATTCAACATAAGAGCTATGAGAATTTCTACAACGCTACATTTCGACGTATTTAACAAAAGGGGTTTCGGAAAGCCACCGGTGAAAGGTCGCACACTACTGGCAAATCAAACAAGTTCATCAATGCACTTTTTTATTCATCACCGAAACGAGCGCTCGACTCATCGAAGGCTGATTTACCCGATTCACAAAGGCTGCAAACAAGTTGCTCAATTTCACTGTCTACAATCATGTCACATTTTCATACTTCAGCCTGATCTTCCTCTATGTGAGCGCATCCGTGTGGCAAGTTTTAAAGCTCACAGATGCCAGTGCTTCCGGAAGAAGTTTTTCGATTTGAGACAAAGTGAAACCCCTGTTCCGTGTTAGGATGTATCCTTCACCCGGCTGCAAACAAGTACAATCTCGTGGAACGCGCAGAGGCAAAGGGGTATACAAAGCTCTTCATGGCCGTGAATAGCCGCCAGAGTGTCGATGCGGTACAAAGTACTGGATTGGTTAACCGCTTGCAAAAGATCCAGCAGTTAAGCTGTCCCCATGTCCTGTGACCAAAGAGCCCAGTTCTTTGTGAGAAAAGCTGAATATGACTTTTAGACATCGACTTGGTAGGTGCGTTTCCAAAATCTACGTCGTGGTATGGCGCCTTATCCATGACAACAATGACATTGTCGGAATGTTCCACAAACGCTTGTGCGTTAACCACGTTTCAAATAATCTGCCATCAATCTCGGAGTGGCAGTCAGCATTGCTCTACTTGTTTGCTCGAATGTGGTCAGCTCATCCTTCCGCTAAACCTGTATCTCTACTCAAATAAGGTACATATATCAAATGGGGCCATTTTACCAAAGGCACAGTTATTCATGTCGTGAGACAGTTTAGGATAAAGCGTCTTGAGATTAATTTACAGTCCTGTAGTGCGAAACGTCTTTTTCGTGGTTCCCAGTTTTGACCCATGTTTTGTTTAGGTTGATGCACCTGTACCATGCGGGTCTAACAAATGCACCAGTAATTGCACCTTTAGGAAGACACAGATACGGCATGCTGCAAGAATTGTTTTGTTGCTCACTAATGGAAAGATGTCCTTTATTTTGCCGAGTAGTCCACATGTACAAGCTTCGTAACAAGGCCTCTATCAGCAAAGAATTCCACCTCAAGTCGACTAATATTTTTTTTTCTTAGGATGTTGTGGCCTGCCATCACATTTATTATGAAACATGGGGGAAGAAAAGCAGCCCGAAGAGTTCTTTTTCTCCCAAATTGCAAGCTATCATACTTTTTGCAGGGTTAGCCACAAGTACAAGCTTTGTAACTATTCATGCACCACGCCTCTATTTGCTTAACATTAGGTGCAGAGTTTTTTAAATGTTCATTTTTGCATTGATCATGTGGCATGCTATTGCGATGAGTGGGCCAATATGGGGGATCACAACTAGCCAGACGGGCAATATTGCTTGCGATTGGGAATCCCCGCACATTTTGCAGGATTCGCCACCAGTACAAACTTAGTAGCTATGTATGCACCACGCTCCTTTTTGCGAATTGTTCAGTCTTGATTCTACCAACTGTTTTTTACGTTATGTTCGTGCGGTCAAGTCCACGATAATGCGTATTGTTTATGCGGCTCGCTCAGGAGTGTGCAGTAGATGTCGGAGGTACGGCTGGCTAGACAAGATATTGGTTACTTTTCAAGAAGACTAAATATTGAATTTGGAAATGGCAAAGCAATACAATCTACACCTCCAGCTGATGGCATAAACCTAGCGGAGCTTTCGAAGTCAATTGATACGCGCAAGAGAACTGAGATTTAAACGCATAATATGAAGAGCACAAGCAAGCTCTATAACACGGAGATAGCCTTGAAAGCAGTGGAAAGGCTTATAGGTATGGTGAAGAATGAGATGTATGCAATTAAAGACAAGGAAGGCAATGCCATCACAGATAGGTATAAAATAGTGTTTGCCAGGAGATAAATAGAGATCGGCACAGTAGCTGTGGCATGCCGAATAATGCCGAGCGAGGAAGTAGTATAGAGAAATTTACATCTCACCATTAGAGACAGAAGGAGTAAAGGAGGCATTGAAAGATATTCCAGGAGACAAAAACTTTTTGACCTCTTGATGGATGGCGGGAAAATCGTGCTAGAAAAACTGGCGAACGTGTACATGTGATGCCTAATGAGAACGAGTGTACCGGACTCTTGGAAGAACGGAAACATGACCCTGTTTCATAAGAAAGGTTACATGAGGGATTTGAAAAAGTATCGGCAAGTCAGGTTACTGTCTTTCGTCTACAAAGTAGTTATTCAACAGAAGAGCTAACACAATTTCTACAACGCTACATTTCGACCTATTTAACAAAAGGGGTTTCGGAAAGGCTGTTCAAAAATACACTCAAACCCTATATATGACCTGCATAGATTATAAAAAAGCATTTGACTCGGCGCAATCTTCGGCAGTAAATCAGCCATTGCAGAATAAAGGTGTAGACGAGCAATGGTTAAGAATACTTGACAATATTTACAATATCTGCATTGCTATCATCGTCATTCATAAGCACAGCTGTAAAGTAACTATAAGAACGGGCATCAGACAAGGAGGCACAATCTATCCAATGTTGTTCACAGCATGTTTTCAACAGGTATCCATAACATTAGATGGGAGACAGTTGGGTGTAAGGTTTATTGTAGAATACATCAGTAACGTCAGCTTTGCTGATGACGTTACCTTCCTATATAATTTCGGGGGACGAATTGCAAAGTGTGTTTACCACACTGTAGAAGCAGAGTAGGACCGTGGGCCTGCAAATTAACCCGCAGAATACATAAGTAATGCTCGGTAATCGGTGGTCAGGACCACAGTGTGAGATAGGTGGTGAGGCAGTGGAAACGTACATAGGAGAAAAAGTAGCTGCGAAACCCAACCAACAGTCCAAGATAATTAAAAGGATAAAAATAGGGTGGAGTGTATTCTGCCGGTATTCCAGGATAACGAATAGGACACTTCAATTTCCCCTATAGAAGAACGTGTATAACAGCTGCATCTTACCGGTACTCACTTAAGAAGCAGAACCTTCCATATTCCCTAAGAGCTTTTAACTAGGCACGTGCCACTTATCTACTGGCGTAGTACTCCATTTTTACATAAGATTTTCTTCGCGTGCCATCACCATTGCTACGAAGAAATGGGGGATGAAAAGCAGTAACAGGCGTTACTTTGATTTGGGATGGGAAGCCGTCGCAGATTTTTCAGTGGAGCCACGACCACAAGCTTGGTAACCAGGCATTCAATAACACTGTACCTGTGTAATATTCTCTCTCAAAGCGATGCAATGTTTATAAACGCATTTTTTGTGGCGTGCCTTTGCGATAACTATGAGGACATGCCTTTTCGATTAGTACAAGGACATGAGGACTCAAGTAGACAGACGGCCTATTTTGCTCCCGATTGGGATGCCGTCGAACAGTTAGCAGGATGGCCACAAATAGATGCTTGGTATCAGGATATTCCATGCGTCTACCTAGCAAATGTCGCATCTCGATATAACGTAATATTTATATACCTTAAGGAGTTCTGTTTTTCTATCGTGGTCATCTTGAAGGTTCATCTAAAGGGCCCTCAGGATGCGGGAGAAAGATAAAATATGTTATCTTTTTTCCGAATGAGAAGCCATGGAACATTTTGCAGGATTAGGTAGTACTACATCATTTTACCTACATATGCATCTTGCGTATTTCTGTTTATTCTTTCCCATGCACCTAATGTTTATTTACGCAATGTTTGGTGGCGTGTTATCGACATTATTAGGAAGACATATATTATTTTGCTTCCGAATGCGAAGTTTTCTTATATCTTGCCGGGTTAGCCACAAGAAAAAATGCTACCTTAACCTAGATCACTCCTCTTCTGTGACATATTCAGCCTCAAAATATCGTAATTTATATTTACCTAAAGTGTTCAGGGTGTGCCATTGGAATTATTCCGTAAAAATCTAGGATGAAAAACTCCCAAAGTTATTAACTTTTCCCGAACGCAAGGCCGTCTTACATTTATTTATTTTTTTATTTATTTATGATACCCTCAGGGCCAAAGGCATTACAGAGGGGAGTGGTGTGAGAGCAATGAAATAAACAACAACAAAAAAAACAGCACAAAGACGTTAAGATACAACATACAATAAAATCATTAACACAATGTAATTAAAAATTGCCACTGCGACTCATCAAAAGCAAACATTATAGGAACTGATTGTACAATGTTAGCTAGAACATTTCGAAACTGGTGCACGTCATTAATAGATACAGTGTCAAAAGGAAGGCGATTCCAGTCACGACTTGTCCGGGGCAAGAAGGAATGAAAACAATGCATTGTTTTGCATACATCAATTCCAACTTTGCACTCATGGTCAACGCGACGGGATTGATAATGTGGCCTAGGTATAAGCTCGTCACGCAGAACGGGGTGGTGATACAGCTTATGAAAAATAGTTAGTCGTGAAGTTTGACGCCTAGTGGAGAGAAATGGGAGGGCTAAATCAGACTTCATTCTAGTAATGCTCGCGGTTCAATGGTAGTTGGCTAGCACAAATCTAACAGAATTATTTTGAACAAGTTCTAGTGCAGTTATACGTTTTCCGTGACATGGGTCCCATACTGAGCATGCATATTCCAGTTTCAAACAAAATAATGTTTTGTAAAGCAATAATTTGAGTGATGAAGGTGCTGTAAAGAAGTTGCGGCGCAAGTAACCCAACATGCGGTTAGCCTGGTTAACAATATGCTCAATATGAAGGTTCCAGGTTAAGTTCGTGGTAATGTGAATGCCAAGGTATTTGTAGGAAGCAACTGATTCTTATTGGACATTGCTAATAGAATATTGTGTTGGGTTGGTCTTAGAACGAGAAACACGCATTTTCTTGCATTTGTTAGTGTTGAGTTCCATTAGCCAAGTTTTAGACCAATTAACAACACAGTTCAAATCAGACTGCAAAATGGTAGTGTCGTTATCAGAGGTTATTTCGCGGAAAATAACACAGTCATCAGCAAATAAAAGGACATTAGATTTTAACAAAGAAGGCAAGTCATTAGTATACATAAGAAACAAGAGGGGCCCAATGACCGAACCCTGCGGTACACCTGAATAAACAGGGCTGAATGGAGAGCAAGATTGATTAGCGACAACAAACTGCGAACAGTTAGTCAAAAAATATTCAATCCACGTCAACAAGCTCCTGTCACTGTTTAATTGATTTAGTTTATGAAGCAGTAGCCCGTGTGAAACCTTATCGAATGCCTTTGAAAAATCTAAAAATATGCAGTCAGCCTGCGAGGACCTATCTAAAATTTGATGTAATTTGTGAGTAAAATAAATTAGTGGGGTTTCACAGGAGTATGTCTTGCGAAAACCGTGTTGGGCTGCTGCGAAAAATGAGTTGGATTCCAGATAATGAACCAAATTACTGTAGATGACATGCTCTAGTATTTTTCAGCAGTTACTGGTAAGAGAAATGGGGCGATAATTACATGGATTATTTTTGTTTCCAAAGTTTGTCGCCAGGACAATATTTGGGACTTGAAATGCACCACGCCTCTATCTGCGTTATATTTCGTGACCGTTGCACTTAAAGTGTATCTACCTAATGTATTTTCTGCGCGCTATCGGGATCGCTAGGAAAGCATTCGGAATGATAAGCACCCAGAGGGGTTGTTTTACTCACGAATGAAAGCACTTTATATTTTGCATTGTTAGTATCTAGTACAATCTTGGTGTTAAAGCAAACACCAGGCCTCTTTCTGCATAATATTTCGCCTCGATTCGACACAAATGTGTGTACATAAAGTATTGCCATGCGCCAAGAATACTACACAATCATATTACGCAAAAAAGAGGTGTGGTCCAGGCCTTGTAACCAAGCTTGCACTAGCAGCTAACCGAGCAAAACGTGCGACGGCTTACAATTCAGGAGGAACATATTGCCTTTAGGCTCTTACCATTTACACGTCATCCTATACTTTGTTTTCATACATCAAGTCCAATGCCGTGAAGGCTACACAAGCAGTATGCAAAAAAAGAAAAGAAGAGGGGTACCTCCCCGCGTGATGTTTAGGCCTGTGGTATACATTTGTTGCTTCAGAGACACGACAACGCAGTTTGAAGTGCATTGGGTAAAAACCAGGGACATTTTCACCAAATAATATCTTAATTATGTTTTATTCCTACTACCTTGTACACTACACGCATGAGGAAATGAATTGCACCTTGTGGGGGCTAAAACATAAGCTCGCACCAATGTTTGACCAGCAATGGCGACTTGTCCTGAATCCGATGATTGTCCGTTTACTTTGTTGTTCCTCCTCCCGATAACATTCCTAATTGCTTTAATTAGTTGCCACAGCTGCTACAACCAAGCGGTTTAACAACAGGGGTTTCATTGAAATTTCATTCTCTCCGTTGTACTGATAATTCCTTCTTTGCTGGCTTCTTCTAAAACACTCAGCATGTTAGTGATTATACCAGGCCACCAGGGAGAGCAACGGGTTTCAGTTTTCAAAAGCAGGGTGGAACCTATCAAGCATGGCGCTGTGGGGTAGACCTTGACACTTTGCGGACCAATACAGCATTTCTTATTCATCGGAAAGGCCAGAAATTCGATTTCTGTTTCTTGGAATATTAATTTCTGGCAGAGCAACACACGTAACATATCGTCGATGTGTTTTTTCGCTTCTGTCCTGATTATTTTTCGCATATATTTTTGAATGCTTGTGCGTGATTTATTTCTTCGCGACACTTACTCCACATGCAAGGAAGAGTTATATTTTTTTTGCGATAGGCTCTTATTGGCCAGGTAATAAGTATTTTACAAATTTGGGTAATCTGTTTTTACATACACAACACATCTACGATACGTTTTTCTATGTTTATAGAAACGTCTAACCGTGTATAAAATTGCAGTGACAAAAATAGTGCTAGCTGAAGAGTTTGAGATTTCTTTCCATGCATAATGCGTAAAGGTGCCATATGAATTCCTTGAAATACCCGAATATTGCAACACGGCGCCGACATTCGAAGTTTTAAAAACGCTAACTTTGTTTCATAGAAACTGTAAACTTCATTTATTTTATTTCAATGTGGGGTTCGAGTTCCGTTCTTCCGCCCAGTTGTTGCAGAAGTCTTGGGTATATTCCTTCTGTTTACACTTGCCGATGGAACAGGGTAGCATTACACTGCCGCGTTCCTTATATTCGCATTTATTCGCGATGGTACACCCCACAAACCAAACCACACGACGTGGAAAAGACTGTTTGCTGTGTCATGGAAAAAAGCCTTATCACGGAATCAGCTCAGCTTAGAGCATCGCTAGCACGCTGGATAGAAGGTGCACCACGCTTAAGCCTAACCAGTTGATACTCGTTAGAAAAGCCACCTGTGAAAGGTCGCACACTACTGGCAAATCAAACAAGTTCATCAATGCACTTTTTTATTCATCACCGAAACGAGCGCTCGACTCATCGAAGGCTGATTTACCCGATTCACAAATGCTGCAAACAAGTTGCTCAATTTCACTGTCTAGAATCATGTCACATTTTCATACTTCAGCCTGATCTTCCTCTATGTGAGCGCATCTGTGTGGCAAGTTTTAAAGCTCACAGATGCCAGTGCTTCCGGAAGAAGTTTTTCGACTTGAGACAAAGTGAAACCCTTGTTCCGTGTTAGGATGTATCCTTCACCCGGCTGCAAACAAGTACAATCTCGTGGAACGCGCAGAGGGCAAAGGGGTATACAAAGCTCTTCATGGCCGTGAATAGCCGCCAGAGTGTCGATGCGGTACAAAGTACTGGATTGGTTAACCGCTTGCAAAAGATCCAGCAGTTAAGCTGTCCTCATGTCCTGTGACCAAAGAACCCAGTTCTTTGTGAGAAAAGCTGAATATGACTTTTGCACGTCGACTTGGTAGGTGCGTTTCCAAAATCTACGTCGTGGTATTGCGCCTTATCCATGACCACAATGACATTGTCGGAATGTTCCACAAACGCTTGTGCGTTAACCACGTTTCAATAATCTGCCATCAATCTCGGAGTGGGCAGTCAGCATTGCTCTACTTGTTTGCTCGAATGTGGTCAGCTTATCCTTCCGCTAAACCTGTATCTCTACTCAAATAAGGTACATATATCAAATGGGGCCATTTTACCAAAGGCACAGTTATTTATGTAGTGAGACAGTTTAGGATAAAGCGTCTTGAGTTTAATTTACAGTCCTGTAGTGCGAAACGTCTTTTTCGTGGTTCCCAGTTTTGACCCATGTTTTGTTTAGGTTGATGAACCTGTACCATGCGGGTTTAACAAATGCACCAGTAAGTGCAGTCACCTAAAGACGACTGCATCAACAGCGCTAGTCTTGGCATGATCCTATCCGCAAAGATTGCAAAAAGAACTTGAGTAAAAAGTAAAGATATCATTCATATGCTAATGGTATATTTTTTGTTAACAATTATGACCCTGACTACACTTTTGTTAGCTCCTGCTCAGGGACGATCGAGAAAAAAATGTCGGTGTTTCCTTGCATAAGAATAAATTTGCCACCTAAGTAGCATTGTGCATTGATTTTGCATGTAACGTCCTTTTGCAAGTTTTGTCTCACACTTCATCAGTAGGTAGGAATTTATTGGCAGCCCCATCATTTGCGGTGACTAAACAAATCCGTTCTCGCGATGAAGCCTGCAACTCGCATTTTTCAGGGGACTGAGCATAGTAAGTAATGATTGATCGCTTCAGTGAGGACGAGATGGCACTACCTACATCAATAAATGACAGTTTTTTCAGACCTATTGGCCAGGCTTATCGCAACGCATAGTAGAGATTTACCGATCAACTCTCACCTATTCAGGCAAGTACCCCACAAATAAAACAAATGTGGTCGAAAAATGAGACCTCGCTACAGCCACCTTACTTAGCCAGTTCAATTTTATTTTTGTAATTGAGGTGTAATACTCTATGAAGTTTGTGAAGTTGCAATACGAACACCTAGCAATAATGAAGGTGTTTAAAGGTGTAGTGTGTAAATTTAAAGGTGTTGCGGAAGAAAATATGCAAAGCATCATTCCCACCTGCTCTGTTTTTGGAATTCCTCAATATTTTCTGGTATCTGCGGTGCTAAGCAATGCTTTCATGGTGCTCCGTCAGTGCAACGTTACGTTTTTTTCCTATTAAAAATAAAGCCGACATCCTTCTATACGTCAACAAGCCGTTTTTCGTGATTTTTGGCAAGTCGTCGCCTGCGCTCACAGCCTTTCGCACATTATCCTGTGTTGGATTGTTCCTGCTAGAGTACATGAGCACACTTTCATAAGGATGGCACGGACTGTGAAGCTGTGTTGTTCGAAGGTTCGCGAGCTTTACATCTTCAAGTTGCAAAGTCTTTTCTTAAGAGACATCAAAGGCCACGCAGGCTATCCGGCTTCACTTTTGCTGCGCTACGTGGAGATATTCCTGTGTCCTCGTCCGCAAACATCATACGTTCCAGTCCACATTTATCATAAAAATGAATACTCGTACATGCGTACACATTCGCAAATACTTGCTGGCGTGCAATAAAACCTTTGATGTGCGAACCCTCGACAAAAAGTGTGGAGAAGGAGTGGTCGAAGCCGCAGAGTTGGATGTCATGTTTTTCAGCGCTGCCTCAAAAACTAAACAAAACACGGCATCCAGTGTGGCACGGAGAGCGACAGCCTGATGCGAAAGCCTCCAACATAAAACAAAAGCCGTAAGATCTCAATTGTTTTACTGGGAGTACAGATGTTTTTTGTTAAGCTCTTAACAAATATTTATGCTGAAGAGTTGCGGCAAAGCTCTCATTTTTTCTGCCTCATCGCAACCAACGCTGTACTTTTGGTCGCAGAGGTACACTGTGCAAAAAACCGCTAGCTTTGACAAAATTGCATTTAATGTATCAACGGACTAATTGATAGCTATGGCACGCCAAAAACATTTGGCAAATATACAATACATTTATTCAAAATGGTATATTGGAACATTGAAATGGATCATGTCTAGTCGGCAAGATCGTTCCGCTGGCTAACAATCCAAAAAATGCATGACAGCTTCCCATTTAAGTACCAAAATAGGCTGGCTGGCTGCGAGTCATTCCCCATATCTCCCAAGTTATCCAACAGCACGACACAAAAAATATACCTAAATAAACATTGCGTCGAATCGAGACAGAAAATAAAGCATTTAGGGGAGCGGTGCATGACTATTTACCATGATTGAACTGGCAGCTAATGTATGATGTTTTCTCATTCAGGAGCAGGTCTTTTGATAGGATTCAAGTTTGGCGATTTGGTGTTGATTCATCTTGAAAACAGGGGCTGAAAGACGTTGACTAAGAGTAGAATTTGAAAGCGCGTCATTCTGTGTATTTCTCTTCTAGTCAACGTCTTTCGGCGCCTGTTTTCAAGAGGTCTTTTGACCCCGACTCTGTCACTCACCTATTGTTTATAATGGTCCCAAGGCTAAGACAAAATACCATTAGGTATGAACATATTATTTTACATCAAGATGCAATATTAAATGTACATCGAGGTGTTTCGTGCACTTAGTTACCGGCTTTTACTGGCTGGTAAGGCTGCACATTATACGACTGCTTCTCCATTCGTGAGCAAAATATCGTCTCTGACTGCTTGTCATTTGCCATGTTTTCCAACGATCACGATAGCACGCCACAAAAACATTTGACAAAGCAATATAACATGGAATAAATAAGGAATATTGGAAAAATCGAGGTGTCTTTTATGCCTGCTTCCAAAGGATTTGCTGGCGGCTATCCCTGCAGAATGCAGGACGGCTCTCAATCGTGAGGAAATAACGTATCCGGCTGTTAGCCATTCCTCATGTCCTCCTACGGATCTCGAGAGCACACCACAAAATCATCACTAAGACAAACATCGCATCGAATCGAGGTGCAATACGATGCAGAAAGAGGCGTAATGCATGCCTATTTACCGAGTTTGTACTGATAATTAACCCTGCAAAATGTTTAATGGTTTCAATTTAGGCAGCAAGAGAATGCATTTGCCTCTTTATAATTTCCTATACTTTCTTCTTGATTGCGATGTATGACACAAACACATTCCGTACAGAAATATTGTTACCGGGAAGGTATTGTATTCACAGAGGTATTTTCAAGAAGAAAGCCAGAGCATAGTGTCCAGAATTACCCTCCTTACCAAATTTGGTGCCGAGCGTCATTGACTTCTCCTAGCTGCTTGCCCCTGATCAGTCCATCTACCCTGTACATCACGGAGCACCGATGTCTTGCTGTTGTATGAGCTGTAAAAAAATTTCCTCCCTCTCTCTACGGGAGGCCGCTTAGGACGCAGGGCTGTGACCTTAAAATAATATTGCTTTACTCTCTCCTACAATTCCGCCGTAGGCATCAAGATGCGCACTGATTGTCCCACCATCCCGTCTATCCACCTGGTGCCTCTGCCCACGACTCCAACGTCTGTGTCTTGATGATTCCTTATTTGATTCATATTGAAAATGAACACCCTCGTGACACCAATTTATTGGTGATAATAGATGCTCTATGGTCATCGGCACACGATCATTCGATGTTGGCATACCTTGTACAAAACAGGGTGCTTCACAGCCACAACGTGCGCCCTGACGGCCCTTCTTTGCTCCGCGTCGTTCCGGAACACCATCGACAAACCCTGCTTTATCAACTGCATGATGCCCCTACGGCATGTATCTAGGTCTCACACGCAAGTATGACCGGTTCAGGCGGCGCTTCTTCTGCCCAGGTTCAAAACTACGTCAGTGCCTGTGACACCTGCCAACGACAGACATGGTTAACAATGGCACCGGGTGTTCTTTTATAGCCCCTCCAGCTGCCGAGCGGACTGTTCTACTCTCTAGAGATGGACTTTCTTACTCCCTTCCATTTCTCAATGGACTATGCTACCGATTTTCGAATTACCAGGATGCTACCTTCCAATTGTGTGACTAATGTCGCTGACTTCCTCTTACAGGACGTCATTATAGACCACGCTGCGTAACAACAACTTGTCCCCTTATGAGGCTGACACTTTTTCGGCGAAGTTGTCGCTGATCTGCTTCGTTTGAGCTTCAGGACGGCCAAGCTCACAACATCTTACCATCCCCAGACCAACTTAATTATAGAATGTTTTAACCACGCGCCTACGGACATGCTGTCTATGTAAGTCTCCACGGATCAAAAAGATTGCGACTTGTCGTTGCCGTAATCAGTCTTGTGTACTACTCCTCGCGCCACAACAAGGCAGGTTTTTCGCTCTTTTATATACTCTATCTAGGTGACCCCAGTTTGCCGCTTGACACCTTGATGCCCACATTGATCATTCCACCCACAAAATATGTCTTCGTAGCTATTCCTCTAGCAACTCTAGTCCGTGGGGTCACCCGCACAATCCTTTCGGCCTCAATGGTTTTGGAAAAAAAACGTTATAACCTGAAGCACCACAACTACCATTGTCCTCCTGGAGCGTTCGTGTTGTTAAGGTCTGCTCCTCTCCGTGGGGGCGCCTCTGAAAGGGTCCTTTCAGCTTATCACGGCCCTTACAAGGTGCTGCAGAAAGTCACCGATGTGACGTATCAGAGCAGTCCTGTTGCACCATCTACATCGTCTTCCGCGCCGAAAACAGACATCGTGCATGTACTGTGTCTGAGGCATTACAACTATCCAAGCTTGGACTCAACCCCTTTGTCCGCACCGAGTCGATACTTTTCCGGACGGGGGATATGGGACGCGGATGTTAGGCTCTGTACTAAGAGGAAGGGTATGTGTCGGTATGTGTGCTGGCAATGTATCGGGCAGATGGACTGATGAGCACTGATCAGCTAGAAGTAGTCGATGGCACTCGGACTCGATATGGTTTTTGAGTGGATCTGGACACTCAGCTCGGGCTTTCTTTGGGTAAATACCTCAATGAAGACAATACCTTCCCCGTAACAATATTGTGTCGTTTCAAGGTGCAATATAAGCAAGATAGAAGCGTTGCACGTGCCTAGTTTCTAAGCTTTTTACTAGTGGCAATCCTTTCAAAATGTAGGATTTGTTCTTATAAATAGGAAAATACCATACTTGGCTGCTTTTCATCCTATATCTTCCTAATGAACACGATGCACACCAGAACAGCAGTACGTATAAAAGACTTCATCGCCTACAGAAAGATTATTAAACCGAGGCGTGGCATATGCCTAGTTACAAAGATTGAACAGGTGGTTAAACCTGCGAAATGTATGAGGACACGCCGTCCGTGAGCTCAATTGCTCCTGTGGGCGCCAGACATTTCCCATGTATTCCTAATATTCGCAATGGCACGCTACAAAACACTGGGTAAAAAATATTACGCATTTATTTGTGTGCCGCTTTATTAGTTACCAATTATGTACCGGTGGCTAGCACTACAAAAAGTTGGACGGGCTTTCTAATCTCCAGCAATATAACTCCTCTGCCAGTTTGTAACTCCAATATTCCTCCAGTGATCCCCATGGCACGCCTCGATACGTTACGACAATAACTTTACTTCTATTCGAGCGGGGGTAGTAAGCACATAGAAAAGTGTAGCATACCTAGTTGCCGAGCTTGTAATGGCGCCTAACCGCGCGAAATATGCGATGGCTTACCATTTGTGAGTAAAATACTCCTCTAGCTGCTTCTCATCCAGAATATCTGCCTAATGGTGGCACTGGCACGGCACAGAAACAATGGGTACATTATTTCATGTTGAATCGGGACAGAATATTAAGCATATAGAGGCGACGTCATGCCTGGTTACACGCTTGCACTGGCGGCTAACCCTGCAAAATGTATTAGTGCTTCAGATTCGGTAGCAACATATTGCGTCTGTCGGCTTGTTATTCCCAATGGCTTACTAATGATCTCAATAGCGTGCCACAATCACGTTACGTAAATAAACATTCCGTCGAATCGCGACGGAACATTAGGGAGTAACAGGCGTGATGCTTGCCTAGTAACGATACTGTGCAGTTGTCTAAGCCTGCAAAATATATCACACCTTCCTATTCGTGGCCAAACAACAACTGTTGCTGCTTGCCCAAGATATCATCCTAAATTTTCACTCGCCCGCTAAAAAAAATATGCAAATAAATATTACACGTTGCGACGAAACGAGACAGAGTATTACACAGGCAGAGGTGCGGCGCAGGACTAGTTTCCAAGCTTGTACAGGCGAAAAAGCCAACCCAATTTATGACTGCATCTTTTTCGGGAGCAAAATAGCGCCTGTGGCGGCTAGTCATCCCCCATGTCTTCCTAATGTTCGCAATGGCATGCCAGAAATACATTGCGCTAGCAAGCATTACTTTTAATCGAGACGACATATTAGGTTTATGAAGTTCTGGCACTTCCCTAGTTATCAATATTGCAGTGCCGGTTACACGTGCAAAATGTATAACGGCTTTCCATATCCCCAAATACACCTCGTAATGCCTGTCCTCCAGCAGGCCGATATAATATTCCCGCTGTCAAGCCAAAAAAATTGAATTTGCAAATATTTCATGGAATAGAGATGGAATATTTTGCAGGTAGAGGCGAGGCACAAGCCCAGTTTCATGCTTTTTCTTGCGTGTAACCTTGCCAAACGTGGGACTGCTTCTTTTTTGGAAGGAAAACAATGTCTCCTGCGTCTTGTCGCATCGTTTTTCTAATGATGCTGATGGCACGACACAACATAGGCGTGCCATACTAGTTCGGCGTTGCAGAGGATAGGCGTGACTTACGTTTCTTTAAAAAGGTCTGAATGGCTCCCAATTAGCAACCAGGACATCGTTAAACTATTAGATCTTTCAATACTCCTAATGGGTACTCTTTGGGTGCACCAGCCATTTTGACCAGAAGGTATGGCTAGTCAGCCGTAAATATCCTGCGAATATTTTGAACGTCAAACAAAACCGGAGTTGTGTGCGAAGACAGGCGTGGAGCATGGCTAGTCCCAAAAAAATGACTTAGAGCTAAGGCTGCAAAGATAATGACACCTTTAATGTCTTAAACTGCTTACCGATTATGCTCGCTGGCGAAATTAGTGGCCAAGGTGGCAGCATTACTCCACGAAGATGCTTAAAATACCGTGCATTTCCAGCGAGAGGCAGTTGTATGCATAGAAAAGCGTGCCGCATTGCCAGTTGCAAATCACCAATGGCTGTTAAGGCTACAGATCGCACGTATTCACAGACTCACGGCATGTTAGTTTTGAAGGCAAGCAATTTTCGTGCTCAGACTAGATTAGGTGGACCACGAAGTTAAAAATACACTTCAAAATGACGGAGTGGTGGTTGTAGTCAAAGGAAAAACATCTGAATCTTCACACCGGGAATGATGGCGAGTGGTAGGAGTACGGGAACACGAAATGGCATCCAAGTTCTGCCCACAGTTGCATACCCTTTGCTCCCCTCATCGACCGTCATTCGATTTAAGTCGTATGTTGCACCTTGACTGCTTCTTAAATGAAACTGCAACTCACGGCTGAAATCGAATTGCGCTTGATTTCCGCCTGATGGTGGTGTGCGCACCGATGGACGCGGACGGACATTGGGAGGTCCCAATGTACAACGCACCGTTAGAGGGGATGGAGTAAGCCGTTTGACTGATGGTCGTAACCCAATGTGTAAGCCGACTGACACTAAGTCTTTCTCGTCTACCAGACACAGGGTGGAAATCTGCCGGTGCCTGAGTGGGTTTTTGCGATTTTAAACGCTCTGCGTGCGGACGCGGACAGCCTTTCTGCGGTCCTAGGGTGCTACACAACTAAAAGACTGGCGCATAGCTAGTCACAACGATTTGACGGCATGGTAGCGCTGCAATAAAACGACTTCTTTTCTCCCTAAAGCAGATTTTTTGACTGGGCAAATTTTATTCCAACCGGGTTTTGTGGCTCAAAAAACGAACTCCGCATCCGAACAAGACGAAATTGCCGGCTGAGACAAGTCTGGCGCATTACAATTACTAAGACCTAATTTGACGCCTAATTCTGCAAACAAAATACAGGCTTTTTATTCCGGCTTCTAATGGCCCTATGTGGCCAGTTTTCTTCCCCAGAAACCATTTCTGGGCTCATGATAGTACCATGCTTCCGTGAGGCTGCTCAATAGACCTGGCACATTGTAGGGAGCAGCAGGTGTGTCCTAAGACAGGCATGGCCAGTGGTTAGTCACAAAGGCATAACTGAGTGCTGAGGCTAATAAAGGAACAATGTCTGTTTATGTGTAGGGAAACTATTATTCTCCAACCAGTCTTGCCCACCAGCCTAATCGCGGTCACAATTGCACGAGCCCGTCAAGTAGAAGCTAAACTAACAGCGCACAGTGTACTTGTACGCAGACAGGTGTGGCGTATGGCTAGGTACCTAGGATTTCGCGCAATTATAATGCAACAAACATGACAACGGTTGTCTATTCTGGGATCCAACACCCCACTGTCGAAGTTTGTTCTCCACGAGCATTTTTTGTGCGCCAGTAGGACCACCTCGCAATGACGACCTTGAAAATACACTGAACATTGAAGGAGTGTAAATTGTATGTGAAGACAGGTGGGGAGCATGGCTTGTCAGAAAGCTTTCATTGGCTCATAACACTGCAAATAAATGACGTATTCTTAGTCCAAAGCTCATCTATTCGACCGGATCGCTCTTCACCAACCTACATTAATTGTCCCACGCAGGGGTAAAGAACCTAAAAGTACCCTTCACGTCAAGGGGAGCGGTAAATATAGCAGAAGACTGGTGGGGTGCCTGGCTATTCACGAACATTTCACTCCTTACACTGCAAACAAGACAACGGCTGGTTTTTGTGGGTTCAAACTCTCCTACTGACCACTTTTCTTTTCAACAGCTATTTGTTTACTCGAGTTAGAACTAGAATGCCATGATCAACCTAACATTCCAGTGCATTTCAAATGAAGTGCAAGTTAGGCTTCAAGTCAGGCGTAACGCCCCGCTACTCAAAACGGTTATACTGTGGTGTCATTCTACACCCCATTATTATTAAGGCCAACTTGCTTGCGCACAAGCCTTTTTGGTGCATGTAACTGTCCCCCTTCTGAGAAATATGCTGAACATACACGGCACATTGGAGCGAGTGCGAATTGTACGCGAAGACAGGTGTGGCGCAAGTCTACAGCAGAATTTTACTGGTTGCTAATACCAGATAAAGCCGCGTTTTTGCAATCTTTACCGCAATATTCTGCTTGGTAAATTTCTTATTCACTAAATTTTTGCACCGCCACAATGGCACCAGTCAGTTGAAAGGAACCTGCAAATATACTGCAACTTATTTGGAAGAGAAGCTGTATAGGAACGAACCTTTTTCACGCGGTAGGTAACAAGATTGTAGTCACTGAAAAGCTGCAACCTAAATGCGCATCGTTGTAGACTGAAGGTAATTATTCTCGCCACCCAGTTTCTCACCATGCAGCAATATTTCTGCTCTTTATTGCTACAGTCCACCATTCAGACGGTTAAAATACCATCCACTTAAATATAAGTCGGAATTATGTGGGAAGCCAGTGTTGAACATGGCTCCTCACAAAAAATTGATTTAACGACGAAGGTACGAACATGACAGTTTCTTTTCTTTCTGACCACCAAATATATTTCTGGCATATTTGCTTCTAACCCGCAATTTTAGCAGTCAAAATTGCACCACTTTGCCACAGAGAACCAGAAAATACGCTGTGGGTCTAGTTAGCGGGAGCTGTTTGTGAGAACCCTGCGGTGCATGGTTATCCACAAAGCTTGCACTCACTCCTACGGCAGAAGACACAAGAACGGCTGTTTATTACGTCTCTCGGTAGCCCTTGTGACCTAATTCCTTTGGTATCAGTTAGTTTTCTGCTCACCATTGCAGCAGTTCTTCGTGATGTTGAAAACACACAGAACATCATACTAAGCAGGATTCAGTTATAAGGCTTCAAAGATGACGTTTTTAGGAAAGAACAAAATATTTCTATTGGCAACTTTTTTCTGGAGAAGTAATTCTTGTGCTTAGCGTTGCCCCTGTCCTTCATAAAAATATAAAGAACACTGCAAGTTGAACAAGCAAGGGTTGTATGCCGCACAAGTGTGGCACATGGCTTATTAGAAAGGCTTTATTAGCTGCTAATGCAGCAAACAGGGTGAAGTATTTTCTGTCCCAGCACGGAATATCCTTGCGGCAACTTTTTCAGTCTGGCCATTTTTGTGCTCACGATGGCACCAATCCACCATAAAAAAATTGTACCTACATTGAAAATAAAAACAAACCGCGAAGAGGATATGCAGAGAGGTGTGGTACATAGATAATACCAAACGTCTGCAATGGGAACGACGACGTTTAAGCATGAAGCCAAATAATTCTACTGGTCCTAATTCTTGTTCACCAGCCATTTTATTGCTCACGATGGCACCTGGGTGACATAAAAACTAAAAATATACCGCATTTTAACAAATTGGAACCTGTGTGTAAATAAATGTGCGGCCCATGGCTCTTCAATAAACTTTCGCCTACTCCTAAGTCTGCAAACAGGACAATGGCTGCCATATCTTGCTCGGAATACCCATCCTGACCCTTTTTCCAGCTGTCCGGCATCTAATATGGGAATCATAAGAGAACAGCCCCATATACAACCTAAAATATTATAAACGCCTAACTAAAGTGGCATTTCGGGACACAGACATGACGTGTGCCATTTTGTAAGAGTTCCTGGGGCTGCTAAGGCTGCAGTTAAAACCCTGCTTTAAGTCTGCATCGCTGACACATTGCCGATCAGTTTTTCTCACAGCTCTAATTTTTCTCCCAAATGTGCCAGCAGACTATCCTGAAAAAGTAAACAAACACTTAAGATGGGCAGCTTTTGTGCGAAAATAGCTGTGGCGCGTGCATAGTTGCGAATCTGGAACGGGGCGCTCCGGCAGCATAAACGATGAATGTTTTCTCTTTTTACAGAAGTTGCGCTAGTGGTGGGTGTTCTTGCCCAACTAGTATCTTTGTGCCTGTGAAGGCACTATAACACCATTAAAAACGGAAATACTCTTCGCGTTATAGCAAGGCAAAATTTTATAGAACAGATGCAACGCAGGCCTAGTGAAAAACTAGCATTTGCTTGTTAACTTGCCAATAGGAAGAATGATACTTGTCTGGAGTTTTAATAGGGTAGTGCTCAATTCAAATGTTGGTGTGACGTCTTTCCGGGCAGCATAGCAACAGCTGGTCATGACGAGCGTCAAATGAAAATGAACGTTCGAGCAAGTTATAATAATATTTGATGGCTACCAGGGTTTTTGCTAAGTCACAAACTTAGCACTGGCTACTTAGCATGCACTTTCGAAGGCAGTTTTAAATAATGGAGCCTGATTGCCCTACTAAAGAATTTTGTACTTACCTTACATCTTTTTGCTAAGGGGGCACGATACCATTAGGTACAGTCGTGAAAATACAATGTACGTCGAGGGTAGCCGGAATTTGACGCTAAGAGAGGAGCGGTTCATGTGCGGACAGGGATGTAGCACCGGCTGCAAAGAATTCAAATTAAGGACTTTTTAGCCTGTACCCCAATACCTTAACCATACATTTTTGTGGCCCACCACCCATTTCGGTGGCTAAGGTCGCACCAATGTGACATGCAGAATCAGAAAATACTCTGCCAGTATGAGCGCGCGGGAGTTATATGCGAACACATATATGATGCTTGGCTAGTCACCAAGCTTTCGCTGGCTGCTATGCTTTCGAATATAACGAAGCCTGCTGTGTCCAAATCCCAGTTATGCTACGGTGAGGTGTTGTTGCACGACGTATGTTTTGGTTACGCTATGGTGAGGTGTTCTTGCACGACCTATGTTTTGGCACGTGATTCCTTTAAACAATGAAGAAGAAACACAAAATGCATTTCACATCGCCGCGACGGGAGTTGTATACGATTACAGGTGTGGCTCATATCTTGTGATAAAGTTGTCACGGCCTGCTAGGGTTGAAAAGAGGACGAAGGATAACTTTATAGAACCCTTTAAGGAGTATAGTTCAATTTTACGCTCTCCTCTTTCCTTACTGAAAGGTTCACACGAGACCGCCCCAATGAATGCCATTTTAAAAAATGTCGATGGAAGCGAGAATCAGTTATTCACTCAAAAGGTGACATACGGAAGGAGGGGTTTCAAATCTGAGGTTAAAATACGCTGCTGCTTGCTTTCTTGCGAGTTGGCCTTTTGTGCACACGATGACACCAAGTTCGCATAAAGAACACAGCACTACAAAGATAGCAGGATATTTACACGACGAGAACGTGGCGGAAACATGGTCACGAATCCTGTACTTGGTGCTAAGGGAGGAAAGAAGATGACGGATTTTACCCTGATGCCCATCAGAGCTACTTACCTTTTTTGTCTTGCCTACCTTCCATCTTTTCGGCATTAGATGGCACCGGAAGCCAATGATAATAAAAAAAATAACTTTATGTAGAAGCAAGTGGGTATTTTTTATAAAATGTTTTTACGCTTGCCCCTTAAAAACCATGTCCTAGTGCAATACGAATATGGCTGTGTAGACGGAGCTCATTATTATACCTGGCTGCTGTTCGTTCCTACTTTATATGTTTGCGCGTGTGATGGTACTATAGGGTCATAAACGTGCCACAGTATGCCATCTTCGTTGTCTTTTCCCGCTTTTGGCACTGCGCTGAGAATGCACTCTACATTAAAGGAAGCTGCGTTCTACAAAAACACGAGCGTGGAGCATATCAGTGCACCATACTTTCAATCGCTGGTAAAGATGCAAATGAGGGGATGCCCTTTCACCTGGTGCTCAATTCCGCGAGGTAAACAGGAGTACACCCGCCTGCCACCTTTGTGCGCTGGATGGCACGGGAACAGCATGAAAAACATAAAAAACGGCCATCCAAGCAAATGAATTTTAAAAAGGAAGGCATGGCGTATGTCTATGTTCAAATTTGCACTGGCACATAAAGCTTTAGGAAGTACCACCACTTTATACTCTACCGCGCTAAAACACTACTGGACATTTTTGTCCTCACCTGCCAGCTTTCTCTCAACAATAGAGCTACATCTTCATAAAACATATAAACACACACGGCCTACCAACGCTAGTGAGAATTTTTCCTGCAAAAAAGCCACAGGTCTTGCCTAGCTACCACACTTGGGCCATCTGCTAAGCTAACAAATACGACCATGGCTTCGCCTTCTTGATTCCTATCCTGTTGGTGTCTTTTTTGTACCCAAGACAACTTCGTGCTTCTTAGGTAGCAAGCCGCCAAAAACTATATAACAGTGCTCTCCCCGTCGATGCTAATTCGAATGTAGGAGAAAACAGCCGGGACACATGCCTGCTCTCAAAAATTGCACCAAATCTATTACTCAAAAACAAGAAGGGCTCTCCATTTTACAACGCAGTATTGCAACTGGGCGATTGTCCTGTCTACCTGCCGTTTTGTGCGTACCATGCAGCAACAGGGGCATGAAGAACCAAAAATGTCTAGAAATACGTACCAAGAGAGAATTTTATCGGAATACACAAGTGGCGCCTGCCAAGAGTTAAAAATTACTTTGTCTGCTATAGAAGCAATAAGGACAATTCCTCTGGCAAAACTGAATTAGGCCAACTGTATCTTGTCTTGCCCACCTGCCAATCTTTTCGAGACTATGACAACAGAACATCCTAAAACGCGAAAAATATATTGAATTAAATTCGAAGCTTGCAATATTTTCTGCGAAAAGATGCATTCGGCATTCCTGGTAAGAAAACTTCAAACGGGCATCTTGTAAGGCGCGCATATAGCTACTACTCATTATTGTGGAGCACAAAAGTATTACAACGCAATTTTCTCGCCCACCTGCCTTCTCTGTGTGCTATATGGCATCATACCGTCTAAAGAACCTAATAAACACTGGAAGTCAAAACCTGAAAGAATTAAATGCTAAGACAAGTGTGGCGGAAAGCGAACCCAAGCTTGCATTGATTGTTGAGGCTTAAATACTCCATCACGGTTTTTCACGATTATGGCCGCTTTTTTGTCCACTTGCTTGTAAGCTTGGCCGCCACTTGGAGGTGCTGCAGAGCCTGCCATTTAGACGACGCCTTTCTATTTTGGAGCTCTTTTCCGCACCAGGCCGTGGTTTGTGCCATGTGTAGTCTCTCTCTGTGTCATGGCACAAGATCACGATAAAGCTACAGCGGGAAATTTACGCAAAGAGAGGTGGGTGCATACCTAGATTTAAAAAAATAATTTTTTGCAACATCTTCAAAAATTAAGCCTTCGCCACCGTATGAAGCGCCATACCGAAACTGTCAGCTTTTCAATACAGGCTGTCGTTTTTTGCCATTCACATGACTCCACACGACCTGGAAAAGCTTAATAAGCATTTCAATTTTCACTCTATTCTTGGGGCATAAAGACGCAACAAAATTACACGAGTTTTTATGCCATGCGCAAGCGACAACACTGCGTGTGGGTAGGGTATTTACTACCGTCCTTCATTATGACCTCTGATGTTGATTTAGCGATATTTAATAGCACGAATTTTCTCCTCAACACGTACAAACTCAAGAAACATTAGCGCCGAAAAACGGAACGAAGAGAAGCAGTATAACTTACGGGCGCCTATTTCCCCGCAAACCCGAAAACTAGCTTATGAAACTTTTACGCGTAGTAAACTTGAATATGCGTCGGCTATTTGGAGCCCCCACCAAAATTACTTGATCGACTCACTTGAATCAATTCAGAATCGGGCCGCTAGATTTATTTCCTCACAGTACAACCCGCGTTTAAGTATTACCAGTATTAAATAATCTCTTAACCTGCCCACCCTCGAAATCCTCGGCTATGCCTCTTGCACCACATATATTATAATTTCCCCTCAAAACACGGTACAGTCCTTCTCCCTCCTACCCATTCAACGCGTCGCCTTTTTAACTCATTAAGTTTGCAGTGCCTGCGTGGGTCAACTAACGCTTTTAACAAGTCGTTTTTACCTAAAGCCGTAGATATTTGGAATAACCTACCCGACACCGTAGTCAACGAACCTGACCCCACAGTGTTCAAGCAGTTAATCAAAAATCATTTCAGTTGTGAAAGTTCGGGCTCTTTTCTTCCGTTGGTATGCGGTCGTTCGCCAGGGAGCTGACGGGAAGCGAAGGAATGCCGAAAAGGCTCGCGGCATTGGAGGCCGGCTCGCCAGGGTTTACTCAAGAATGCTCGCGTGGGATTACAACAGCTCTTCCCGCGAGTCTGGCGCCGGTGGGCGGCGTTCCCTAGGGGATTAGCAACGAGTTCCTCGTTGTGCCGGCGAACGCTCACGGAAAACTGCGGGGCGTCGAGGCGTGGACACTGGGATGTTGTCCGCGCTATGACGGCGCTAGGCGTTCGGCTTTGGTCTTCTATATGTGCTGCCCGCCTGGCGAAATGGTTTGACCACTCCGCGCGGTCAGTGACTCTATGTCTATGAGTCCTATAAGTGCACGAGAGTGAGTGTTGGGTGACGTAACCGCGGGTGGGGACAAGTGTGAAATTGATTGGTTCATGTGGCCAATCAATGGCTCATTATAATTGTTTTGGAAGGTGTCTTCGCTCTTTATTTTTATTGGTATCATTCCTTTAGGTACTAATGTATATATATTTGCTGTATTGCTGCCATTTTGTTATGAGTCTGCCTTACTTCTATGCCTGTACCATCGACCATCACCTGCTATGGCATTTCTGTATTTGCTCCCCCGGTATTTATTATTCCGCAAGGAGCCCTTAAAGGTATAAGAAATGGTTAATAAGCGAGTAAGAAAAAAAGGCTTTTCTACAGACGAAAACAGGACTGCATCACAGTCGAGTAATGATGAACTCTCTATCTCATCAAAAAGGCTACCCACTCATCGGAAAGCGCCCCACACGATGAACGTATGCTCTGGTATCAGGCCCTGCAATGTCAACATCTTCCAACAAATTTTTTCACCTCCCCACTTGAAGATGCAAAAGTCTTCATACCATTATGATTCGGTTTGCAGTTTCATTGCTTGAAACGGTCTGCGAAATGTCCCCAAGCAATATTGTTATGGCCTACTTGTGGGTCACGATGTTTCAGAGTAGCATCAAAAAGTTCGGCCTTTTTAAATTCTGCTCTACCATGGAAGTTCAAACACAACCTTCCACGTACATTTTGTGTACGGTACTACGTGTAATAAAGACAAGGCTTGGCTATTCCTCAGTCAGTATTGTCTTCTTCTCGGTAAATTTGTAGTAGGAGGTGGGCCCAACGTTAGATTTATGGCTTTGTGCGACCTTCCTAAATAAGCTAGATAATCTGTGGAGGGAAGAGACTACACGCGCACTCTTCCTATCAACAGGTTTTATTTGTTCCAGCGTTACGTTTTCGTTTTTAACAACTATTACAGATGCAGAAATTGTTGTATGACGAGCAGCCTCCTTTATTCAACCTTGCTAGTTGACTCAAGCGACTTTCTACTGTTTGATTGTAAGATTGCCTTAGTGGTTTACTTAGCACGTCAGAGCTACGCCTCCTAATACCAATTCTCAATGCGCGCTATTTTTCAAAACAGCTGCTTCATTTATCGGGGCTGGTAGTGCCAACACACAAGGGCATTTTGGAGCGGGATATACCAGTCTAGGAATCAAACCCTTTTGTCACTCGTCCACTCGCAAGTGAACGTGACGTCTCGGTTTTGGTAAAACACTTGTCGACGACCTTATCGAGTGTGACCCCCAACCTCAGGTGGGCTAAACCTCGGTGACCTAATTACAGCCTACCAGGTAGTCGTCGACGTATCTCAGCACCATAACATCTGTCATACTGATTTGAACACATTTCTCTAGGGCGTTAGGAAAAATATAAGACAGGACGGGACAACGAAGACCACATGCAGATACCGTTGCGCTGCAGAGAACGCTGATCATCGAAAGTTATGTCAGTACTCTTGAAGTAAAAGTCGAAAACTTTAACAAGGCGGTCACTGCAATCCCGATCGTAAAGATGAACAGTAGTTCACATAAGTCGGTGATTTCTCTAAGTACAAGTAATATTACAAAAAGTACAGAGTGTACTAAAATAGTATCTATAAAAGTACACTTAACTGCAAACAAGTTTATATGAAAAAGTGGACGTTGACACAGTGAAAGGGCACGGAAAATGAACTGGGCTGTTTGTAGGATTAAGGGTGACATTTTATTTACCCGTTCAAAAAATGGGAGTACAAAATTATTCCCAATATTACCATCTTTATTGAAAGTTTCACTAACAAACTCGAAAGCGAGTGAGTGGAAGCATTTTGTGCCCCAAAGGCAGGAGACCACTGCATGAGATCATTTTCTTTTCCATATCCGATTGAGAGTAATTCTTTTAGATGCGTTAGGTAAAGCATCACTACCCGATCGGGCCGCAATCAGTTTTCCATAAATAAAAGGTTTTTCTTCCATTACATTTTTTTTCCAGGTTAGCGCTCGTCTGCTGTACTGTGTTGCGTATTCCGGTACGTTGTGCCAGTGTTCTTGAGTATGCTCAATTAAGTCGCTATTGTCAAAATACTGCTTCTTTGGACGCTTACAAGTCGCTGTCGTGTCCTACAAAAGATTTCAACCTTTTGTCATGTTTAAAGCTGAGCACCGGCTAAATTTGTTTGTGAACAGCACATTCAGTTTTTTTGTAGCCGACCGAATTTTGAATTTTACGAATATTCAGTTCAGTAGGGTAGCATTTCAATGCACAGTTCATATACTGCTGCTATGAAATGTCCCTACTGTACAAGAACCTGCCTGTGATGTTACAAAGGAGAAAGATTTTAAATACCGGGAACGCAACCGCTATTCTTTATCGTTGGCTGTCAAACAAGGCACCCCTTTTGGAGGAACTAATTTTCAACTCCAGCTGACCGCGGTAGTCAACGACAGTTAAAGTCAATGTAATCCACTGACCATACAACGACCACGTACTCTAAGCCTCAAAGAATGCAGTGATGTAAACTACACCAACATATATTCCCTCATAGTGACAATGCTTCTTCCTGATCAGAAACCAACCCAGTCCATCAGTTGGAACACATGAAAATCCCTCAGGTACAACCTGTGAACACAAAAAACCCAGGCAGGGAAAAAATGGTAAAGTGCAAATTGCCTAGCGACCATAAACACCGATAGCTATAGGGTATGATCAAGCGAAAAAACTACCTGTGAATTTCCAATTGGGCAGTGTCTATGCCGTGTTCAAGTTTAGACACTGAGATATCCATCCCGCTCGTAATTCAGCTAGCTAAAGGAGTCCGTCTATTCGCTTCCTAAACACGAACAAGCAGCCGATTCCTTCGCCCTCCCTAAGAACGCACCCAGTCTCTAATATTTCCAAGCCATTTCTCTGCTTGCGAAGCCGATTCTTCAGTAAAATATCACCTGAGTACCCGATGCCAATTATGCCCTTCCCCAAATCTCTGCCGCTCACCACGACATCTCGAACTTGAAAGGAAATATCTTATGCTTTAAGACCCGGTTATACGAAGTGTCAAGCAAGTCGCTAACGTTCATTACAAAACCATGCCTACATCATGCATAAAATTAAACTTTCTTGAAACTTTTTTGGGCATTCTTTCATTGAAAATTGGTTCTATCTTCCGTCACGCGCGAGAGTGGATCTGTGATACGTGCAAATTTTGCGACAAAGCGCGCGTAGTACGCGCACTGTCCGAGAACTTTTCGCACGGCCTTATATTTCGGTCTTTGGAAGTCCGCTACTGCTGAAGTTTTTGCCGTGTCAGGCAGGATTCCCGCGGCGTTTATGGCGTTGACGGTTCTATTGAAGTCTCCGAAATTGCAAGGTGTCCATCGAAAGTAATGGCAAATGCCACAGCATCGTCGCGCTATACAGGATAGGTGTGCCCCTTCAAGACAGCTACCATGGTATCCACGTGTCTTTGAAACGCTGTTGGTGCCGTGCACAGCCCGAAAGGCATCACCTTTAACTCCTAAAGGCTGTCCGAGGTTATAAATGCAGTGTTCTGTCGTTTCATTTTGTCCACTTCTATTTGCCAGTAGCCTGTATTTGTATCCATCAATGAGCAATACTTCGCGTTCCAGAGGTGTTCGAGCGCGTGGTCGATACCTTGCCAATGGTACACGTAGTTACTGGTTATTTTGCTCAGTCGCCGATAGTCAACGCAAAACCTTATTGTGACGTCTTTTTTCTGTACTAGTACTACCGGCACACGGGGGTTTTGATGGCTGTATAATGCGTTCGCTGAGCTTGTCTTCCGATTGTGTACGCATGGCTTCCCGCTCGTGTGAAGACACGCAGACGGTGGCTGTTCGGCAGGTCGCGCAGCACCTTCGGCGCTTCGCTGGGGATGCCTGAATTTATTTTTAGTTCTACGAAAAACACTTGCTCTTGCGACGCATCCAATCCACTAATTTGTAACGTCCTTTTTGTTGCAGCGGTGGATTTACGTCGAAAAGATGCGGAAGCTTGAAGGTATTGTCGTGTGCGCTTTTATAGTCGGAAACCACAATCACGTAACTTGCTTCTTGCGTTTCATTGAGGAACGCAATTGCACCACCCCTGTTTATATGCTCGTACTCCTCGGTGAAATTAGCGACCAAAACATATAATTGTCGTTGCTTACAGCGCGCAATTTTTTTCCCGACAGAGACACCGCGCCAAAGAAGCAACTTTTGGTTAGTCTCCAAGATAGCGTCGATGTCAGGAGCCGCACCTTCAAAGTACATGCGATCATGAAGCTTGCGCTGGTGACAAGGTAGCATGATCATCGGCGATCCTTACAGCACGAGATGCAAGATTTTCCGTACCGGCGTCATGCAGTGAGAGGAAGAAAAAGTTATCTACTTGGTCTACATCTTAATCATTGCCACGTTGTCCGTGAAAATGTACATACGGATGATTACGTCGAGGAAACAGGAAAAATGAGAAACGCAGCAGGGTTCGTCTTGCAGTCTTTGGTGAAGCGCGATTTCCACGTTCGATTGTGCGATACAAGATGGCCAACTGCTATGCGTAAGTTTTTACTGTACCATCTGGTCGTAGCTTTCTTCAGCTTTGATGCGAACGAACGGGTAGTTTTTGAGTAATTGCCTGCTGTTTGCATGAGGGCGACTACATCAAAGCCGTTTATATACAACTGTACGTCGGTTGCATCCTTCTTAGACTTCCGGGTGCATCGTGGCGACGTATCTTAATTTGTCCGTGTTGATGTCGTCTTCTTAGTAGCAGGCTCGGTCATCTCTGTACGCGTCGCGACGTGTGGCTGTCTTTGTGTTCCCGAGTCGTGCCAATATTAGTTCGGGTCGTTGAGTTGTGGGCATGTGGTGAATCACGGTGTTAGGTGCGTCCTTAGGTCGTTGGATGTTTTTCGTTTTCCCGCAATTGTGCTCCTTCACCTCCAGAAGTAGTTCTGTTACGTTTGTTCTGCGTGGGCATGGGGAACTTCCACGTGCGATGTCAGCATAGCTGGGGCGGTTCGGCGAATTGTATAGCTAGGTCTAGGGCTAACGGTTAAAAAAAACAAGGAAATGGCAGTTTTGAGATAGATACTCGTCCATCTCACGTGGTCGTTGGCCAGGAACAGAGCGTGCTGCGTCGATGGAGAAAGCACGCACTCCGAGTTTGTTGGAGGGGCAGCGACGGTATTTGCGGTCAGCCTCTCGGCAGTAAAGCGCAGCAGAGGACCACCGGGCGTCCACCGTACATTCGTCATCCTCGGCGTCTGGTGCATCAGTGGACAGCGGTAAGGCAGGGCCACATAAAGACGCGTTGAAGAAGGGCGTGGTAGACGAACACATGACGAGTAGGTCACAGCTTATGGCTCGCACGGTACTTCGGAAGGTGTAGAAGTCCCCAAACGTGTTGAACCCGGATCACATCAGTCAAAGAAGCCACTTGTGGGCGTAGCATCACTGGGAAATGTCTCCACAGTTCTTCCCTCACCACTGTTCGGATGGCCTCGTGCAGTATGTCGGACCTAACAGCTCCAGCCCCGATCGTTTCCAAAACCAGCGCGTTGACTTGGTCATCCTTCATCGTTCGAACTTCAAGCGTCACCTCCATCGCCCCCACCTCATACGCGAATTCATCCATCATCCAAGGAAGGTTACAGCAAGGCCAGCAGAAAGCTTTTGCTTTATCCCCCTGAACAGAAACCTTATTTTCTTTTCTTCTGTCATTTTCGGGTACGCATGGCGAAACAACCAACCTCTTCATCTCCTCGGCAAAGATAACTACGCCTTTATTGTGGGGTTGCGTGCATGTTTCCAGCAAAACTGCTGCTTCACCTTTATGCATGACGGGGGAAACATTTTCATGAAAACGCTTTTAAGCAGAGTCCAGTCAGTCAAGAAACCCTCATGATTTTCGCCCTGTATTTCATCTGCATGCTTAAATAGATGAACACAGGCCGAAAAGCTCTTTGTCACCCTACATTATAAATATCCATACACGGTCTATTTTTTCCAAGCAGTACTTAGGGTCTTTCCCGGAGATTCGCGGAACGATGGTGATTCCCGGGGCTGTTGCTACGATAGGAGGAGTCGGTTCATGCACAATTCTGTCGGCTGCGGTAGCCTCACTATAGGCTCTTTGTGGAACCATAACAAACTGGGCCCATATGGATTGAAGTCGGCAGCTTGCGCGGCATGGGCTGGCTTGTCGGCTTGTAGATGGAGTAGGGAGCATAAAAGTGTGATAACTCAGCACCTCTGCCAGATGTCACGAAGCAAAAAACGTTCCAGTTGCCCTTAAGCTAAAAACAAGTTTATTGGAGAGAACTTGTGCTATCTTAACCACTGAAAAATACACAGGTGGTGAAGCGGCAGTCAACAAATTGACATGCGCAGGCGAGTGTTGGCGAATCGAATCCCACGGCGCCTGCTCTGCGGACATTTACCTTTCGGCGAGGGTGTTTCTCGAACCATCGAATTACATCGAGACATCGAGCCCACTGTAGTTAAAAGAAGACCATTCTAGGCTGCTGGAGCTTGGACGAAACATTCTCCGTATCAAGTGAGATACTATTTGCGGCTTCAGAAGGAAAGAATAGAAGATACGCTTCACTCCGGTAATAGATAACGCAGCCCTTTGAACCCGGTCGGCACAATCAAAAGCATATATAAACAAATTTAATGCCTAGTTGGCGGCTATGCAGTCACCACCTACTCAATAGTATTAAAAACATGATATTGAATTTCCTCCCAGCCTCGCCTCGTCCTCTAAGTCACAATATCACGAACACATTATTTGCGTCCCACAGTACCACCACTCAAGCAATGCAGCTTTCTTTTTTATTATATACACCCCATGCAACACTCTACCTCAAATATCGCACTGCTAATTACGGGCAATAAAATTTCAAATCCAAATCACTTCGCTGTGCTAGGCTGTGGTCATTGCAGCTTCTGAACGATACTCCAAAAACGAAGCTGAATTTTACTGTGCAACTTCCTTGGTATTCTACAGTAACGTTTTGCACCCCACCCGCACTATCAACAGAGTGATAATCGCCAGAAGACCCGACCATAATGGTTAGCACCACAGATCTGCTGAAACATGTACCAGCCGCTGACAGAATATTTTCGGCGACAACAAGCTCATCCCGCGTCAACATTCGGTTTCCAGAAGACACGCACAATATCTCGATTTAGAGTGACTATAAATTTGGTTACCGGGAATCAATGCGTTTCGCGAACATCTCACTTAACCTTGTGCTCTTTGAAGAAAATTTGTAATGCATAAGGTATACACATTACCTATGTCGGCCCTTCCTCACACTGCTTGTTCACTACAGAATTTCATATACAATTGAAACTGTACGGATAGAATTAAAATTACAATATTATAATAAGAACTGCGTCATTTTTCTCTGGGCCACAATTACTTAAATATGGTTGGCTCTAAGGTTACGGCGTCCTAAAAAGATTATAAATGTAGTGTAATAAATGCAACATTTCGTATTTCAAAAATGATTTTACTAGGTATCCAATGATTGATTTGAACCTTACCTCTTTAAAAAACTGAAAATTTATTTGAGGTTGTTGTGTATGCTTGCATGAATTTCAAAACCTAAATAAAAACAAGATGCACGAAATGTAATTAAATTGCTGTGTTTTTGCATTATGCGTTGCTTTATACAAAAGCAGGTGTAGAAAACTAAATAAAATTTATTTCAAGGCCAATTATTTTCAAGTAATAAAGACCTTTTTGCAATATTCGTACTCTTTAAATTCGAACAGTATATCTGACTTTGATGTCAAGACGATTAGTTTGCCTATACTGCCGATGCTATTGTTATGAAAACATTAGGATATAATGTTCTTACAACTAGGCCCATGGAGCTGTGGCCTCATCGTTTCATAAAAAGCCTAATGTGAGCCGAAGCCGGTGATGTTTTTTTTACGCCAATCTTTTAACTACATCCCTTTATTATTACCCATTTTCCGCTTAACCTTTTTAGAATGGTTAATATGAAAATGGTTGATATAATATTATGAAGAAAATGGTTAGTGGGATAACGCAGTAATTCCGCCAAAGATGCTGCCAAACGAGAGGGCGCCAATAAAAATTACGCAAACCATACATACACAAAATGAGCAATGCGGCCTTTACAGAGTTGACGCTCACTGCGGAACACACCGATTCTCCTGTGTCAGTGGTTGGGACAACACCGGTGAGATTCTCTGCTTGTTTTTCTTATTATCAAATATATTATTTTACTACATTTTACGTCCAGGCTAAAGAAAGCTCAGGAAAACAGCATATCTTCGAATGTGTTTGTTTGAATGCTCCTTAAAATTGTCTAATACATCCCCAAAACGATTTTTTTGTATGATGTTTATTCGTTCCGAAACGTATTTTTTTAAAAGATACACTAAAAGTTCTGAAAAAATAGGCTTCCTTGCAGTTGGCACCCTTTTTGCCGTATTTATTCCTTGTAAATGTATATTGTTGTCATCTTTACTATTTTATCGGTATAACTCCTTTATATGATTTAAGCCAGAGCACTTTACCAGAGCTGGTGTATGCTTGTTTGTTTTATTTTTTAACTTTTACACAAAAAAACTGCAATAAAACGTTTTCGCCGCCCGTCATTTATTTTCTTTCCTATCAAGCTGAGCCCTTCTCTAGCATCAAGTATATTGACATAACGCAAGTAAACGACCCATTATTTGAAGTAGGACCTATGAGACCGTATATAACTACAATGTTATTTACTTGGCAGTTCAGGGAACCGACTACCCGTCAGACAATAAAATTACAGAAAAGCTCATTCTGAAGTTCCGATATTGTTGTCGGCGCAAAAGAAACCTTACATATATACTCAAACCTTCTCCACCAATTTTCATTTACAAAAATGACAGCTTTGACGCCCCTAAGCTGTAACGGTGCTTGCCGAATGACGTTTCCCGTTTTTTGGGCTGCTGCCTTTAGAAAGCCCCAGAGAAATGCCACCTTGCAACAAGTGGAGTTTTTAATAAATGAAAAAATGTCTCCGATTCCTCTGAGCTGAAAGGAAAGGTCATGTTTACATGAAATTCTGTCAAGACTGGTAGTTCGAATTTTTAATAGGCATGCCTTAGATATTGCAAGAAAGCAAGCCGTGGCCAGGTGCAGCGAGCTTACACTTAACCATTTCGCAAATATTTGTGTCAGAGCGTTCTTCATGTATATACCCAATTACCTAAACAGTGGGTTGCCTTTTAAGTGCGCATCATTTTACGGGGCCTCCTTGTGGTTAAAGGTCATCGTAGTCACGGAGTTCCGTCACGTTACTCACCGAAACTGAGTCACGTGGCGTTACGCGCTCAAACACAGCCACGTGGAGCTCCGTACACAACACAGGCTCCGAAAAGGTACCCGCTTGTCCCTTGATTGAAACTTCCTTTCAAAGGTTAACAGTATAACTGAACAAGAGGTTTGAATAGGTGGAAGCATTCGGACATCGCCGAACCGCGAACACTAGTCATACATGTCCTTAATATTTACGCGCAAAAAACGTTACTGGTACATTAGAGTCAGAATATAAGCACGTAAACCGCAGTCCCGCATTCATTTAGTTAAGCGTGCTTGTTGGTTGGTTTTCCCAATAGTAGGAAAAGGAAGATGCAGCTGATTTAAACAGGTCGATTGGTTGGAAATGTCACAGAAACACGGAAGCACATGCAAAAATGCAAAAATGCACAAGCACATGCAAAAACCGGTAATAATTGTTCAACGTATTCCCCCACTATTGTCACGAGCGAAGACACAATCAGCTACAGCCTGCTACGGAATAAAGCCACTCAAGAGCCAGCTCTCTGTGAAGAGCCAAGAATACAAGGATAATAAATGCAGCTCGCGCGCTGCTCAAGGACCGATGTAAAGATATTGCTACGCTCACTGGCTTGCAAGATCGCCTCGTAAACAATGACGCGGAGCTTTTCAAGAACAGCGAGGACCTCAAAAACATCCTTACGCTGGAGGAACTCGGCATCAAATTTTAAACAGCCGAGGAATGCAATGATCGGCCATGCTACATACTAGCATTAATTTTCCGCAGAATCGACCTCCTGGAAAAGGCCGCGCACAAGGCCCCAGAAGCGCCAACCGTCAGCGAAGTAGTCCCGTTTAGATAGGACAGTGCGGCCACGACAGTGGGACTTTGGCTTCTACAGCTGGAAATACCGGTATTTCGAGGTGAGCCACAACGTTGGACATGATTATGGGATCAGAGTCACGATCAGTTGCCTGGGTTGCCCCAACGACAACTCGATGACACCCGTGAAGAGAAGCAGCGAAATATTCTCATCACAGCGTCGGTATTACACGTTTCTGAACGTAAAAAGTGTTTCTTCTGCCTTTATAAAACTCACGGCACGCGCATGCACCGCCGACATCTCTCTGACCAGTAAAAATAGCACCTCGCGAAGGGCAGAAAATGTTTTGGGTGCACTTCTTATGGTCATAAAGCGAGAAACTGCAAGGCTAGATCAAGTTGTGCGTCGTGCCGCAGGACCTATGCAACTACCATTGCTACCCCTCCTGTCCGAAGAACAGTGCAACCGAATATTTGCGGGGTACTATTTTCTGAATGTGGGCCATGGCAGTTGCGTCTGCGGAGGGGAAAGAGCAAAGCGTGTGTGCAAAGGACAACGGGTGTACCTGCCGACATTTCCGAGCATGGCTGAGCCACGACGTAGAAAACAGACTGCTTCGATGTTTACTCAATCGCAGAAGCTAGCGATCTTTTTTACAGAAGACCTCCCATCCACGCTACATTTGGATGTCGTTAATCAGGCAACTATCACTCCGAACGCTTTCTGAAGTGCCTCTTAAGCACTTTCTTAAGGACCCCCAGCGCAGCTAGCACGCTAGAGACGTCCACCCAATCTAAGCAATAGTGGAACCCGTGATGAGCCAAGATGTATTGGGCCCATCAGCTGACATCTCATTAGTGCGTGAACTGCGGCAGTTGGGGACGATATTGGCTAATGAACAAAGGCATTTCGGTGTAAATTCGGATAACCGGCTATGCCTGCTCATCGGATCGGACTGTATCTGGCGCTTACTTAAAGGGGAATTTACCTGGAGCACGAAAGTTGAAGACTCGCAGCAGTGAATACTATGTTCGGGTGGACACTCCGAGGACGCATTCGACAGATTTCATATTTAGAATGTGCGAACGGTAGTTTAGCCAGTGCTCAAAATTAGGTCCGCGAAATCCTCACCCAATCAGAATAAAGTTGTAAGCATTTGCCCAATGGTACTGGAATCGCGCAACCGGTCAAGAAAAACCAAGTGCTTCAAATATTGCGGTCAATGATGCAAAGTGTTGAACTATAAACTAGAGACTCTATCATTCAACAGTGGTGAAGAGTAGTCACCTTTTCGTGTTCGTAACATTTTCGTCACCTTCTCGTAAACGACACAACGGGCCCTATAGGATCGTCTTTCGTGGTAAAGTGTGTTGAAGGGCCCGTGTCGCATCTGAGATCTCGGCAAGCGCTCAGAACCAGACTGCCCAAAGGCATACTTCTTCAAAGAAAGAAGCACTGGAAGTGAAGACTAAAGAATCAGCTAGACTCCACGAAGGAGGCACAGTACCAGAACGAAGCCAAAACTCGCATTTCCTACTGTTCAGCCGCGGAGAATCCCCACGACGCCTTAAAACATACCTTAACTCACGGCCTACATCAACTATGCAAAAAAATAGAAAACAAAAACCAATGTCAAAGTGATTCATCAGTGCCTTGTTTTGCCTTATTGTTGTGGCAGAAATTGGGTGTCCTGACTGCATGAGCACCCCTTTCTTGCATGGCACTCTTGTTGACCCTACTTTTACAGATACGGTTAGTTGGAAAATGAGCTTGTATGGCTTTTCGGTGCTACTAGTAGGCTCGCAACTTCGGTGTGCAAGTGTGGCAAAATAAGGTACAAGTGCACTTTTGGTGTCGTGAATATGTTTTCCGCCGCAAGATTTAAGCTTATTCAGCCTCTAAACAACAAGTGGTGGAAGAATAAAAATAGCTGTATTACAAAACAAAAGTTTTTGTGGCAAGTGTTATCTAGATGCATTGTAAAAGAAACAATGGACGGCTAGGTTTTAAGTGCGGTAGGCACATTTATCCTACAAGTCATGTATGTGCACATGACATAAGTAATGAGAGTTTGTGTTCAATTCTGATATAGCAAACGTCCTGGTCGATATGTGAGCATTTTAAGTTCACTCTCCGCCGCGTGTCACCTCAGTTCGTGCTTTCAATATCTAACCTATTATGCGCCTTTTTTCATCGTGCGTAGTGACTCAAAAAACATTAAAATGAAATGGTGCCAAGAAAGACAAAAGTGCAAATCACAATGTTCACTAACATAACAAGGCTTCTTGATAGTAAGGTTGGACACGTACCTTCGTAACATGTTTATATATAGGTAAAGGCAGGCCTTGATCAGGAAGTGCCAAAATAACGGTGAGACATTGCCTCGGTTGTTTGTTTTTCGATGCATCTTGATAGTACACTTACACCCACATTTTATACGTTAAATGCACAGCTACTTTTACTTATAGCTGTGTGAGTTGAAAGCATGAGTTACAATCCAATTGATAGCAAATTGCATTTTAGAGCCGGAACAGAACCATTAGAATGCTGGAGAAGCTCCGAAGAAGCAAGCTACTATTTCTGCTATCTGCAATAAACTTTTAATTTATGCCATGCTGTTTATCCGTCTTACAAGGCTAGGTATGAGGTGAACGGGTGAGCACTGCATGATTAGTCACTCCTGTGATTCTGTAGTTAGAATGGGATCTCCCCGTGTGCGTAGGTGCCAGTTATATCCCAGCAAGGAGGTTCTGTTTCAGAGGAAAGCAAAAATTTTAACGAAAACCACTCTTATTCGCCTGAAAGGCGGAGTAACCCAAACGCATAACTGTTAAGAATGGTTCGAGGACCTCACAACCCTTTTCTTTCGGGTAATTTTTGAGGCCTATATTTACGTGACATTATGCAGCCATAGATGCGAACAGAAAAGTCAAGATCCAAGCAAAAATAGCAGTATTTACATTCCAGTTGATTTTTGGTTGCTCTCTCCTCGGAAAATTGAAGATTAGTGCACGCTTTCTGCCTTATCCTGATGACGTCGTAAAGCCGCTGCAATGATGGCGGCAAAAAGTGAGACGTTGCAGCTGCATATGGTGGCGTGACCTAGGAAGCTCCATTGCTTGGTGGCTTCTTTCGACGGCTCTGCGGTTCCCAGTAGGAGAGGACAACTCAACTTTCAATATCGACAAAGACATGAGCCCTCGACTGTGCCGAGTATGTTGCTAGACTTGCTTTTCTTATCTCTCTATCTTAGCGTTCAAGCAGTTTTAGGCTAACAAGGGCCCCATTCATAAGAAACCTTATCTTCGAGCTTTGAACTGAGTGCTTCTGTAATTCCAAGAATAGCGCCAAGTTCAGCAATGCCTCGCTGGTGCGGCCTTGCAAAAAAAAACACTTTTGGGTTGATGAAAAGGTAGAACAACGGTTGTATATTCTCATTTCGAACTTCATATTTCATCACAGAAAAGTAATAATGCTGGGGAGTTTAAAATACCGCTCTTCAAAAGGAGTGTTGGGTGCATATCCGTTTGACGTTTTTCAACAACAAAGGAAGACTAAAGAAAAACGCATACACAACCATTTTGTGAGCGAATAAATTAAGCGAAGGCTAGTTTTTGTATAAATTGAGAAATTGTTTATGCACTGACCGCGCAGGAATATCTGATATTGCAGCATTTGGGAAATGTTTGTAGGGCTATGCGCCTATTCGGATATCGTGATGCCGTACATCACAAAGGACGTTGCAGGACATCGGTCTTACACTGTGCTTATCTTACAGCGGTCTTACAACTGTTTTTAATTATGGCTCGAGGGTCGCGGCAAGCAATGTTTTTCATTTGAATGAGCCATGCGCTCTGTCTGCTTCGTTTTTCCCTTAATACCGAAAGTGTAGCACGAATGCCTCCCGTTGTTAAGATAAAAACTATATAAAATACCCAAAATATGTACGAATGCCATAGTTTCCACAGTTGAAAAGTTCTTTGCGTGATATGTTGCTTTGAGGCGGCAAAATAAGAATTCTATTAACCCAGATCATACGAGCCAATCCAATCCACTGCTTATGACAGAAGGAAAGACACCATCGAGCGTGTGCTGCGCAGTATCTTTAAACACATAACTGAATTAGAGCCCTGAATTTTATTCAAACGCCTACTGAAGGTGACTTTTCCAAAAATGCAGAAACATAACGGGGCGTCACATGTGTGATAAAGACAGACAATTGGTGAAAGTCTGCAAACTCTCAGGTAGAACTCAACAGTGTTGGGACACAAGTCGAAGTTAAAAACTTTGCCCTTAGCTTCAGAATTTTATCTGGTGAAATGAACATTAGGTGCAACCTTCAGAACTTTGTCGAGTGTAATGAAACTAGGTGCAATGAATAAAAGCTTTCATTAGTTCTCTGTAATAAAATTTATTGTGGGCTAACTGCGTTCGTACAGTTTAGCTTTTGTGATAGGCCCTTTAAAAGCACTTCATTATTTTTATGAAAACTATCTACGGAAGGGTACCCTGGTTCTTTAGCTGTATTTCAGTAATAGAAAGTTTTACCCGCACCTAATACATGCTGCTCTGATGGCCAGGACTTCCAGTTGGCCTTTTACTAGTCCGGACACTTTTATTTATTGTAATATTCCTCTGGGCTCCGAGCTGCTGCAAAAATCTTGCTTCACCTTTGGCTGCATCATGTGGGGTTGCTTCTGCAACTTCCGAAGTTCTATGGACGGCGATGCTCATCCTAGTACCACGGCTGTTTACAGGTTTTTATTTTACATCATTCTATCATATCTGGAAGGGTGGCCTTGGGGTATTATAAGATAGCCGGGGAGATGATTAGTGATAGCAGAAATCAGTCTCTTGGGGCTGTTTAGAGCGTTTTATAGCTAAAGAATATATCTAATCACTTGCTCAACCATGTCGCTTCAGATACCTTGCTTTTGACTTTTGCTGTGTGCTTTTTTGAAGTAAGCAACCTTGTGCTTCCAGCACACCCTAGTGCCATATTGTGGACTTTTTTATTTTATGTTACTTTTTTCGAATAATTTTATATACACGAATATATATGGTTACAAGTGATATGACCAGCCAGGATATAATATGCAACGTTATGAGAGTGCGCGAAGGGTGACTACATTAAACATACACACATGAAAATTCTGGTAAATATATGGTAAAAAGCATCTCGAATATGGACAGAAATTAAGAATGACAAAGCAAAAACAAGCAAAATTTTAGCATGATGGCATGTCTCCTAAAGTATCTTGAAAAGGAAGGGAAGTGAGAAAGGGCAGATTCTGTGATGTTCAAAGCCAGGAAAATGGCATGGCCAAGATAATTCACAGTAAATGAAACGAAAAAAGATAACATATGGCAATGGTAGAAATTACCGCAAGCTCTTTTGGTGTTCACCCCTTTACATCTACCCCTCGGGTATAGCACGGCTGCATCGGCGGAATGCCTCGTTTGTATTGAAGGAGATCGCCGCCTACCACCCCTGCTCCAATGCCTCATGCAGTTCTTCGTCAGAATCGGCTCCTTCTAGCGCTTTTGTAGTCCAGTTGAGTTTAATAACAAAGAGTTGTCAGGCACGTTTTGGGTTCAAGGGCAATCGCCAGGGAGTGAAAGCGCAGGGCGAGCACAAAGTCGCAAATGACGGGAATTCCGCATGCGCACTGATGAACCTGAGTCTCGATCAGGTTATTTGCCTTTTTGGCACAAAGAAAGGCTGTAATTCATCTCAAAATTAGTGAGCAGGTGGGATGCCTGGAAGGCGTGCTCAGGCGTCTCCGATTTACAGCAAAGTATGCAAATCGCGGCGTTGGGGATAAAGAAGCCCCAAGACTCCTGCCGTGCCAAAACTGGCAGCAATTTCGCAATAAAAGGAAATACGTAAAGGAAATTCGAAATACACAAGCCTCAATATTTTCGTGCATGGCATGCACTCGGAAGGTTGCCGATGCAGAGGCGGCGGAAAGATTTTCACCACGGGGTCCTAGTAACGCGTTCCTGGGTTAGGGGTGAGGAGGTAATACCTTGAAAACTGCTCCTACAATGTTGCGACGGCCGTAGCAACCTCTTTGTAAGAACCAGTGTTACTCAGAGTGTGGTTAAGGCCCTCTGGCGTGGTGACCCAGCTTCTTAGGTGTGTGGAGCCATTGTAACAAGGGAAGTGGCAACCTCTTTGTAAAAACACTGTGACTCAGACTGTGTTTAAGGCCCTGTGATGTGGTGAGCCAGCTGCTTAGGTGTGCGGAGCCAAGGCACTGGAAAGACGCTCGAAGAAAAGATCCCGGGAAGTAGCGGAAGTACAAGAAGCGCTGAACAATTAGCTTCAGCTCTACATTCACCAGGCCCACTCCTCCTACCTCTATAGTCACCAAAACATATTGGGGCGACACATCGGTTCCTACGTTGAACGCCAGAGGCAGGCAGCACATAACCAGTAAAGTTTGTTAATTAAGCTGTAATCAATTGTATTGATGCGCGCTCCCTTCAACATGGCAGGGTAGACGGGGGGATTTCAGACGCGAGCCCTTGATGGAATGCTGCTGTGTCTCGTCCGTCATATCTGGAGTTTAATTTTGCAGCCATCAGTTTCTTATGGCATCTTGCAATGCACACCTTCTCCATGTCGAGATTTATACTTATGTTTTTACTTCGAACACTATCCTTCCAATTTATGCTGAACAGCTGTCGACGTTTGTAAACCCACTGAAAAAGGCAGGCATACTCCGATTTCGACACCTACTTCTGCCCCCGAGAAGCAGCACAAGCGACTAGCCAGATCTACAAACTAACCGCCTGTGCCGCAAATGTGCAGAAGGCGACATTGCCTGCATATGCCAGTACTTGCAACTTGTCGTCCTCGAGGACAGGCCTCTGATTGTGTCTGATGCAGCAACCGTATGTCAGAGTGGCTCAATATACTGGGCGAAGTGCAACGGGTGATATATGGCACCCCATGACGCACTCAACCCTGCCCTGAAATCGGGACGCTGGTGGTAATGACAGGCTGGTGGTAAATGTTGTAACATGTCTTCACCCATTCGAGCATTACGTCTTCAATTCCTAAGTGACGAGGAAGCGTAAGTACATAGGAGCAGTTCGCTTTATGAAAAGGTTTCCTGAAGTTCTGTTGGACAACTGCCAACGGAGTAACGCCCAGCGCTGCTGCATCGCACTCGTTCCCGACCTGGTGTATGTAGGTGATGATAGAGCTTCCTTCGGAGCCGCAGTTTCAATGGTTCCCCACTACGCATCCCATTTACGCCTCAAGTCTCTTTGCCAAGATCTTTGCCAGTATTCTGTAGTAAGTGGATATTAGCGTGTTGGGGATAACGTCATTCAGATCTGCTGTGGATTCTTTTAAAGATTTTTTAGTACAAGGACCAGATGACAGCCCCCACGAATATCGGCAGGAGTTTTTCTTATATGTTTCCAAAGACACTCGCAAAAAAGGGGCTAAGTTCTTTGCTGGAAATTAAGTGGAACTCTGAGACGGTTCCATCTGGTTTTGGGCATTTTTTGTTTGCACCTTCCTAATCGTCTGGTCTACCTCAGAAAGTGTTATGGGCATGTTGGCATATTTATTGTTTCCCTAATATCCTCTGACATTTTCGAGATGTGTTGCAGTATTTTTTCTGGCAAGGATTCGGGCCCTGTGTTGGTGCTGAATAATCGGTAGAAGAGTTCGCAGAAAGCGAAAGCTACTTCCCCACTCCTGGAGACAAGAAAGGCATTGTGTTCAACCTTGATGCTTTTTTGAGCCCCGTGTTGCCTTCGCGAAGGTTTGAGAGAGTTTGGACTGTTGTTCCGTATCCTCAAGCTGCATTTTCCAAGCTGAGGCCAGTGTTTCGCTGTAGCCACGCTGCAGCTCGTCCCTTATTTCTTGCTTTACGAATTGGATTACCTTCTGGAATTCCTATGGTTGTTACTCTTCGACCTGGATGAGCTCCAGAAGGTTTTTTTAAGCATGCATACTATGTCCCTACCTTCAGAAGCCTCCGTTCTTGGAATGTGTATTGCTTCGTGTTACATTTCTTAAGCTGTTCCCACGCCGTCATGTCTAGGGCGCGAAATTTGAGATTTTTTATATTTGCGTTAATTTTTGTGATAAACAAAGTATGTTACGCAGGACGGCATTCATTATGTAACGCTTACATGGCAATTAGCAGCCGAAGTGCGGCCAAGTTGGATGTCCGAAGTAAGGAGCCCGTGGTCGGAAAAGGGCACTTGTCTGACCTCGTAGCGGACCACCGGGGACAACAAATCTAGAGGAATATAAACGCGGTACAAGCGGGCCTGCAACTGGACGCGCCAACGCGTGCAATTCCATGCAGTTCATTCCTGCTTTAAGGCAGAATCCACCAAGATGCAGCTTTGTCGTGCGGATTTAAAATTCGCGCTGAAGGGTACGCCCTGTCTCATCTTTCCGACCGGCCCCTGAATTTAGGATGCAGTTAAAGTCACCCACAAAAAACACGTTTTTAGCCGATGGCAGGAAAGAGCGAAGTACATCAAATAACTCAGTTTGCAGGGGGAATCTTTGGGGGCATAGGTGCGCAGGAAACGGTTTAGCTCCATCCCTGTGATCGCATCGGCAATGCAAAAGCTGCCATTTCTCAACATTGTGCAATAGACAATTTAAACAAGTTCTTGCTTCTTTATGAGAATCGTTGAACCCCCCCAATTGAAGATCCGCCATGACGCAACAACAGCAATATTTGTTTCCGACGGACCTGCTAAGGTCTCTGCGTCTGCCGGATTTGCGATTTAGTCAAAACTTCGATATTATGGTATTCAAGTAAGTTGAATGTCCAGGAGGTTCCCGTTTGAACCCATTCTCATTTCATCCTTCCCGCTCTTTTTCTCCCGTTTCAACACGGTGCAAAACGACCTTCCCTCTTCACCCTTTCCCACTTCGCCTGCTCCTATTTGTACCCGTTCCCATTTGAACCTCCTCTTTTGTTCTCCGCAGCTTCAACCCGGTACAAAACGACCTTCCCGTTTAGTCTTTTTTATGTAGGTCCTTCCCGGAATAACGAACCGAGTTTCGATGGAGGTGACTTGGACCGAGGCGTTAAATTTATGAAAATAGTTGTGGCCAACTGTATTTTAACCTCAGTTTTTGAGGTACCTCCAACGCAACCGAAAGTCAAAAATAATTGTGTCCACCATAACGTGAAAACTAAATTGAAGTTACGTCAAACCTATTTCCTCGTAAAAAACCATTACGGGTGTCGCAGGTAAGTATGCAGACGCCCAATATTAGCGTGCAACATTTTTGCAATGGCCCGTTTTACGATACGCGCCGCGAATAAAAACAACACTTATGTTTCTGCGTTAGGTCCTCCCCGGTACAGCGTTGGTGAAATACAGCTGAAACCAAACCCTTCCGTCTGTTGTGCATTTGTCCAGTGGGTGTGGAACGTGTTTGTCGCATGCTTACTCCACGGCAGTGGTGATCGTTCTAATCACCCTGGTTGCATATACGAATGCACATGCACTAATTTTTAACACACACCAAAAGGAAAGGACAAGAATTAGCAAAGCTGAACCTTTCCGCGGTCGAAGTAGCAGTTTGTAGCATCCAAAACTCCTGTCGAGAATGAAGGTGGGTGTTTTAACATATGCAACTAATAATTTATTGGGGGTAGTACAGGGCTACTTTTTTACTTCAACAAAAGAAAAATATCTCGCGAAATACAAAAACCTAATCTAGCTAACTACAGAAGAAAGGTATTTTAATAAAGCGGTAACTATTATGGGCCAAGCCAGTGGTACGATATATTTTATTGTATGGCTAACAGCCCATGAATATACAAATGTCTATAAAAAATGGCCAAATATAAAGCTGAAATTTCTGCCTGGAGGAAATAGTTCACGCACATTTTTCATCCGAGCGTTAAGAACACCCCAATTCTGTTAACATGCGTGTACGTTTTATGGACAATACATAGGCGGGCACGCATTGCTTGGAAAAGCAAAAGCAAACATTTAGGTATTCCGTCTGTATCAGAGAGTGTTAGCATATTGTTAAAGTGTTTACGTCACCGTTTACCGTGTAACCGGGGACCGGAGTTTTCGTTGGCCGCTGAAAACGGTAGGACCCGTTTTAGCACATCCTTTGCGGCTTGCGTACCCCGGCCGTCACGACGCAAGTAGCAACATCTGATAAATTAGTCTCACACAAAGAACGCATATTTTGTTTCTTCTATTTATTTTTTTCGTTTAAAGTAGTTTGAATATTTCACTTTTGGTTAAGCGTTCAAAAGAATATTATTTTTTGTATTACTATACCCATCACCTGTAGAGCTTTCAAAAGAAAACGTGTCGGTGGCGCATCTACCTTGTAGAGCTAGAATCAAGGTATAATAAAATTTTCCCCGCGCTAAATATTTTGGCAAGAAATGAGCAAAAAGAATGTTATAGTCATTACTCAGTAGCCTACACTACCTTGAACAACCCAATTTTAGAGGAATATATACGCACTGCGAGCTCAGAAACTTCTCTCAACTATTTGACGTGGGCGTTTTGGGAGTGGGTTGAAACGGGAAGGGTGTCTTGGGAATGGGTTGAAACAGAAAGTGGTCAAAAAGAAAGGGCGTTTGGGGACTGGGTACAAGCGGGGCGGTTTCAAATGGGAATGGGTTGTTTCGGGCTACACCCGAGCGTACAACTTCTGCGCTTTGCGCAGATGTGACTCACAACATTATTCCAGGCAAGCTTAAGCAAATTTAGGAGTGGCCATTGTGGTTTGAGGGGAATGCGGAAAGGGCTTCCCTTACCGTTTCACTACGCACGACTGTAATCGCTGGCATACGCAACTTTTCAGCATGGTTTTGCGAGGTCATTCGCTGTGCCACTCTGGTTGCGCTATACTGCATGCAGTTTTCCTCATCGTGCCCATAGGCACGACAGGAACGACACCATGGTGTATTGTAGCTTTTTTGGTTGTGTCCAATGTGCTAGCACCCGAGACACAGTTCTGGATGACCAGAAACCTAAATAAGCATCGGGTTGCCATTTACAGTTGGCCTTGTGGGCCACCACTTCAACAAAGAGATGTTGGAGTCGACAGGATCACAAGAAAAAACCCCGTTATTTCGGTCATGTGCGCGAGTTAAAGTATTATCATCCTTCGGAGATCCCCCTCCGGACCCGGCGAAACGTTGGATTTGGCGGAAGAGGAGCTCGTGAGAGACTTCCGGTAGCACCCAGTAAACCTACAGCGCTATTTCCCGGCGGTTGGGGTTATTCACTAGGCCCCTCTTCCATTTCACCGGGATCTCTGAACGCGCAGCCAAATGTTGCATATTTTCTTCCGACGTAAATTCTGCCATCCAAAGGTGGTTGAATTAAAACAGTACGAAACACTCGATCTTCTAAAGGTCTGTTTTCTGGGCGAGTGCAGGGACAAAATATAAGTATTCTGTACTGCCACGTGGCGGGGTCACCGTGACAAAAACTTGGCCGCGTATGAGCTCCTTTCATTGCAAATGTCGTCAAAAGACGATAGTCTTTGTCGACTTTTGTCAGGTAACTACATTTCTTCGCTTTCCTGCTCACCTCTCATGTTGTTCCTCTTGCGTCGCGCTCCTCCCAAAGTAAAGACGCCAAAGGTTTGCTGAAATCATTTTAAATTTCCCGCGTTCAACTGCTCCAAACCAGGCGTCCCGATGCCAATGCTGCCGTACGGCGAAGACGCGCGTGAATCGAGGCGCGCTACTTCAACGTTGATAGAACCGCGTTTCACTACTCCACGTGCGTTGCAAGCAGAGCGGGGAATCTATCAAGTGGAACCTTTCGTAACTGTTGCCGGTTGATATCTTACACTGCCGCCAGAAGCTATAGTGGCGCGGGTGGCAGCAGGCAAAGGCAGAGGGATTTTTTTTCTGCAGTTGACGGAGTATTTATTCTCGCACAAATCGAGCATGTACTTTTTTTATTAATGCACGCTGCAAATATCACTTATGTTTTACTTTGTTGTATTGGATTTGCGTAATGTCTTGTTGTTCTTCACCAATATTGACAAGTATGAACATTACACCGGACTTAGACGGGCACATTTAGCTGTGACTACATAAAACCATTTTGCAGGCCCTGTTTTAGTTTGGCCGGGTAGCTGAATCGGGTCACAGACAGGCAGACCAACAGACATACAGACACACCAAAATTTTTGTATTGAAGTAGCCCTAGAAAGACTATCATCTTTAAAAGTGAATTTTCAGACATCTTTTGGGTAGGAAACGGCGTGGGGGTGTCGGGAGGCAGCTGCAGCAGGCGGATCGGGCCGATCACTTTAAAACCTGTCCTAAGCGACCGCCTCTCTTACTTCTTGGGAGCTCTCACTTGACATGCCTTGCGCTGGTGAGAGCTACGAGACTATTTGCGAAAAGCTAGCACCCCAGCTGAAACACCATAACAAATGTTGAGCCGTTTGTTTATGACAATATCGAATATTGAGGGGAAGGAATTTTTATCTATTTTGCAATTACATAAAAGCTTCTTCAACTACTTTGTAAAAACTTCGGAGCATTTCATTATTCCATCTTTTTTGATCTGTAGGCAGCCTTTTCAAAGACAAGTAAAGATAAAATAACAATAGCTTACCATTTATCGCAAACATTTGCTGTCAGAGCATTCTGTTACCTGCTGTTTTTTTTAGCAAATTAAAAAAAAACCGAACCAATAAGTACTCAGTATCAGTTGTATGATATCCGTAGTCTCAAACAATATTTTACTTATTTCTTTTTTTACAGATTCCGAAAGCTTCACTTACGAAGCACTAGGGTGGAGCGGACAGGCATAAGTTTAACAAAAACTGGGAAAAAGTGTAGTTCGCGACACCTAAGCAAGATAACGCGAATATAACAAGCAAAGAAACAAATTTTGTTCACATGGGAGAATAGTACAGCAATATAGAATGCACACATGAGAAACCACAAAGGCGACATTTTACTCACTCAGTATATTATCAAATTAACATGCAGAGCACACTAGGAAGCAACAAGTGGAAGAAGCAAAGCCAAATGTTTTACAATAAACTGCAAACCATTGGACAAGGAAAGCTCCCAAACAGGTGAAACCTGAATGTCGGAGTATGTGTGTGTATCTTGATTGCGTAAATAACAGATAGCACACTCTGGCGCTCTACAGTTTGAGCAGCCAGTCTATTCTATTCGCGAAAGATACAGGTTACATCCAAAGTTTAAAAGCATCAGTTCGACATGAGTATTTACTTATCTTGTTAGAATGTTGCGCACGCGTTATTCATCAAGTTCAACTAAACAGAAATGTGAAATGCTAATAAAGTGCATAATGTGAAAAGAGAGACTTCTAGTGCAAGTCACCAAAGAACTATGCTGTGCATTGCAGAAAATATCAAAGTGTTTTACTCCAAAGCGACGATTTTTAGCTGAATGTAGGGTACAGGCATAGAAAATGAACCACATTACTAACAAATAACTAATTTGTGTGCGAATCGCAGCAGCACTCGATATCGCCCCGGCGTCATCAATGGTGCCCACAGTTGCTCATCAGTTGTTTGGATAAAAGAGGTTGAGGCTAAACATCCTTCACGCTGCCGCACCGTCAGTGATTTTAGGATGGCCTAGAGATAGTGCTGCATTGTGCTGCTTTTTACCTTTCCGCTCTCATACTGCATGAGCGTACTGCTGGCGGAAAAAATGTTTTGTTAAGGTGATGCGATGCTCCGTAGTGTACTGTTTATAGCTGCAAAACGTACTCATATGGGTGGGCTGTCGTAAAAAGTTTGGAATGCAACAGCGATTGTGGGAACCAACCTGAGTAGTTCGCCGGTCGACCTGTCTCTTTCTTAATATCCAGATTTGTGTATATGTAGTGACACCCCAGATTACAGTCTTCATTTGCTGGTTACCTTCAACGCGCCTCAGATCCTCACATTCCATTGCATCTTATTTGCTAAGTTGTCACGCTTTTGGAACAAATGATGCGGTTTGATCCTGAAAGCGGCCGCCGCACCTTACCTAGAGGCGAAAATTATTGCTTAAGTGTCCAGACTTCAATTTACAATTATGGTTTATCACTCTATCAATTTAGAGGCCTTTTCGTTAAGGAACATACCTTTCCAGGTGCAGAATTACTGCGTAAAATAAAATTATGTTTTATTCGTCACTGCATAGAACCATGATGTGGTTAAGAGCATAATATTATCGAAAAAAAAAACAGATAAAACGTGCCGATTCATATACCCGCTCGCATCGTCCACATAATTTTGTACCTATATAACAACCGAGCATGTGCATTCCAAATTCGAGAAATCATATTCTGTATCATGATCAGAACAAAATGCCTTACATGTTATTTGCTGTATACATCATTTGCTTGCAGCAAGAAACGCGGCTTCACACTTCCATTAAAGACCACTTGTGTGCACGGTGACTCGTTGTTTTCAGGTGTGTGATAAGGTAGGAGTTGTCATGTAGGATGAAGTGAAATGTGTGAATAAAAGCTTGCTTTATTTTTAATTTTCTGTGTCGTAGTTAGAGAAGAGCGAGTGTAATCTGCGGATGATTTTACTCAATGTGGTTTCAATCAATCAACATACGTGGGAAAGCTATCCTTTAGCTGGGCTAACGCGAAGCTATTCCTGAGCTACAATACGTCTTGCAAAATATTACTGAGGACATATCACAGACTTATCCCTTTACGGCCCAGTCCACACAAACGTGTGAGTCAAAAAATTGTTTACTAAGTGGCACCTGTTTCAGTTTCAGTTTCACAAGTCTTGGTAGTCGCTGCAAACGCTTTCGAGACTTTATTGGGGTCGTTAGTTCACTCATTTCGCCACCAGGGGACGAGAAATCGCACATTAAAAACGGCGCTCAAGCCAGCGCGATCACGCTAGCCGCCTTCAAGATGAAAACTGATATTTGCTCTTGCTATTCTCGTATTTTCTAAATAAAAGTGTAAGACACGACTTGCAGGACTTAAAAAAACGCGATTGGCTAAAAAATACACCCGTTCCCTTCATCTTTGTTCTGTCATCACGCTTGAAAAATGCACCCACACATATGTGTGGGCTGGGCTTTTGTCGTCACGAAAATTTTGCTGGCCACTACAGGGTGGCGGGCTCGTGCACTGCAGCGCTAGCGATAAAAATTTTTTCTTCCTTTATTTGTGTCTCATTCATTCGCGGTTTTGTGCTGGCTCGTTGGTAATGTTTATTTGCGCCTTAACCTTGAACTAGTTCCGTAATGACTTGTGAAAAAATAATAATTTTAATTATAATTATCATTATTAAATCTTCACTATTTTTAATTTTCCAAAAATTTTATTTATAATAAAAGTACTCTGGAAAACAATGCAAAACTCGTAAATAAAACGTAAATATGCAGGTTTTCTGCGTATGGTGCCATTTTTAAGGTATTCTCACTACCCGCAGATCATACGAATAGAAGCCCAGCCCACACATTAGGGTGGGTTTGTTTTTTGTGTGAAATACTCTGCGGTTTCTATTTTCACTTGTCGAAGCATGATTAGGAAGGGGTAAATACACAAAATTTATTTAGTTGTGGCCTTTTTTTCTAAAATCTTTTTGTTGGGCAGGAAAGGGTTATAGAAATTTCAACAAGAATTTTACAGGACGAGTAGTAAACACCTTACTACTGAACACTAGTAAACTGTAAACAAAAAGTTTCTACTCTGTTTTGACGTTCTAAAATATTTCGCATAGCAATCTACGAGACGACTTCTAAGTTATGCCAGGTAAAGAAATGATGTCGTGTGAAGATGTTTTCTAGTATTTGCGGTGGCATATCGGTAAACCTCTCACAGCAGCTTACGACAGCGTTATTGTAGTCTTCTCCTATCATCTTTTTAAAAAGCCATCAAGATGACTCTTATAGCTGTGTTTCTGTTTTATGCCCAGAGAGTATATAAAAATTCGGTTTCAATTAAAGTGCACACATATAACTGATTTTATCTAAAAAATTGGTATTGCATGGATGGCAAAGCATAACCACACTTAAGAGCATTTCTTGTGGACCGGCAAATTTGAGTATGCTAAAGTTTCTACACAACTGAAATGCAACAATATTCACAGTAAGCAATTTTAAAGACTGACAATTTTATTATTCAAATATATTATGCCAAGTAAAAATATATTAAAAGGTGACTGAAGGATGTGGAACTAAATAACAACTTGAAACACTCAAATTGATTCCCTACAGATGTTATGCATTAAAGGCAGAATTTCTAAACAACCCGTCTTATTTGGTTGCCATAGCGATTGAAACATGCTTATAATAATGATGAGATACTGAATGCCTTTCAGCTTTTCAATTTTATAGCAGAAAAAAGTGAAGTGCCAGAACTAAAAAGAACAATCATAAAAATAAGTCAAAGATCACAAAAATGCATCAAAACATCTGCATTGCAGTGAACACCTATTATAGTGGTGTAATTTTGAAGATGTTTGAAGTGCTGCAAATCCAGGCAGGCTGATTCGATGGCGGAGGCTTAACCTTCTGGTGATGAAATAAACACACTAACCTGAATATACGCAAACAAGCACCCGAATGGAAAAGAAGAGTTTCACATTTTTGAGTAAGGAGACTTTTTAGGAGACTTTTCAGCTTTGTTGCATGGCACCATTCTGGCCGGCATTTGGACCTCTGGAAATTGTCCGAGCATTTTTTCTTCGCGGAAGGTGTGCGTGCACTTTGTGTTTCAAACAAGAAAAAGTTCCCCCGCCTGTTTTGAGTGGAACTATTGAGCATTTTACTTATGACGCAAATGCGGGACCACCACGGGCTCCTGCGACTTTTTTTCTCCAAGATCGATTTAATTTCGCAACACCTCTAAAGGACATGGAGAGTGAGTAAAATAAACTTTTCAAGTCATGTACCTCTTTTAAGAAATTTGATGACTGGCTAGGTTCTCAGTTTCTCAGTTTCAATCATCTCAGTGAGAAATTATTCTCAGTTTCAATCATATTAGTATAAAAACAAAGAAGCATTCTCTATTTATTCAGAAGTTTTGCTTTGACAACAAAACAATGTATATTTGGGTAGTTTTCTTTATATCACCTGCCAACACTCAACACCTAGACATTCTTGTTTATAGCTTCAACCACATAAGTGACTCTTTGTCTAGTATTAGGGAGCATCTGGACCGTAGCAGTGCAACATTTCGACCACTTATGCGCCGCTACTACTTTGAGGAGATGGGAATGGGGCTTGCCCGATTAGATAGCTAGCATGAACCTGGGGTATTCCAGAATTTTGAGGTCAGCTTGCTGTAGAGCGTGAGTTGTTCTAAACTGGGGGATTCCAACTATTTCTTCACAATGCACAATTTTGTGCAAGTTGGTTCCAACTGCGAAACATAGTTAAGTAGCGCAGTAAAGATGGCACAACAAAAAAGATTACATAGGACAAGCGCTGGTCCTGTGTGATCTTCTTTGCTGTTTCATCTTTACCGCTCCTTCAACCATGTTTTGTATTTCTTGCCCTTTGACTATTCTTTTGTTCACCATCTTATCATCTGCCCAAATCAGTGGGTCGTCATTTCAGCAATTATTCTTGAACACATGCGTACCTTCCGATGATTTCCGTCATCTAATTACGACTGATACGCTAGCATCACCCAGATTAAACATGAATGCTCCCTTCAACCGTTACACACACGTCGCTCCTTAGCACTTTTATGCCTATTTCATAAATATATTTATTCCTCGAGATCATCTGAGTTTAATCTTCACCACCCAATTACCATGTCACGTAGACTGCACAACCAGTTCTGCTTCTCACGCATTTATTGTTCCACGCATGCCTTTATTTCATCTGCACTCCCACGTGAAATACGCCTTTGGAATGATCTCCCCGACGTTATCGCATCTGTTTCATGCCACGAAACCTTTCGACGCCATTTATCTGATCATTACGCACCCTAATGTTTTCACTGTACAATTTTTGTATACCTTTTATTTCATATGTTTCTGGCTTTTAGCGATATTCATTATATCCGAAATGCGCATGTTGGCCGTGTCTGTCATGAATTCCTGTACCTTTGATTATATACATACTACGTGCAGTGGCTATAATACCAGTTTTGTTAACTTCAGTTCACATTCTTGACTTGTGTTTTTCCTTCTTCAAACATTGTATTTGCTGTGTTTTCACTTCTTACTTGTGTTTACTTTCTTGCCTTGTGGCATTTTTTTGTTTCTCTGTCGGTAGTTCCCCTTTACAAATTATGTGCTCCCCCTTATGCTATGCCCTTCCATGTGCCTGTAAGGTATCCTGAATAAAATAATAAATAAATAAATAAATCGTTTCGATTTCGCACAATCCCTCAGCTTCACGAGGTCAGATTGAGGATGGTGACATCTTCAAGCTATCACAAGTTTCATTCAAGCACGTCAACTCGCCTCACGCTTTGCAAGCGTGCAGCAGGCATAGATTTTATGGTAACACCAGCGCCTTATCTCGCACACCATTAACACTTATAATGCCACCACAGACTTAAGTGATCAAATTTTGTAACGCCAGCCATGGTCGTTTGAAGCAACACAGAAAACAATAAATCCAGACAACAGGAACGGCACTGAGCCAGCACAAAATGAACAACATTGTCCGCCCCACTGTCGGCGTGTCTGTCCAACCATACAAATTGTGTCTGTGCTGCTGCTCTCATGCTGGCAAGCAGTCGAGGGGCCAGTACATAATAACCTTATAAGAAGGTGCAAGTAGCTGGAAGATTTTGGCTCCGACAAATATACAAATGTTTTGGGCTCTATTTGCTTATATCTGAGATGTTCGTCTGCAGCTTTGTTCGATTTATTGTGAAATCATTAATCTCAACATCCAACAGATTCATAAAAGTAACTCAATTTTACTCTCTTGTAAGTAATTACTTAAAATGTATGATTTCTACTTATTCCTGCACAAGACGAAAATGCAACTGAACATACTTCCTGTCATTGGCACTATAAGAGAACAATGAAAGTGCGAAACAAATTTCTTGACATCTTGCTAATTGCTATACACCATATAAAATGTGGAAGATTTTACATGCCAACGACGTATATGGGCTATCATGCACGCCGTAGTGGAAAAATACTCTATAATTAGGCGAGTAGGGGATTTTTAACATTCACCTAAATCATTAGGATTGGGAGATCTTTTATTATGCTAATCAAGAAGGTTTTAGGCGGAATGGCGAGGAAAAAAATACAATTAAAAAGCACTGCTAGACACAACTCCGACATTAAAGATTCACGGCGTACTGCTATGATTCACACTGCAGATCTTACAACGTTAAGAGACACGAGGTGATCACTCGTTGATTCTAGATCATTTAAAAAGTACTTTGATTGCATGACTACATGATGGCGGGGATACGAGGACGACAGATTGTTCTGGTTGTTGAGTGTAAGTATGGGAAGTACACGTGCTTTGATTCTTCAAAGAACATGTTTCGTGCTTATCCCATTATCCTGCTGCTTGGCTATCATTTAACCAGGCAGTGACCACTTATGTGGTCTTTAACTATTTCATATGGGCTCATCAATTTTGGCTTAGTACTGATACAGCTTATATTGATTTAGGAAGTGCATTTTCAAGAAGCATGCAGCGTGGACCGACAAAATACAACATTGCTATACCTTTGGGTGCCCTTCCAAGCTTAAAGTTGTAATTCCTCAGCCGGCCTTGAATGCCTGTCAGGTTCTGTTTCTATACACACTCCAGCATCGCCTGCAGGACAAATATAAGCTCCAGTGAAGTAGGCACGGCGTACTCCTTAACATAAAACCAATACTAATAAAGAGAAATATTGCCTTCTAAGCATCATGCTTGCAAAATCAAGTCATGGCTCTTTGTACAGTAAATATCTGAGTAAACAAGAGAGTGCATTACATGTGTTGCACTGTCACTTCATTTATGAAAACACAGAAGTTGTTGCAACCACAGAAATAACCCCCTGCACTCAGGTAAAGCCCAGTACACATGAACCTGACGCAAACAGCATAATAAAATTGATCTGTTCACTCAATTCCCCCTGATACATAAACTGAACAAAATCTATGGCGTTCATGTAGAGGCCTTCATAACAATCTTTTCCATCAAACCAAGTTCTGCTCCTCTCAGCAGGAGGTGTAGGTTAGCGCAATTGTGTCTGAAAGTTCATACGTACGCGCATGAATCGGAATAAGAAGGAACAATCTACTCAACCCACATCCCTCATCCCCCATTTCTGTATGCGGGATTTTTTAACAGTCTAGACTACTAAAAAGCGATCCCGGCAAACATACACGACCAATTTTAACACCTTTTTGGAGGGGCATTATAAATTATTATGCTTAGCCATCCAGGTAAGATAGCAATTACAGTTTGTAAGCACACATGGGCTTACTTGGGTAACGGCCACACAAAGCCCAGAGACAGCTAAAGCCCTGAATGTTGAAACTTCAACCATGTACACAGAACAATGTTCCAATTTTTTTGCTGCTCTCAGAATATTGAGTGTTGCCACCATTTTAACCTTGTTTAGGGTGAGGAGGAAGCTGGAAGACAAAAGCACTTATACACTTATTTCCGTTTCACTGAAGCGTCTATGAGGAGTTTTGACGATATGTATTGAGCCAGAAAGGACCACACATCAGAAATACAAATAAAAAGGAGGCCGTTACGTCGCCACGAACTAAGAAATGCAAACACAGCACAATGCTTATATATCTTAGTCTTTCTGGTGCAAGTAAGTAGTGCGTCACAAAAAACACCACCTCTTCGGGAAACCTTACGGCAAGTTCCTACTCTGGAAGGGAAAGTTTTTAAAGAATACACTTGCCTGAATTGTGTCCCAGAAGAATTCGAAGGAACCATTTTCTTGAAGCCGCGTGTCCCTATGCTGGAAACCAAGAGAAGTTGCACACCTCTTTCTTTAGACGACGCCACTTCTGCGGCTTCCACGAACTTCTGAAGGCGCCATTTCACCAGTAAAGTGTTAACACTACAAGCGCTACATTGAACTTGAAGCCACCGCTAAGCGTCAAACGAACTTCTCGGTTTTGTTTCAGACACACTACCAGAGGTATACAAGCTAAAAACCTACTGTAATCGCTGGTACAGCCAACAGCCAACGTCGACATGGAAGGAAGATTTTAGCTAAATTCAACACCCAACAAAGGGAAACAGTTTTGTAACATGGCACGCACTCACGGAAATTTTGTTCAAAACGGCGGCAACGCGGCTGCCCGCCATTCACTGCCTACCAGATTTGGAAATTTGAAAACCATAATGAGTGAGTTGCGTCTCAATCGTTGTCTCATTTAAGTTGCTAAAAATCTGCAAAATAATGGCAAAACTTATAATAATGTTTTACGGCATTTCCCCAAAAGTAATTCTGCGTTTTATGTCCGGTCCTACAAAGTACGGCCTTCGCTATATTCCTTCCCCGCACAAATGTGACGCAGCTCCGCACTTGGTTTGTTGCGTGAAGAAGCCACCTGTGGCGCTAATATTTTACCCGTTTTTGGCTAGGTTGTTTTACCAGAAAATACAGTTGCGACGGGATTGCATCCACTTGATGGGCATTCGTGTTTGACGCCGGAATTCCACGATATATATATGCCGGTGCGCGGCCAGTTCATTAGCAGGAATGTAAGAGTACCACTCGTCGGGCTTGTTGTCTGTTGTCTCTGGTCTGTGAAAGGAAGATTGTTCCTCTGTGGTAGTGTGTGTAGGACTGTCGTGAATGGAGAGGATATTCTTCCTGTAAGCTCACCTCATTACCTACTTGACCGTGTGTAAACCCACATATACCGCGCTTAGCCCTTAACCTGTAGGCAATTCGCTTCGTTTGGGAAACCGCGATGTTTTTTCCTTCCAGTTCGGTGGTTCTCATGTACCCTGGGGCATTCAATTCTCATATTCATACCTCTTTCGAGTAGCTTAGGCTGAATACCTAATGCGACACGAAGAAACCCACGGCTGTAATTTTGTGCACGTCCGCTGAAGAGAAAATTGTGCTTGGCTAAGGTATTTTAACAGCGAAGCTGTCGTATCTGGCCATAACTTGTGCGTTGTCCGGGGTCTTCAGAAAAAAATTCCGGCTCCCGTGAGGGGAACACGAGTAAATGCAGAGCATTGAGGCCTCAGTACTGATTGAAGGCAGTGTTGCTTCCATCGCTTCTTCCGTGATGCTGGAATAGCAGACACGAGTAAACGTGGGCACGAGCGTCAACCAAGGAAGGAAGGAGCAATGCAGTGACTGAAACACGAGCGACCTCTAGCCGCTATATTTGCAGAGCGCGCAGTAGAGGGACAGCAGTACGGGGGGAGAGCGCGCATGCGCAAGCAGCGCGCGCCCTTCCACGACCGACCGCGCTGCTATCACGCACCTGCTAGGCCGAAACCGCAACGGAGCGAACGCGCTGACTACGACGCATGCGCGCGCCAGCTGCTGTTGAGAGAAAGGAGGGAAGGAGAGGCGCACCTGCTGCGGACGCGAAACTGCTGACACCGTCCGACGCAGGAACAAGCGAGGCTAAGAAATGGTCTGCATTTAAAACTGGGTCATAGGTACATCCCCCGTTCCCCACCTGCGTGAGCCCGCGCCTTATGACTAGTGCCGCGTATCTAGGCTTGTACTTGGCGCTCGAAATAAAAAAATCCCAAGAAAACAGATCACGTGCGTAAACGCCTCGAGTAAGCACACAACAGCTCGTGCTACAGACATCCAGTCCGCGAAGCCGGGTCCTGCCGGTTATAGCACCTGTTGGCGTGCTCTACTTTGTGGGAAATGTGAAACCCTACGATTCGGTACCGCCAGTCATGCAAGAGGAAGACGGCATAAGATATAGATGAATATGACAATGACCTCTACTACCAATGTGAGCATATAAATAAACAAGGTAAAACCTAATATAGTACGTGGTGGTGTAATACATAAAGGCTTACATAGAAGAAAATCCTCCAGCTTCGTTATGGTTCAAACCTTGAGCGACTTATTGCAAGCTTCACCAATTTTTTTTGGTGTAGTCGTAACATTCATTAATCCACGTTCGAAAAAATTCATCCGCAAGTTTATGGCTCGTATCACAACTTATTCCAAGAGCCTTCATGATTTCCTGAAGAATTTGCGGCAGTTGTGTTTAAACAAAAACACCGGTAGCATCTTATACTTCACCACGGAGTAATTCTAAATCAGAGTTAGCTGGAAATGACCGGAATCCCAGCAAACGAAAAAAAAAAGCTTCACCTCTAAAGAGCGTCCTTTAGAGTAGTTTTTCCCTCAATGTAATATACATTTAGAAAAACTAAGAAAACTTCTAAATGAAAGAAAACGCTTTTTGTTCAATGAGTGCTGTGCATGTGTCTTCTAAGACACCCTGGTGCTCAAACAAATGTGGTATGTAAAAGCTGACTAGCTTCACGTCAAAGCTGACTTTGTTGGAGTATTGAAATTTCACAGTAGCCAGCATATCGATGCCCATGGTGCACGTTAACATGCACAGCCTCAATGCGCGTAAGAGACAATTCTGCTTTAAAGGGCATAAACAAACAATGTTTGCATAATGTAAAAGTTTCAATAAATTTAATATTTTTTCTAGCTTGTATTATGGTGCGATTGCCTAGTTCTCATTTATTTATCAACATATAGAACCACGGGTGTGTGTCTGTCAGTGAGAAGTAGCCCGGTGGTTTATCCCGAATTTGGCTTTCTAGGGGGTGGCGAAATCCTCGTGGGGTTTTCTTTTCGAGTGTGTATAAAACCCTCAGTAGCCAGAGGAAAGAACAGTGTTCAAGTCACTCCCAGAACTTACGAGCTGTTTGCCACAAACACAACGTCGCATGCATGAAATTTATTTTAGGCCAACTGGCGCTATCCAACTGGCATTTTTCTTTATTCACTTCCACCTAGTCTCCCACCTGCCAGCGAGTCCACTATGGGTGCTCTTTCCTTGGCTTAACTCGTTCACGCTTGATTGAACCGGATTCGGAAAACGTTTTTGGTGCCTGCAAATAAAGCGCGCGCGTCCCGTCTACCGTGTTTCTTTGTCCTCGTCCTTTGCGCTCTTTTTAATTTTCTTGAAGAAATAAAACCGCATTGCTAGGTCTTCTGGATCCAATAATGTTCTCTCAACTTCCGTAAGACGCGTCTAGTAGACAGAGTAAGAAATTAGTTCTCACAATATTTTGCACTATCTCATACCAAACTCAATGTAGGCAATCACGTTCTGTAAGCGTAGCCTTCTACCTCTATTGCAGCCAATGTCGTTTAGACGTAGTTATGTGCGTAAACACGAGTGCAGAAGGGGAACTTGCACCCCCAATTGCCCCACCAGAGTTGTCTACTTCCACCCGTTATCTGCCCCCCCCCCCTTCGCAATTTAACATCTTTTACCCCTTACAAAAAAAAATCCTGCCGACGACCATAGCTCAACGACCTTAGCTCAACTTTTCTAAACGCAAAGAAAAGATGTTCCCTTGGCAATAGTCTTTTCAAGCTCCTTATTACACCTACAAAACGTCTATCACAAGGTAACTGTGGCACATATTGGGTAGATATACTCAGAAGACATTATTAGTAGGTGCCTTCGACTCTAAGATAGAAAAGACGTGTGCAGGACATTGATTGCAGTACGAGCTAGACGATATCGCGTTATTGAAAACATCTTCACAACCAATTTAAATTGCATCTATTAGCTGTCTTGCAATTAAAATTATATAGACGTGTTCATTAGCTGAACGTGTGACACATCTATTAGGGATATCTTTCAGCTGCCTACACAAAACGTACTGTATACATCTTATAATAGATGCTTTGCAGGTGTCTTAAGAAGCTTGCAAGATATCCAATTAGGACATGTATCTGGGACACGTTGAGGTTTGTATGTTTTCTAGCCATCTTAGCCCACATGTGTTATCAACACCCCTCGTAAATCAAGACGTTGCGAATCTTGCACAGGTGTCTTTTAGCTATCTCTTTTAAGACGTCTTTGCGACATACGAAAATAGACGTCTTATGGGTAACTTTTATAGCGCAATATGTCTAAGACCTAGCAAGACCGTGGTAGACATCTCCAAGTGTTCAGTGGGTACGTTCAGGGTGTTGTGGGCGAACCAACCTAAATCCTGTGACGGCGTTGCGACACTGGGAAAGCACTCTAAAATATGCATAAACATACTTGCCGGTGTTCTCAGACAAAAATGGTTATCACCGCAGCGGCAAAAAGAATGAAAAAGTAGCGTTCTTGAGAATCAGTGCACGTCGCTCCGCAGCGCTAACTTTACTTGAGCGCAACACAATTTTGAAGGTGATGACGCGATAGAGATCGGTGCATTTGGCAACATATCTAGCCACACGTTTTCCACAACCTACCGATGAAAGCAATACCGCAGTTGTCAGATGTTAGGTGCGTTTTGTTTGTAAAAACAGCGCTAAGTCAAAAATGATCCTTCGCTGGCTGCACCTGCCAAAGTCCGGGGCTCTTGAATGGGAGTGTCTTGATCAGAAGTAAAATAGGAAAAATCCACATTGTTGCTGCAGTAATCACCGCTGCTGCGGTAAAAAATCAGCAGGTGCGGCGGCCTAAGTCCCTGAAAGTGCTGTCCTTATTTCCATGCTACGTAATGAAAGAGGGCGTCATTCTCGCCCATGTCACCATTACTTTAGGTTCCAATTTCACTTGCGACGCTGGATACCCTGCGCGAAATGTACCAAACTGCAACAAAACTGAAAAACGTGTTCGCAATAAAAAGCCACATTTCGTCAATTGTGCGAATAGCGCCAGTTTAAGTTTTTGCGACGTGTTATAAATCATCATTCATCCGTGAACGATAGCCTACGGCGTGGTCACGGAATAGTTGAGCGGGCGTCGTACTGGTCACGACACCCTGCAATCGCATGGGCAGTCGTAGAGGAATCGAGACACATTGCGTCAATACAAACCACAATGGCATGTACACGTTACTGTTTAAAAACCAATGCAAAATGCTAAATACGCCGTGAAACAAAGGCAAAACGCTGCACACGCTGTCAAGGCCAGCTTTACAACCGCAGAAGAAAAAAAACGAGAACGAACAGAGGCGGGGCTGGCTTGTGGTTGATCAAAAGTGTTCTGGCACATGTGGCCAACGTGGATCACGAAATGGCTAAAACTGTAGCAGTCGCTGAGAGTTGGGTGCTTAGAGCATTTTAGTCAACATGACTTTCGGTAGTTCATTGTAATTGAGCATCAACTTATCGTAAAGCAACAATTCGAAAAAGAAACTTGCATTACAATATAGTACAAGCGACAATATTGTACAAGCGATTTAAGCTGGTTGTTATAGAAAAACTGGTTAGGAATGGGAGTAATTACAAAAGACCAAAATGTTTAAGGGGACGTTAATCCGTTTGTCGTAGGCTGAAAACCCTGAAACTTTATAAAAGGGGCTCAGAAAGGTACCGGGAATTAAACATGGGACCTTTACGGTGTGAAACGGCAACAAAACATCTAGACCACCGGAAACGCTTGAGGGATACGCGTCAGAAGCCGCGGAAAACAATAACCTGTGGCACCAATTGTAAATAAAACCGATGGGTCATCTCACCTAACGTATAAGTGTGTTTAGGAATTACAAGTCTCTCTTGCTTCACGGCACTCTGTCATTGGGCGCTGGAGAAGCGCCGTTGGGAGGAGAAATCGATGGCCTAATGATTTGGAGGCGTCCTCTCTTGCGTTGAGCCGCTTTAGGAAATTCGCATTCCTTATCTTCCCAAGTTTAGAGCAATAGCAGGGGTCAACTCTGCCGCAGTGCAATGCCCGCGCTTCGCTCTGCGGGCTCCTCCTTGATAATCAATAAAGGCCCGGTACCAGGTAATTATGCTTCCTCACGCTTCGACAGACCACCCCATCCGATCATGCTAAGCGTCCAAACACAATTAAACCCAATTACAAGCAGCTTCTGCTTGAGCCTGAGGAGTGCTGAAGCACACAGGAAGCATTCCAAAAATTATTAAATTATAATTTTTGTAACCTTTTTATTACATTGTAACTTGTTTTTGAGCATCGGTTTTTTATGGCGCCCAATGAGACGCCAATAGCGCTATAGCGCGGGTACCTAAAGTGCTTTCCCCTAGAAAATAATTCCGTAGTGCGTATCAAGCCTGTGTTTTTCCCGTCATAAAACCCGTGTCTATATGATGGTGATGTCATCTTATTCTGAACGGACCTCGTACGATTGGTTTTCAAAGCGCCGGCGTTGGATTTGCACGTGGACATGGGTTCTACGACGTGCTGACGCGGTCTATATTTGGAGAGATATGAAAGCCAGCGTACGAAACTTTCCGGACATACAGGAAGTTAGATTATTATTTATAATTAATAATAATAGTAATATTTTTGATCTCTCAAGGCCGCAATGTTTAAGGAGGGGTTAAATATGTCCAGCCATGGCTACGCGATAACGAAGTGGCACAACGCGGCCAACGTTGTGTAGTGCCGATCAGGTGGCCTGATCCGGTCATCATTGGCGGAACGAATTGGCGGAATGCGGGGGTCACGTCTGTTTTGAAGCCGAAGTAATGGACTGGTCTACGAAACGCAGCAGCGGAACCACTGTTAGAGGGGTTTTCTTTGGGGTATGTAGGTTAGAGCAGGTAATTCCGCCATCGAGAAACCACGTCGTCTGTATAAGTGTACCCCGACTGCGCCCGGTTGAGGAACACCTGAGCACGTCGAGGTTGACCATGGTGGGTGTGGATAATCGAATGGGGTTGTAGAAGTTTCTAATTCCTGCCTTTCTCGATTACCTCGATGGTAGCGCTCCACATCTGGAACAGTAAGCTGCGTAATGGGCGTCACAGGAAACATGAACTGGGAATGGTGTAAAGGAGCCTCGTCCACAAGTTCATGAGCCTGCTTGTTTTCTTTGTGTCCTTGATGTCCAAGCATCCAGCGTATCGTTACCAGTACCCCTGAGTCAGCCCTGAGTTTCTCGCATGTCTGCTTGTTTGCGTAGACAGTGCGCTGGACCAACGAGGTAATCCGGTGCCACAATGCAGTCAGTCAATAGTTCCAGCCGGTCGTAACATCGTTCTGGGTAATCGGTGACAACCTGGCGTGCAAGGTGTATACCTTCCTTTTCTCCCTTCTGGTCTTGCCACTCGTGGAGAACATTCAGTGGCAAGTTCGGATGTAAATGGTATAGATGATATAGGGAGCGTACACTTGGCTCCTTACTAAACATCTTAAAAAGAAAGTTAGGTCGGCTTAACAATACCGGAATGAATAATGATGGGAGTAACACTGATAGACAGAAAACAAGCTCCCTTGATCAGAGAAGAAACTAGAACACACCATAGCTTAACTAGAGAAAAAAATCGATTTGGGCTACCCTAACAATCAGGCGAAATCAAATAGGTGAGCTTCCAGTGATAGAAGGGATACCGATGGGGTGGTTGAGGCAAACGCAAGGCCAATATTTCGATGAGGGGCAACATAAGCAACATCCGAGGAGAAGAACTGGCTCGAGGACTGTGGGTTTGGTGCCGTTGGAGGTAGGTGGATGACTGCTACTGGTGATGAGAATTACATAACAGCGGGGTTTTGTGGAAATGAGGCGGGCCACCAGCTCTGCCCTGTTTCTAGCCCTGCAGTGCAACTGCAAGCAGCGCCAGTTTATATTTTGAATAGTTTGTAGAATATTTTTTTCGGTCTAGACACGAACGAAAGGCCTACATGTAGAGCCTAATGTTTTTCCAACGTTTTGGGGGTAAAAATAATGTCACCCATGTAAAGAAGAGGAAAATTTCCTGCTGACTTACGTAGAAAGGCATCTGAAATTTTGATGTGTTTTCTGTTCATTTGCGAAAGAAAAAGCAAACCAAAGTTGTAACCATATTTAGGCATTTTTGATAATATCACGGCAATAAAAATCTATATTTATACGTTTTACATGTTTCTTTGTCTGTTTATTGTACGAATGAAAAGTTTATATGTTTGATTAAATATTTAGCTTCCTATGTAAAGTATAAAAGTAAAATTAGTTATGTTTTATTAGGGTAATTATATATTTATTTACTAATATTTATTCAATTAGGAATTATAATTATTGTATCTAAAACATTATAAATTATATTTCTTAGGGATTATTGTCAGTAGGACATTCCAGAAGGAAGTGATTGCTACCATACCTATCAGAAAAAAATCAATAAATGCATGGGCAAGCAGAACACACAATGACACATACATAAAAAATCAAAGAAAGATAACCAAAACACATCTCACAAAGTATCACAGTAATATACAATATCCAAAAAAACAATCAGTGGGGTTGATAGAAATTCTTGTCAGTGGTTTTTAATGCGAGATTATCACCAAGGGTTTCAATGAGCGATGGCAGGCCATTCCATTCTGGCACATCTTTAAAAGAAATTAGTGATAGAAGGAACTTGTCTTGGCAAAACTGACATTTTTTGCGTGATGAGTATGCGCTGATAAGTGAACAGTTGCGGAAAAGAGTTCGTGTTTACCATTCGTGTTGTGAGAATACATTTTATGACAATAACTGACGCCAGATAATTTGATACGTAAAGACAGAAGTGGAAGGTTGAGCGAAAGCTTCATTTAGTCAGTTCAGAGCACCGCAGCGTCCGGGCTAGAAGAAATTTCCGGTAAATAATGCTATCATCGAAAAGAGTATAACGACTTTTAAAGTGTCCGAGGTTAGATCACTGTGGCACACCCTAGTTAGATGGGCCCTGAAAGTAGTTTTGAAAACAATACAATGAACTCGCGCAATTTTAAGGTTGGGTATTCAACGTACGCTTTGCAAAATATAACATTCTTACGTGCAGCGGAAAGCTCACACTTGAGTTGCAGTGTCTGCTGGCATGTTGCCATCCTCACATGCATAATTTTGGGCTCCGCCATCTTCCTTAGTGTACGTCACCTATTCCCACACGCTTACCAGGGGGCCGAAATTTTGCAATTGAACCGAGTTTTCTTTTTAGGCGAAGAAATGCGTCATCAGTTCAGCCTGGACGGGCCGCAGGGGCGCTTTCGGTCAAGTAGCGTTTCTGGCAGGACGATTTCAGTACCGTGTTTGTTCAATATTGTTTTTTTACTATATTGCCCCGCTTCTCGCTAATCCGGGCTGGCCAGGCCCAGAAAACGGCACCACGACGGCGACGCCGACTTCCGAGTTCACAGGGGGCCTGGTGTTCCGAGTTCGATGAGTGCCTCGGGTTCCTGACACGCAAAACAGAGCGTAGATTTCTCTCTTTAAAGAAATATTTCTCCAGACATATTTCTCTTTTGAAATTTAATTTAAAAGCTATCTACAACTGGGCAATAGCAATCAAAAAGCGGGTGACAAGAAGGCGTCAGTACAAATTTTCCTTCAGGTACTTTCAGAAGAGCAGCCCTAACAAAGTGTTCCCTACAACATCTGGAGAGTTAATGAGGCGTGCGTTTAAGCACATTGCGCTAATAATATTAGGTTCCAAAACACTTATTTGTGGGTGTGTAAAAATACCAAATGCATTAACTGCTCAATTCATTTTTCGGCCATGCAAAACAACACTCCCTCGGATTTACCCACACGACGGCACTCTGTGTATGTGTGTGCTGATGTGTATATTGCAAGTTTTTAAAAAGTAAAAAAGAAACCATTTTAGTGTAACATGTCTAGGGCGAAACAATATTTTACCTGGTAGAAGAGCCCGTGGTCGGAAAAGAAACTCCCGCATAATAAATGCGAGCCTAACAACTGCACAGATTGAGCATTTTATCAGAATAAATTAAATTCGAGACCAGTGGTCATGGTTGTCTGTGACTCCATCCTCCATTTTATACAACAGCGCTCACAAGCTGAGGTTAAAAAATTGCGAGCATGAAGGCTTTACATCATTTCATATGAACAAGCACTACGACCACGCGGCAAAAAAGCCTAATGAAAGCATTTTGTGATATTTACATTACTACGTGATTTCGTGAGGAAAAGATTATAAAACTGTTTTGTATTCCGAGCTAAATTCATAACGCGGCCACAAAGCTAACAAAAGCGACCAAAACATTCTGTAGCAAACCAAGGTTTCATACAAGCCAGGGGCCAGCATAGCCGGAACATGCGGCTGCATGTTCAGGACCCTCCCCGGCGGGCTCCACGTCTTTACAGAGGGCCATTTGTCTTGCATCATGTGGCACACATGCTTTCCTCAGTCATCGGTGCCAATGTATCCGCTCACCATCGATATCGGGGGCACCTTATTTGCGTGGAGCTAGACACACAAGCCAGCGTGTCGGTCAGGGCCGGAAAACCTCTCAAGCGTAACTTCCCATCGTAGGTTCGGACATCATTCTGCGAAGGTATTTCAGCCTTTATTCCCAGGTCCCGGGTCAGGACCAGGTCAGCGTTTACTTTGGTTACAAGGAGGCAACCTTCTACGTTTATTTTACCGTGGGGTACTCACCTAGGCTGCAGGGCCGCGAGTGTAATCAGGCATAAGGGGTTCGTTTGTCGCACTACCTGGAAGTTCTACTAGATCTGGTAAAACATCCCAAGTTTTAGACCTTCTGACAAAGCTCCAGTTTGTTCCAGCCGCAGGTGGTCACAATTGCCGGCCTGGAAGCTAGCAGCCATGTTACTGAGGGTGCACAGTTACGTTTTAGGACCATAACGGCTCGATATATTAGCCTCTCCTGTCGTAGTCGCCGCAGCATCTCGTCTCGTGCAGTCACCGTACTAAAACACCTGGACACTAGTTTTCAAACGCCTCGTGCTCGAACAAAACGCGTACTAAAACAACACACCGGGATGCTTGTTTTTAGGCGCCTCGCGCTAAAATGTTTCGTGTTTCATACACAGAAAGTCTTTACTGCAAATTTTCATCTCAGTGAGCAAAAATCGGAAGGGGCAAGAATACCCTGATACAATGTTTGCTTCGCCACTCCCCGGGATTCACCTAAATGCGCAAGGCCATTTTTTTAATCCGTGCTCAATGCCGTTAGCACTGAACGACGGGGCATTGAGGAGCTGCAACGCATGCAGCGTGAGGACATGCTGGTGCTCCTTAAGTCATCGGAAAGGGGTCATTTCAAAGTCATCTGAGAGGGACGCACACCCAGACGGGAGTGTGTAGATCTTTGTACATTTCAAGATTGCAAATAACCACGTCCCGACCACAGAGACGTGTCCATTGCCCCGGATTGAAGATCTATTGTCAGCAATGTCTGCGGGACCGAAAGTCCCGATTCTCCCCAGGCGGCACCGTACTGTGTCTATGGCCTCTTTGTGGCATGTTCCCCCAAAATCTATGTTCTGGTAGCCACTTATAAAACGTTGGATAGCCAACGTTTGGCAACCAGCGCTTCGGTATTCCTCTCCCACCAAAGAAAGGCAAGGGTGCGAAAAACCGGAAGTTTCGCCAATCCCTCTGACAATAATACTGCGAAAAAACTATGTTGCATCATTTTGTTCGTAGCTAAGCTCGTGCATTTGTAGGCGCAATTTCGTGCTCTGCATACGTTATTTCGTCTGCTTTTTTTACTGTTTGTTTAAAAACAAATGTTATTTTTAAATTTTGCTATAGCAACAGAGCTTCTTCAAGACCAATCCTCGATTTTAATTTAGTGGCGCTGTATGAAGGTGATCTCAATTACATTTGGGATAGGACATATTTTGTTAAACATAATCTCCAGCATCCTACTCAATGCGGATATCGTCAAGGTTGTTTTGCTGAACTCAGCTTGTTGAGTTAACGCATGATTTAGCTCTAGCAATTGATAAGCGTAGAGGAGTTGACTGTTTTTCCTCGGATTCAAAAAGAAGTATTCGACGTTGTTGCATGTGACATTGTTAGTAAAGTGCAAGGCTATAAACCTAATGAATCGGTTACTAAATTGATAACCCACTACCTCTTTCTATGACAGCAGTCGGTCGTTCTCAGCGGTTGTTGTTACGGGTGTGTTCCCGTGGACTCAGGAATTCCCCAGGGGTCAGTTGTGGGCCCTTTTTTGTTTCGGTTATATCTAATAATATTAATATTGGCCTGAAATATTTGCTTCAAAATGTTCGCAAATGAATGTGTAGTTGCAGGACTGTAGAAAATAAACATGATTCCGATTTTCTGAAGCATGATTTCATTGTAACAGATTCCTAGTGTGCCGATTCAGAAATTTCGTTGAATGTAAAAAGTTTGTTCACGTCCGATTTGCAATAAAACTTTCTTTCCAGTTAAATACGTATAGCGTAAATGGCGCTGCTTTAAGAACAGCCAGGGAATATAAAGAACTAGGGTTTATTTAACACGTCGTTTGAGAGGAACCAGGCACCTTTACAGCATAAAGGTTAATACAACGTATTTTTTGGTTTTCTGAGACCAACATTCAGCGAACCTATAGATAATAAAAAGAACTACCGTATACGTATTTCCCTCCTGTGCGCTGAATGTTGGAGTACGCATGTGGGCATGTGTTTGGTGCGGTCCGTACACCAAAGAGCTCTTCGATACACCCCAAAACGTACAGAATAGGCAGTGCGATTCTCGTTTTAGGTAATTGGGTTTGTCAAGTTAGAGTGAGAGAAAGCAAAAGTGAACTGAAAAGGTATGACGTGAAAGATAATGGGGAAACCCCAGGTTGAAATTTTTTCATAATATCTATCACTCGAAAGCTGAAATCGAAGCGGGAGAAGTATATCCAAGCGCCATTCTACATATCCCAAAGTGGGGAAGCAATCGTAAAGCAGAGTAGTTACTTCCCGTTAGACGCTACACACGTGCACGATTTATTTTGTTTTAGATCAATACGAGAGTGGAATTATCTTCCACATATGATTGTATCCACTGTTTATAACGACGATTTTGCGAGGTGATTTGTAGAATTATGTAATTTTACCTCAATTTATTGCTTAGTGTTGTGTATTTTTGCTGTAATGCATGCAAAGGCGATGGAGGTATCAAATAATAAATAATAAATAAATGAAATAAATAAGAAATAAATAAATAAATAAACAAACAAATAAATAAATAAATAAATAAATAAATAAATAAAAGTAAATAAATAAATAAACGAAAATAAATCAATAAATAAGTAAACTCGCGGAGCCGCAAGTACGCATCGAGTGGCTGAGAGCCTCACGCATTCAAACCTGACCAATGAAACATTTATTCTTTTCTTTGTTGCAGTATGCAAGGTTGGCTGTATGCATAGTACCATTGCTATGTTATTATTTAAAAAAATTATGAAGCTCTAGTCTTACGCCTTTCCTTGCGTGAACACAGAGGGGTATAACTGCACCCACCATTCGCAACGCGACTGGAATTTTTTAACGTAGTACACGAGATTAGAGGAAATTAGGTTCTTTTGCCCCGCGCCCAGGGCTTAAAAGCTAGCTCCGCAAACGGAATAAGTCAGTCGCGTTTCTCGAGGTTCCCCCTGCCGGTGCTACGTACTGGAAGCAAAGGGCGGCGGTATGTAGCTCACGCTGCTTTCTATTTTCTTTTTCGTTTTCTTTTGCGAGAGTGATGACCCCGCCGTGTCGAAATGTTAACTGCGAAGCATGCAGACCCACGATGGCCCGCTCCCAGGGGTTAAAAGCTAGCTCCGCAAACGGAATAAGTCAGTCGCGTTTCTCGAGGGTCCCCCTGCCGATGCTACGTACTGGAAGCAAAGGGCGACGGTATGTAGCTCGCGCTGCTTTCTATTTTCTTTTCCGTTTTCTTTTGCGAGAGTGATGACCCCGCCGTGTCGAAATGTTAACTGCGAAGCATGCAGAACCACGATGGCCCGCGCCCAGGGGTTAAAAGCTAGCTCCGCAAACGGAATAAGTCAGTCGCGTTTCTCGAGGGTCCCCCTGCCGATGCTACGTACTGGAAGCAAAGGGCGGCGGTATGTAGCTCACGCTGCTTTCTATTTTCTTTTTCGTTTTCTTTTGCGAGAGTGATGACCCCGCCGTGTCGAAATGTTAACTGCGAAGCATGCAGAACCACGATGGCCCGCGCCCCGGGGTTAAAAGCTAGCTCCGCAAACGGAATAAGTCAGTCGCGTTTCTCGAGGGTCCCCTTGCCGATGCTACGTACTGGAAGCAAAGGGCCACGGTATGTAGCTCACGCTGCTTTTATTTTTTTTCGTTTTCTTTGCGAGAGTGATGACCCCGCCGTGTCGAAATGTTAACTGCGAAGCAGCAGAACCACGATGGCCCGCGCCCAGGGGTTAAAAGCTAACTCCGCAAACAGAATAAGTCAGTGGCGTTTCTCGAGGTTCCCCCTGCCGATGCTATGTACTGGAAGCAAAGGGCGGCGGTATGTAGCTCACGCTGCTTTCTATTTTCTTTTTCGTTTTCTTTTGCGAGAGTGATGACCCCGCCGTGTCGAAATGTTAACTGCGAAGCATGCAGAACCACGATGGCCCGCGCCCAGGGTTAAAAGCTAGCTCCGCAAACGGAATAAGTCAGTCGCGTTTCTCGAGGGTCCCCCTGCCGATGCTACGTACTGGAAGCAAAGGGCGGCGGTATGTAGCTCACGCTGCTTTCTATTTTCTTTTTCGTTTTCTTTTGCGAGAGTGATGACCCCGCCGTGTCGAAATGTTAACTGCGAAGCATGCAGAACCACGATGGCCCGCGCCCAGGGGTTAAAAGCTAGCTCCGCAAACGGAATAAGTCAGTCGCGTTTCTCGAGGTTTCCCCTGCCGATGCTACGTACTGGAAGCAAAGGGCGGCGGTATGTAGCTCGCGCTGCTTTTATTTTCTTTTTCGTTTTCTTTTGCGAGAGTGATGACCCCGCCGTGTCGAAATGTTAACTGCGAAGCATGCAGAACCACGATGGCCCGCGCCCAGGGGTTAAAAGCTAGCTCCGCAAACGGAATAAGTCAGTCGCGTTTCTCGAGGTTCCCCCTGCCGATGCTACGTACTGGAAGCAAAGGGCGGCGGTATGTAGCTCGCGCTGCTTTTATTTTTTTTTTCGTTTTCTTTTGCGAGAGTGATGACCCCGCCGTGTCGAAATGTTAACTGCGAAGCATGCAGAACCACGATGGCCCGCGCCCCGGGGTTAAAAGCTAGCTCCGCAAACGGAATAAGTCAGTCGCGTTTCTCGAGGTTTCCCCTGCCGATGCTACGTACTGGAAGCAAAGGGCGGCGGTATGTAGCTCTCGTGGTTTTTTTTTTTTTTTTCGTTTTCTTTTGCGAGAGTGATGACCCCGCCGTGTCGAAATGTTAACTGCAAAGCATGCAGAACCACGATGGCCCGCGCCCAGGGGTTAAAAGCTAGCTCCGCAAACGGAATAAGTCAGTCGCGTTTCCCCGGGGGTTCCCCCTGCCGATGCTACGTACTGGAAGCAAAGGGCGGCGGTATGTAGCTCCGCTGCTTTCTATTTTTTTTTTTCGTTTTCTTTTGCGAGAGTGATGACCCCGCCGTGTCGAAATGTTAACTGCGAAGCATGCAGAACCACGATGGCCCGCGCCCAGGGGTTAAAAGCTAGCTCCGAAAACCCGGAATAAGTCAGTGCGTTTCTCGGGGTTTCCCCCCTGCCGATGCTACGTACTGGAAGCAAAGGGCGGCGGTATGTAGCTCCGCTGCTTTCTATTTTCTTTTCGTTTTCTTTTGCGAGAGTGATGACCCCGCCGTGTCGAAATGTTAATTTGCGAAGCATGCAGAACCACGATGGCCCGCGCCCGGGGGTTTAAAAGCTAGCTCCGCAAACGGAATAAGTCAGTCGCGTTTCTCGGGGGCCCCCCTGCCGATGCTACGTACTGGAAGCAAAGGGCTGCGGTATGTTGCTCCGCTGCTTTCTATTTTCTTTTTCTTTTTCTTTTGCGAGAGTGATGACCCCGCCGTGTCGAAATGTTAACTGCGAAGCATGCAGAACCACGATGGCCCGCGCCCAGGGGTTAAAAGCTAGCTCCGCAAACGGAATAAGTAAGTCGCGTTTCTCGAGGTTTCCCCTGCCGATGCTACGTACTGGAAGCAAAGGGCGGCGGTATGTAGCCCCGCGTGTTTTTTATTTTCTTTTTCTTTTTCTTTTGCGAGAGTGATGACCCCGCCGTGTCGAAATGTTAACTGCGAAGCATGCAGAACCACGATGGCCCGCGCCCAGGGGTTAAAAGCTAGCTCCGCAAACGGAATAAGTCAGTCGCGTTTCTCGAGGTTTCCCCCTGCCGATGCTACGTACTGGAAGCAAAGGGCGGCGGTATGTAGCTCGCGCTGCTTTTTATTTTCTTTTTCGTTTTCTTTTGCGAGAGTGATGACCCCCCGTGTCGAAATGTTAACTGCGAAGCATGCAGAACCACGATGGCCCGCGCCCAGGGGTTAAAAGCTAGCTCCGCAAACGGAATAAGTCAGTCGCGTTTCCCCGGGGTTTCCCCCTGCCGATGCTACGTACTGGAAGCAAAGGGCGGCGGTATGTAGCTCCGCTGCTTTTTATTTTTTTTTTTCGTTTTCTTTTGCGAGAGTGATGCCCCCGCCGTGTCGAAATGTTAACTGCGAAGCATGCAAAACCCACGATGGCCCGCGCCCAGGGGTTAAAAGCTAGCTCCGCAAACGGAATAAGTCAGTCGCGTTTCTCGGGGGCCCCCCTGCCGATGCTACGTACTGGAAGCAAAGGGCGGCGGTATGTAGCTCCGCTGCTTTTTTTTTTTTTCTTTTTCTTTTTCTTTTGCGAGAGTGATGACCCCCCGTGTCGAAATGTTAACTGCGAAGCATGCAAAACCCACGATGGCCCGCGCCCAGGGGTTAAAAGCTAGCTCCGCAAACGGAATAAGTCAGTCGCGTTTCTCGGGGGCCCCCCTGCCGATGCTACGTACTGGAAGAAAAGGGGCGGCGGTATGTAGCTCCGCTGCTTTTTATTTTTTTTTTTTTTTTTCTTTTGCGAGAGTGATGACCCCGCCGTGTCGAAATGTTAACTGCAAAGCATGCAGAACCACGATGGCCCGCGCCCAGGGGTTAAAAGCTAGCTCCGCAAACGGAATAAGTCAGTCGCGTTTCTCGAGGTTCCCCCTGCCGATGCTACGTACTGGAAGCAAAGGGGGCGGTATGTAGCTCCGCTGCTTTTTATTTTCTTTTTCTTTTTTTTTGCGAGAGTGATGACCCCGCCGTGTCGAAATGTTAACTGCGAAGCATGCAAAACCCACGATGGCCCCCCCGCCCAGGGGTTAAAAGCTAGCTCCGCAAACGGAATAAGTCAGTCGCGTTTCTCGGGGGTTCCCCCTGCCGATGCTACGTACTGGAAGCAAAGGGCGGCGGTATGTAGCTCCGCTGCTTTTTATTTTTTTTTCTTTTTTTTTGCGAGAGTGATGACCCCGCCGTGTCGAAATGTTAACTGCGAAGCATGCAAAACCCACGATGGCCCGCGCCCGGGGGTTTAAAAACTAGCTCCGCAAACGGAATAAGCAGTCGCGTTTCTCGAGGTTCCCCCTGCCGATGCTACGTACTGGAAGCAAAGGGCGGCGGTATGTTGCTCGCGCTGCTTTTTATTTTCTTTTTCTTTTTTTTTTGCGAGAGTGATGACCCCGCCGTGTCGAAATGTTAACTGCGAAGCATGCAAAACCCACGATGGCCCGCGCCCGGGGGTTTAAAAAGCTAGCTCCGCAAACGGAATAAGTCAGTCGCGTTTCTCGAGGTTCCCCCTGCCGATGCTACGTACTGGAAGCAAAGGGCGGCGGTATGTAGCTCCGCTGCTTTTTTTTTTTTTTCTTTTTTTTTTGCGAGAGTGATGACCCCGCCGTGTCGAAATGTTAACTGCGAAGCATGCAGAACCACGATGGCCCGCCCACAGGGGTTAAAACTAGCTCCGCAAACGGAATAAGTCAGTCGCGTTTCTCGAGGTTCCCCCTGCCGATGCTACGTACTGGAAGCAAAGGGCGGCGGTATGTAGCCCCGCTGTTTTTTTTTTTTTTTTTCGTTTTCTTTTGCGAGAGTGATGACCCCGCCGTGTCGAAATGTTAACTGCGAAGCATGCAGAACCACGATGGCCCGCGCCCAGGGGTTAAAAGCTAGCTCCGCAAACGGAATAAGTCAGTCGCGTTTCTCGAGGTTTTCCCCCTGCCGATGCTACGTACTGGAAGCAAAGGGCGGCGGTATGTAGCTCCGCTGCTTTTATTTTCTTTTTCGTTTTCTTTTGCGAGAGTGATGACCCCGCCGTGTCGAAATGTTAACTGCGAAGCATGCAGAACCACGATGGCCCGCGCCCCGGGGTTAAAAGCTAGCTCCGCAAACGGAATAAGTCAGTCGCGTTTCTCGGGGTTTCCCCTGCCGATGCTACGTACTGGAAGCAAAGGGCGGCGGTATGTAGCTCGCGCTGCTTTCTTTTTTCTTTTTCGTTTTTTTTTGCGAGAGTGATGACCCCGCCGTGTCGAAATGTTAACTGCGAAGCATGCAGAACCACGATGGCCCGCGCCCAGGGGTTAAAAGCTAGCTCCGCAAACGGAATAAGTCAGTCGCGTTTCTCGAGGTTCCCCCTGCCGATGCTACGTACTGGAAGCAAAGGGCGGCGGTATGTAGCTCGCGCTCCCTTTCTTTTTTTTTTTTTTTGTTTTCTTTTGCGAGAGTGATGACCCCGCCGTGTCGAAATGTTAACTGCGAAGCATGCAGAACCACGATGGCCCGCGCCCAGGGGTTAAAAGCTAGCTCCGCAAACGGAATAAGTCAGTCGCGTTTCTCGAAGGCTTCCCCCTGCCGATGCTACGTACTGGAGCAAAGGGCGGCGGTATTGTAGCTCAGCGCTGCTTTCTATTTTCTTTTGCGTTTCTTTGCGAGAGTGATGACCCTCGCCGTGTCGAAATGTTAACTGCGAAGCATGCAGAACCACGATGGCCCGCGCCCAGGGGTTAAAAGCTAGCTCCGCAAACGGAATAAGTCAGTCCGCTTTCTCGAGGTCCCCCGCCGATGCTACGTACTGGAAGCAAGGGCGGCGGGTTGTAGCTCGCGTGCTTTCTTTTTTCTTTTTCAGTTTTCTTTTGCGAGAGTGATGACCCCGCCGTGTCGAAATGTTAACTGCGAAGCATGCAGAACCACGTGGCCCGCGGCCAGGGGTTAAAAGCTAGCTCCGCAACGGAATAAGTCAGTCGCGTTCTCGAGTCCCCTGCCGATGCTACGTACTGGAAGCAAAGGGCGTGGTATGTAGCTCAGCGTGCTTCTATTTTCTTTTTGCGTTTTCTTTGCGCGAGTGAGGACCCCGCCGTGTCGAAATGTTACTGCGAGCATGCAGAACCACGATGGCCCGCGCCCAGGGGTTAAAAGCTAGCTCCGCAAACGGAATAAGTAGTCGCGTTTCTCGAGGTTCCCCCTGCCGATGCTACGTACTGGAAGCAAAGGGCGGCGGTATGTACTCGCGCTGATTTCTATTTTCTTTTTCGTTTTCTTTGGCGAGTAGAGTGATGACCCCGCCGTGTGTCGAATGTTAACTGCGAAGCATGCAGAACCCGATGGCCCGCGCCCAGGGGTTAAAAGCTAGCTCCGCAAACGGAATAGTCCGTCGCGTTTCTCGAGAGTTCCCCTGCCGATGTACGTAATGGAAGCAAAGGGCGGCGGTATGTTGCTGCGTTGCTTCTATTTTCTTTTCAGTTTTCTTTTGCGAGAGTGATGACCGCCGCCGTGGTCGAAATGTTAACTGCGAAGCATGCAGAACCACGATGGCCCGCGCCCAGGGGGTTAAAAGCTAGCTCCCGCAACGGAATAAGTCAGTCGCGGTTTCTCGAGGCTTCCCCTGCCGATGCTACGTACTGGAAGCAAAGGCGGCGGTATGTAGCTCCGCGTGCTTCTATTTTCTTTTGCACTTTTTCTTTTGCGAGAGTGATGACCCCGCCGTGTCGAAATGTTAACTGCGAAGCATGCAGAACCACGATGGCCCGCGCCCAGGGGTTAAAAGCTAGCTCCGCAAACGGAATAAGTCAGTCGCGTTTCTCGAGGCTTCCCCCTGCCGATGCTACGTACTGGAAGCAAAGGGCGGCGGTATGTAGCTCGCGTGCTTTCTATTTTCTTTTGCTTTCTTTGCGAGAGTGATGACCCCGCCGTGTCGAAATGTTAACTGCGAAGCATGCAGAACCACGATGGCCCGCGCCCCGGGGTTAAAAGCTAGCTCCGCAAACGGAATAAGTCAGTCGCGTTTCTCGAGGCTTCCCCTGCCGATGCTACGTACTGGAAGCAAAGGGCGGCGGTATGTAGCTCGCGCTGCTTTCTATTTTCTTTTAGTTTCTTTTGCGAGAGTGATGACCCCGCCGTGTCGAAATGTTAACTGCGAAGCATGCAGAACCACGATGGCCCGCGCCCAGGGGTTTAAAAGCTAGCTCCGCAAACGGAATAAGTCAGTCGCGTTTCTCGGGGGCCCCCCTGCCGATGCTACGTACTGGAAGCAAAGGGCGGCGGTATGTAGCTCGCGCTGCTTTCTTTTTTCTTTTTCGTTTTTTTTTTTGCGGGGTGATGACCCCGCCGTGTCGAAATGTTAACTGCGAAGCATGCAGAACCACGATGGCCCGCGCCCCGGGGTTAAAAGCTAGCTCCGCAAACGGAATAAGTCAGTCGCGTTTCTCGAGGTTTCCCCTGCCGATGCTACGTACTGGAAGCAAAGGGCGGCGGTATGTAGCTCGCGCTGCTTTTTTTTTCTTTTTCTTTTTCTTTTGCGAGAGTGATGACCCCGCCGTGTCGAAATGTTAACTGCGAAGCATGCAGAACCACGATGGCCCGCGCCCAGGGGTTAAAAGCTAGCTCCGCAAACGGAATAAGTCAGTCGCGTTCTCGAGGTTCCCCTGCCGATGCTACGTACTGGAAGCAAAGGGCGGCGGTATGTAGCTCGCGCTGCTTTCTATTTTCTTTTTCGTTTTTTTTTGCGAGAGTGATGACCCCGCCGTGTCGAAATGTTAACTGCGAAGCATGCAGAACCACGATGGCCCGCGCCCAGGGGTTAAAAGCTAGCTCCGCAAACGGAATAAGTCAGTCGCGTTTCTCGAGGCTTCCCCCTGCCGATGCTACGTACTGGAAGCAAAGGGCGGCGGTATGTAGCTCGCTCTTCTTTCTTTTTTCTTTTTTTTTTTCTTTTGCGAGAGTGATGACCCCGCCGTGTCGAAATGTTAACTGCGAAGCATGCAGAACCACGATGGCCCGCGCCCAGGGGTTAAAAGCTAGCTCCGCAAACGGAATAAGTCAGTCGCGTTTCTCGGGGGCCCCCCTGCCGATGCTACGTACTGGAAGCAAAGGGCGGCGGTATGTTGCTCGCTCTGCTTTTTTTTTTCTTTTTTTTTTTTTTTGCGAGAGTGATGACCCCGCCGTGTCGAAATGTTAACTGCGAAGCATGCAGAACCACGATGGCCCGCGCCCAGGGGTTAAAAGCTAGCTCCGCAAACGGAATAAGTCAGTCGCGTTTCTCGGGGGTTCCCCCTGCCGATGCTACGTACTGGAAGCAAAGGGCGGCGGTATGTAGCTCCGCTGCTTTCTTTTTTCTTTTTCGTTTTCTTTTGCGAGAGTGATGACCCCCGGTTTTAACTGGAAAGAAAAAAAAAGGGGGCCCGGGGCCCAAAAGGGGAAAAAGCCCCCGGAAACGGAAAAAGTCAGTCGCGTTTCTCGGGGTTCCCCCTGCCGGGGCTACGTCTGGGGGGCGGGGGATCCCCTTTTCCCTTTTTTTTTTCTTTTGCGAGGTGATGACCCCGCCGTGTCGAAATTTTAACTGCGAAGCATGCAGAACCACGATGGCCTGCGCCCCGGGGTTAAAAGCTAGCTCCGCAAACGGAATAAGTCAGTCGCGTTTCTCGAGGGCCCCCCTGCCGATGCTACGTACTGGAAGCAAAGGGCGGCGGTATGTAGCTCGCGCTGCTTTCTATTTTTTTTTTTGTTTTCTTTTGCGAGAGTGATGACCCCGCCGTGTCGAAATGTTAACTGCGAAGCATGCAGAACCACGATGGCCCGCGCCCGGGGGTTTAAAAAGCTAGCTCCGCAAACGGAATAAGTCAGTCGCGTTTCTCGAGGGCCCCCCTGCCGATGCTACGTACTGGAAGCAAAGGGGGGCGGTATGTAGCTCCCCTGCTTTCTTTTTTTTTTTTCGTTTTCTTTTGCGAGAGTGATGACCCCGCCGTGTCGAAATGTTAACTGCGAAGCATGCAGAACCACGATGGCCCGCGCCCAGGGGTTAAAAGCTAGCTCCGCAAACGGAATAAGTCAGTCGCGTTTCTCGAGTTCCCCCTGCGATGCTACGTACTGGAAGCAAAGGGCGGCGGTATGTTGTCGCCGCTGCTTTCTATTCTCTTTTCGTTTTCTTTTGCGAGAGTGATGACCCCGCCGTGTCGAAATGTTAACTGCGAGCATGCAGAACCACGATGGCCCGCGCCCAGGGGTTAAAAGCTAGCTCCGCAACGGAAATAAGTCAGTCGCGTTTCTTCGAGGTCCCCCCTGCCGATGCTACGTACTGGAAGCAAAGGGCGGCTGTATGTAGCTCGCGCTGCTTTTTCTATTCTCTTTTCTCGTTTTCTTTTGCGAGAGTGATGACCCCGCCGTGTCGAAAATGTTAATGCGAAGCATGCAGAACCACGATGGCCCGCGCCCAGGGGTTAAAAGCTAGCTCCGCAAACGGAATAAGTCCAGCCGCGTTTCTCGAGGTCCCCCCTGCCGATGCTACGTACTGGAAGCAAAGGGGCGGTGGTATGTAGCTCCGCTGCTTTCTATTTTCTTTTTCGTTTTCTTTTGCGAGAGTGGATGACCCCGCCGTGTCGAAATGTTAAACTGCGAAGCATGCATGGACCCACGATGGCCGCGCCCCAGGGGTTTAAAAGCTTAGCTCCGCAAACTGGAATCAGTCAGGTCGCGTTTCTCGAAGGCTTCCCCTTGCCGATTGCTACCGTTACTGGAAGCACAGGGCGGCTGGTATGTAGCTCACGCTTGCCTTTCCTATTTTCTTTTTTCACTTTTTCTTTGCGAGAAGTGATGACCCCGGCTACCGTTATGTCGAAATGTTTTCACTGCGAAGCATCAGAACCACGATGGCCCGCGCGCCAGGGGGTAAAAGCTAGCTCCGACAAACGGAATAAGTCACCGTGCGCTTTCCGAAGCTTTCCCCCCTGCCGATTGGCATACGTACTGGAAGCAAGGGCGGGCGGTATGTAGCTCACGCTTTTCTTTCTATTTTCTTTTTCGCCTTTTCTTTTGCTGAGAGTGGATGACCCCGCCGTAGTCGAAATGTTAACTGCGAAGCATGCAGAACCCACGATGGCCCGCGCCAAGGGGTTTTAAAAGCTAGCTCCGCAAACGGAATAAGTCAGTCGCGTTTCCGAGGTTCCCCCTGCCGTGCTAGTACTGGAAGCAAAGGGCTGGTGGTATGTAGCTCACGCTGCTTCTTTTTCTTTTTCGTTTTCTTTTGCGAGGAGCTGTGATGACCCCGCCGGTGTCGAAATGTTAACTGCGAAGCATGCAGAACCACGATGGCCCGCGCCAAGGGGTTTTAAAAGCTAGCTCCGCAAACGGAATAAGTCAGTCGCGTTTCTCGAGGGGTCCCCCTGCCGATGCTACGTACTGGAAGCAAAGGGCAGCTGTATGTAGCTCAGCCTGCTTCTTTTTTTTCTTTTTCGTTTTTCTTTTGCGAGAGGTGAGAACCCGCCGTGTCGAAATGTTAATGCGAAGCATGCAGAACCACGATGGCCCGCGCCAGGGGTTAAAAGCTAGCTCCGCAAACGGAATAAGTCAGTCGCGTTTCTCGAGGGTCCCCCTGCGATGCTACGTACTGGAAGCAAAGGGCGGCGGTATGTAGCTCACGCTGCTTTCTTTTTTTTTTTTTGTTTTTTTTTTGCGAGAGTGATGACCCCGCCGTGTCGAATTGTTAACTGCGAAGCATGCAGAACCACGATGGCCCGCGCCCAGGGGTTAAAAGCTAGCTCCGCAAACGGAATAAGTCAGTCGCGTTTCTCGGGGTTTCCCCCCTGCCGATGCTACGTACTGGAAGCAAAGGGCGGCGGTATGTAGCTCCACTGCTTTTCTTTTTTTTTTTTCGTTTTTTTGCGAGAGTGATGACCCCCGCCGTGTCGAAATGTTAACTGCGAAGCATGCAGAACCACGATGGCCCGCGCTCAGGGGTTAAAAGCTAGCTCCGCAAACGGAATAAGCCAGTCGCGTTTCTCGGGGGTCCCCCTGCCGATGCTACGTACTGGAAGCAAAGGGCGGCGGTATGTAGCTCGCGCTGCTTTCTTTTTTCTTTTTCGTTTTTTTTTGCGAGAGTGATGACCCCGCCGTGTCGAAATGTTAACTGCGAAGCATGCAGAACCACGATGGCCCGCGCCAAGGGGTTAAAAGCTAGCTCCGCAAACGAATAAGTCAGTCGCGTTTCTCGAGGGTCCCCCTGCCGATGCCTACGTACTGGAAGCAAAGGGCGGCCGGTATGTAGCTCCGCCTGCTTTCTATTTTCTTTTTCGTTTTCTTTTGCGGAGTGTGATGACCCCGCCCGTGTCGAAATGTTAACTGCGAAGCATGCAGAACCACGATGCCCCGCGCCCCAGGGGTTTAAAAGGCTAGCTCCGCAAACGGAATAAGTCAGTCGCGTTTCTCGAGGGTTCCCCCTGCCGATGCTACGTACTGGAAGCAAAGGGCGGCGGTATGTTGCTCGCTCTGCTTTCTATTTTCTTTTTCGTTTTCTTTTGCGAGGAGTGATGACCCCGCGTGTCGGCAATGTAACTGCGAAGCATGCAAGAACCACGATGGCCCGCGCCCAGGGGTAAAGCTAGTCTCCTGCAAACGGAATAAGTCAGTCGCGTTTCTCGAGGTCCCCCTGCCGATGCTACGTACTGGAACAAAGGGCGGCGGTATGTAGCTCGCGCTGCTTTCTATTTCTTTTTCGTTTTTCTTTTGCGATGAGTGAGACCCCGCCGTGTCGAAATGTTAACTGCGAAGCATGCAGAACCACGATGGCCCGCGCCCAGGGGTTTAAAAGCTAGCTCCGCAAACGGAATAAGTCAGTCGCGTTTCTCGAGGTTTCCCCCTGCCGATGCTACGTACTGGAAGCAAAGGCGGCGGTATGTAGCTCGCGCTGCTTTTCTTATTTTATTTTTCGTTTTTCTTTTTGCGAGAGGTGATGCGACCGCCGTGTCGAAATGTTAAATGCGAAGCATGCAGAACCACGATGGCCCGCGCCCAGGGTGTTAAAAGCTAGCTCCGCAAACGGAAAAGTCAGTCGCGTTTCTCGAGGTTCCCCCTGCCGATGCTACGTAATGGAAGCAAAGGGCGGCTGTATGTAGCTCGCTTTGCTTTCTTTTTTTTTTTGCGTTTTCTTTTGCGAGAGTGATGACCCCGCCGTGTTTCGAAATGTTAACTGCGAAGCATGCAGAACCACGATGGCCCGCGCCCAGGGGTTAAAAGCTAGCTCCGCAAACGGAATAAGCCAGTCGCGTTTAAAAAAAAAACTACGCAATTTGGAATTGCCACATTGGGGCTTGGGGTGCGGCCTGATCCCGGCGACCATTGCCGGCAACGCACTCCCTCACCAGAGCAGGATGGCCACCCTGGTGTAGTAGTAACGGTCACAACCTCCCATGAATACGCCAATTAACCTCGGCCCTTCAGTCCCCAGCGGCCTGCGAAGCAACTGACACGGCGGCGGTCAGACCTGTGACGTAGCAGAGGGTGCTAAGAATCCCTGGACCCGGACAGGCCGCCAATGGAATCTGAACCTGGCAACGTTTTTAACGCGCGAACCTTATCTAGCGAAGCAAGTCTCGAGGTGTGTTTGAGGAATTAGAGGGCATAATGGATGTTTGTAATAGGGCTCTTAGCGAGGTTAGGAGGACGGGTGAAGCCTTTACGGTGCCTGAAAAATGGACACGTCCTATGTTACCGTGGTCTAGAGGACAGAAGAGAACTGGGAGTGGGATTTCTAGTCAATAAAAGCATAGCTGGCAACATAGACGAATACTATAGCATTAACGAAAGGGCCGCAGGTCTTGTAATTAGGCTCAATAAGAGGTACAAGCTCAAGGTGGTGCAGGGCTACGCGCCAATCCAGCCACGACGACCAAGTAGTGGAACGCTTCTATGAAGATGTGGAATCGGCAATGGCTAAGTAAACAACAAGTATACCGTAGTTATGGGGGACTTCAATGCTAAAGTAGGCAAGAATCAGGCTGGAGAAAGGCAGTTGGGAACTATGGTCTGGGCTTGTAGAAATAGCAGGGGGACCTACTAGTTGAGTTTGCAGACGGAATAACCTACGGATAATGAATACCTTCTTCTGTAAACGGGAGAGTCGGAAGTGGACTGGAGGAGCCCGAATGGGGAGCACAAAAAATGAAATAGACTTCATATTATGCGATCAACCCTGGCGTTTGTGCAGGATGTGGAAGTGCTCGGAAGGGTAAGGTGTAGTGACCACCGTATGTAAGATCTCGATGTAGGCTAGATTTGAGGAGGGACCGCAACAAGCTAGTACGAAAGAAGCCAATAAATGAGCTAACAGTAAGACATAACGTAGAAGAATTCAGGATCGCGCTGCAGAACCGAGTATTCCGCCCTTAACATGGAAGCCGAGCTTACGACACAGGAAGCCAGCGACAACCTTACACGCATTATCACGGAATGTGCAGTAGAGTCGGGGGCACTATGGTAGACAGGATACTGGTAACTTTCACAGGAGGACGAAAGATCTAATCAGGAGAATCGGCCACCCATGAGAATCTCTACGCAGCTGACAGAATAGAACCTAGCCGAGCTCTCGAAGTAATCAATAAGCGGAAGACAGCTGACATACGGAAGTATAATCTGGAGAGGATCGAATACGTTGTAAAAAACGGAGGGGTAGCCTGAAAGCAGCCAGAGACGTTCTTGGCGTGGGGAAAAATCAGCTGTATGCACTTAAGGATAAGCAAGGCAATTGTCATCACAAATAGGGATAAAATAGTCACAGTGGCCGAGGAGTTCTATAGAGATCTGTAACAGTAGCCGGGACATACAGGATTATGCCGAACGAGACAGTAGTTCAGAGGAGATAGACATCCCACCAGTAACCGACCGAAGAAGTAAAGAAGGCTTTGAAAGAAATGAAAGGGGGCAAACAAGCACCTGGTTGAGGATCAGATAACAGCAGACCTCTTGAAGGATGGCGGAGAGAAATGTTACTTGAAAAACTGGCAAACCTGTATTACGCAATGCCTAAGACCGCAATGGTACCGGAATCTTGGAAGAACGCGAACATCATCCTAATCCATAAGAAAGGCGACATGATTGGACTTGAAAAATTACAGGCCGATCAGCTTACTGTCAGTCGTCTACAAGGTATTACCAAGGGTAATCGCTAACCGAATCTCTGCAACCTTAGATTTCAGTCAACCTAAAGAACAAGCAGGGTTCCGTAAAGGTTACTCCAACAATGGACCATATTCACACGATCAATAAGGTGATTAGAAAGTGCGCTGAGTATAATGAACCCCTATATTTAGCTTCATAGATTATGATGAAAGCATTTGACTCGGTCGAAACCCTAGCAGTTCATTCAGGCATTACGGAACCAGGGGTAGATGAGCAATACGTAAGGAATACTAGATGGTATCTACAATGGGTCTACAGCTACCATCATCCTCCATAGGGAGAGCCAGTAAAATACCTATAAGGAAGGGTGTCAGACAAGGAGACGCAATCTCTCCACTGTTATTCACAGCATGCTTACAAGAAATATTCAGAACGCTGGATTGGGAACAGGGGGGAGTAAGGGTTAATGGAGAATACCTCAGTAACCTCAGATTTGCTGACGACGTTTGCGTTGCTAAGTAACTCGGGGCGACGAATTGACAAGCATGCTTTCTGCACTGGCGAACAGAGTTAGAACCGTGGGCCTTGAAATTAATATGCAGAAACTAAAGTAATGATCAATAACCTCGGGACAGCACAGCAGTTTGAGATAGGTGGCGAGGCAGTGGAAAGTGGTAAGCGAATATATCTACTTAGGCCAAGTTGTGACCCCAGATCCCAAACCATGAGGCAGAGATAATTAGAAGAATCAGAATGGGGTGGGTGCATATGGCAGACATTCCCAGATAATGAATAGCAGCTCTACCATTGTCGCTGAAGAAGAAAGTGTATGACCAGCTGCATATTACCGGTACTCACCTACGGGGCAGAAACTTGGAGGCTGATAAGAGGGTTTTCAACTTAAATTGAGAACGGACTCAGCGGGCAATGGAGCGGAAAATGCTAGGGTAACATTAAGGGACAAGAAGAGAGCGGAGTGGGTCAGGGAGCAAACTGGTGTTAAAGACATATTGGTAGAAATTAAGAAGAGGAAATGGACGTGGCAGGGCATGTAATGCGAAGGCAAGATAACCGCTGGTCGTTAAGGGTAACAGAGTGGATCCCTAGAGAAGGCAAGCGCTGCAGGGGGCGGCAGAAAATTAGATGGGCAGATGAGATCAAGAAGTTTGCGGGGATAAATTGGTCACGGTTGGCACAGGACCGAGGTAATTGGAGAGACTGGAGAGGCCTTTGCCCTGCAGTGGGCGCGTAGACAGGCTGGTGATGATGATGATGATGATGATGATGAACTTCTAAGTGGTGTGCACGCAATTCATAAAAACAACATGAAAAATAAATTGTAAATGACACCATTGTCGATCTTTTAGGATCAGCCCTGTGAAAAGTCATCAGAAAGCTTACAGACTAGAAAATTTCATCGCAAAAAAATGGTAAAAACTGGACATACGTTTTGTGTGTAGGAAATCATATTGAATGTTAATGAGTGTTTGAGGAGTATTAAAGCGCTTTAAAGGCATTTGCGGCGCTTTTTTATACAACTGACCTGGTCAAGAAAACTGTTGTAAAAATAGTTCATTAAGTCAGAATATAGAAGTGTTCGGGGAGATTGTGCTGAAAGAAATTGAATAAAAGCGGCACTTCCATCCATGTGAAATTCAGCCCACTCAAGTATGCGCCATCCGCTTGTATTACAGGTAAGCGGCCCCCTAGAAGATATAACGACCTGTACAATACAACTACCCCAGCTGTGCAAATAAGTGCATATTTTCTGCATCTGACAATGAAAGAGGCACAGCTATTATAAAAGCAACATTTTGTATAAAAGCGGCAAATATAAAAGCGACAAGCTCTGTTTATAAAATGAATTTTGCTGTCAGCTGACGCCGATTTTGAGCAAGGCTGCGCTGAAGGCTGGACGGCTGGTGGTGGTGTGCGGCCTCACTTTGCTGCGGGGGCAGAGGACCCGTAATGGTGGGTTTTTGCTGCTGCACAACGCGACTTAGCCATCTGCTTGCGCTGAATGCAGTGTTAGTGCACTGGCCTCTGTGCAGTTTACGTACTGTGGCTGAACTCCAATGCCCCTTGCGTGGCCGAATTGGCGGCAGCTTTATTCCGGCTAGAGTCCGACGACCGCATCTGGGCGGTCCTCCGGTGGCTGTACCTCGGCCGCACACGGGCGGGTTTGGAATGGCCGGAGCCCTACGGCTTGAATCTGGCCGTACAAACGTCAGCCGGTCGACTGACCAACGGACAATGGCCGTTCGATAGCCATGAGATTATGGCCGTATATGGCCAAAAGGCCACATTTGGACACGAGCCGAACACGTATGCCGAAATAAGGCCGGACAGAAAATGCCTGGCCAAGGTAGACCGGCTCCAGTTAAGCACAACGGTGTGCTGCGTGGGTCGACCTCAGAGACGCTTACTAGTAGCGGTGCTCAAAGGGCCTCCCGGAAATAAGTTACAATATCGCCAATAATATGGTTCGAGGAAACTCGATTACTATTTTGCTGGTCTCGACAGTAGTCCTTTTTTAGAGGGAGACGGACAGCACTGTTGACGAAGATGAGGGATGTTGCGGTGTCGACACCGACTTGGTCGACATCTTGGACTACCTGCAGAAACAGCCCAAGATCTTGCCATGATTGCAAAACGCTGCTCTCGTGCTGGAATATCAAAAAGTACCTTTTCTTGTACCACGCTGTGCGACTACTTCTGACACGTAATACCAAAGCCCGGCGCGGCTGCGGCCCCTACCAAGGCTTAGGCTGTGCTCAAAGTGTTCAAGCCCAAAACGAGGAGCTGCAGAGCTACCTCGAACTCACGATATTCGGTGGGTGTTTTCTTACAAGATCGAAATGAGGGGTACTAAAAGCAGTTTGTGGACATAGCCTTCCAGAACAGCAAACGTTTAATAAAACGGGGCACTAGTACTGGGACATTTTCCATCCAATAAAAACTGGTCGTTCTTACCGTACATGCGTCGCCGTACTGCGAGTCAACAAATAATGGCACACCAGCACAAGAATGGCCTTATAAGTAAACTCGAGGGTGTCACTCACGACCAACTGCTGGTGTCGCTGCCAGCGCCTAAGTACGTGCGTTCGTGAAGGCCTCTTCTTGAGTCATACTGTGGCCTTGGTTTGGCCGACTCTAACTACAAGCTTGAACTACGGTCGTAGAAATGACCATACACGTGTCGTTGGATTAAGCCGCCTTCCGCTTACAGACGGACGTAATGCAGTTCAGGAGCATTTTGAAGTATTTATGCTGGAGTAGGCGTACCCTGAAGTACTCGACGGATGTGTGGTGTAGCAGGCGACCAGCCGGGATGGAGCCCTATCACAGATGGTACAGCAGTGTCCCAAATGTAAAAGGTGGTAAGCAGACGAACAGCCACAAAGCCAAAGAGCTGTTCCTGCAGAAAGGCTGCCTGACGTGGGATTCCAGTGTGGGTATTCCGCCCATTCTGCATTCCAGGGTATGGCAGAAGCTGTATGAAAAAAAGGGGGCCAGGTAGCATGTATGATGCCCTTGCCAATAGGAGGCATCGGTCACAAGACGCCGGGCTGCCAAGTTTGCAAGGAGCACCAGAGAGCCTCACATCATCTAGAGACCCAAAACTGGGTGTTCGTTATGATAACCTGGTGTAGCTTGCACATTGATTTCTCGGGCCACTTCTAGGGCACCGCCTTTTTCTGGGAGTGGATGGCTATTGAAAGTGGGTGGAGGTCCTACCGGTTACCACGCCGCCAGTAGTACCAACCGCTGCGGCTATGGAGAATGTCTTCGCACGCAAGGGGTTGACGAAGAACTACCAAGAAGAAATCTGGCAAATGATGCATTGTTTGACAATGGAACCCTGCAATAAATGGTTGCGCCGAACGGGTGGTGTATCAAACACAACGACAACCTCATGAAGAGTCAGGCTAGAGCTTTCCGGGAGAAGGTTTCACGGCTAATGTTTTATTACAGGACCACACACCGCACGGCCACTGGCCATGCCCCCTGTGAGCTTATGTTGGGCGAGGTGGTCAAGACACGCTTGGATGCATTGCTTATCGAACTCCGGTCCACAGCGTTCCTCAAACAGCTGTCGCAGAAGCTGGCTGCTGAGTGGGTGTGCTTTCTCGGGCATTTGCCATAGCCTGGGGCTTCAGTCTCTGCCAGAAATTTATGTCACAGTCCACCCTGGTCTACCGGGCAGTTTTTGTCTCCTGCCAGCGTCTTATCACTACTCGTCCAAATTTCTGAGGCGACCAAGCATGGCAAGTCTGGAATTCTTGATGTCGATAATAGGCGCTGGTCGTAGAGACGTTAGAAAAGTTGACGGTAGTTCAATTCTTTGCAGGAGGCGACCAGTATGCCTTTTATTTCCAAAAAATACAAATGTTAACCACAGTTGTAGGCAACAAAGCGTTGGAAGATTTGAAAATTATAATTGGCAACTCTAAACATCAACACTTCGTTATAACACCATATTTGGTAAAGTCGTGCTGGACTAGTAAAATTTCCCTGCAGAAATTCACCAAATAAAATCAAAAATTTTCGGGCAGTCCGGGAACACATAGTGATCTCCGCCTGGAATGGTGGGAGGCTGAGCGCCTGGGAATCCCAAGAATTTCCCCCTACAGCGCTTTTTGGGTCACCAGGAGAGCGCGGGTTTCCTAGATGCGTTTGATAGGCGAGAAATTACAAAGATCAGAGCTTTAAACTTATGTTGCGGAAAGAACACTCAGTCTTAAGATATGGCACAACCTTCGAGAAAATGGTATGGTGAGAGGATTTCGGTCAATGCATCAATCAATCAAGCCATCAACGAATAAATCAATCAACCTAGGAATCACTAAATAATATTCATTCGAACAATACTTATTCTATCAACCATTCATTTATTCATCATCAATATCAACCAATCTACCAGTATGTCTGTCAGTCAATCAGAGACAACATCAATCAGTCATTACGCAATCAATCCAATCAACAAATAAAAACCTTTAACCTTTATTTGATTAACAAGGTTGAAATGCTTCCCAGATTAAAAGCTGCTTTAAATGGGTTAGCGATGGAAGTCATTACAATGTACTCCGGCGGATACGTCCAGGAATACAATGATTGCACTGAAACTGGATTTGCACTAAATAAAGGTATTTAGGAAGAAACACAGGCTAAAAATGTCACTTGTTTTGTCGTAGTAAACACATAGACAATGGTTTTGTAAAAACATGGTAGCATAGGTCTTGTTATCTTGTATTTTTAACGAGAAGTGCCCGACTGTCTGACTCGTTGAATAACTAATCCACGCCAGGAAGACGCTGCAATACGTACAAGGTTGAAATTTCTGGAGTAGGTTTGTGTCTTGGCGTTGTAGTTGACTAGGGCGAGAATTTTTTAAATTGTACTCCTAACCGCAGAACACCGGGAAATTGTAATTTCGTAAATTCATGATTACCTGGCTTACCTGAACACACATTGAAGCGCTTTTTGACGATATGTGTAATCTTTAATAATACACAAAATAGTTTAAGGGTTGGGCCCTAACCAACAAAATTCAGGCGATTGTCAAGTTCTGAACAAAAAAGAGTGTTCCTAAACATTGCACTATATATATTTCTCTGTGCTGTTCATCCAGCTGCTTTTTGCAAACAAAGGTTTCTCGTACAATTGTCCAAAAGCCGTTCATAGTATTTCGCTCTGCGGCAAGCAAAAATGGCTAACCAGATTTTTTTATTTTGTACGAATGGTTGGACAAAAAGACGTAATATTTGGTGTGACAATTAAATTAAACTGAGCGTGTACAAACCTCACACTGGGGAAGCACATTCCTAATATGGTGTATGAGCTCAATATAGCCTCATGTTTCCCGAATTATGCGCCCAAAACGGTGCGAAACGCGAAAAGATATTTGCACAAATTTCTGCGCGATCGCTGGTTTGTTGAGATATCGACCAATACTTTGATATAGACACCTAACAAGTGTAATTTGTCTAATTCCTTAATTCCAGTAGTAGTCCACAAGGCCTGTGCTGGGTGTTACTGCTACTCAATAAATGGAGTGCTCCAGGTAAACAACGTATTCATCAAGATTCCTAGGTTGGACATTTGTAGCCTGCCTTGGTACATTCTGAATGAAAAAGAACAAATCTGTTTTACTGTTGACATTCCAATTGCATTTTTTTCAAGGATGCTGCATTTTTTAAAAAATAACGATACCCAAGATGAGAACTAGTGCAAGCTTGGTAGGTTTAAGTACTAATCGGATGACCTAGATCACCTTTACTGTCGCAATAATTTTCAAGCTAAGTAAAACAAGACACCATGTTGAAGCAGGAGATAATTTGTGCAACATACACATTACGATTACGATTATGATTGGGTAAATTACGGTTGGGTAAATAGCGTCGCTGTTAAGCGAAGCTATTTACCCCATCGTAATGTTTCGTGTCCGCAGTATATAATACCAAGAAATTGCCCAGCGTGTCTAATCGAGCGCGACCCTCGATGCACCCGTCCGGATTTCGGCAAAACCAAGTAAATACCTAGCGTTCCAGTCTGCCTACCCCACGGCGACCGGGCAGCATCCCGGTTGCCCGTTTGCAAGCCAAGCTTGCAAACACGCAAAAATGTGCCGAAATTGCCAATTAAACGCCAGCGCTTGCCAGAATTGGGGCAGCAGTTGTTTGGAACAAGGAGGACTCCAGAATTCGCCGTCATCGTAGCAAAACTAGCTGTGAGTGCAGCTCCTCGGGAATTTTCATTCGATCAAGTGAAAAAGCATGGTCATAGCAGCTGGAGCGACCAACTTCGCCTGCGTCGGTGGAGCTCTACAGGATTAGAGAAGCACTTCGATACATTCTACGCCATGTTGTACCATTTTTTTTCTGATTCGAGGGCAGCACTTCAAAGTTTACAATACGATATCTGTTTCAGCTTTGACAAACATGTCCAGTGCGACGTAAATTATTGGCACCATCTCGCGTATATTGCTGGACATTACGTTAGCTTCCAATGGCTTCCAGGCCACAGCGGCATCATGGAAAACGAGAAAGCCGATAAGGCTGCCCGCACGGGCCTACAAATGGGAAAAAAGAAGGTTTTCTTCACGAAGCATGATGCCGCCACAATGACGAAGGCGCTAGCTCGTTCCGAAAGGAGCCGTGTATGGTCCTCGCGCCAGCCTTATTACGATTTTTTACATTCCATATACCCATATGTCAGAATGCGGCTGCCAGAGCGTCTATCCCCCCACTTGGAGACGTTGCTGCCTAGGCTTCGTCTTAATGCAGCCCTAACAAATACCTATCTACATCAGATCAGCAGACATCAAGCCCATATTGCGATAATTGTGGTTCACTTGAAACTGTTGAACACATATTACTGGAATTATTGCCTATGCCAACTAAAGGTGCCGTTTACAACATGAGAATGACTTCCTGACCCTGGAACATTGAAATTACGATGGGTTTTTGGACCATGGCCATCTTCCTCCGCTCAGCGCAAAATCTTGTTCGCGCGATTCTAATTCTTCCAGGACATTGGTGTGTCAACAAAATTGTAGCAGCTCCTCCATCTCAAGAACTTTTGAACTCAATACCCTGAAGCAGAATCATATTTTATTTTTACTCTCTACTACTAAAGGCTCTCTCTCTCTCTTTAGGGCTTCTTTTTAGAGTGCGGTAAAGCTCGCACAGTTGGCAGGGACGGTTTTCGGCGGGCCTTTTTCCCAAGAAAACAGCTCTGGATAAGGTACTGCACATTTGAGAGTAAACATCAAGACAAGGCACGACCAATCTAAGCCATAACCGTTCTAATCAAACGTAAGTATGGCGCGTTGAGTCAGGGCTTACCAAGAGTATCATGCACTAACAACGGGCGTCACTCAAGAAATATGCTTAATGTGCGAATGAAGTTAATGAATGTGCAAGGCATCGGAAACCTTTTCCCGCCTGACAAAGCGGACACCAACGCGCGAAAAATTGAAATCGCAACTTTTTATTCCTGGGAAACAGAACAAAATTGAAATGTTTACAAAAAGCAGCTTGAAACACAACGTTCAAGGGAACAATGTGATTCTGAATACCGCACCGCAAAAATGGTGCTGAAAACTAATACAGCAGATCGGTTGACAAGCATAACCATGTTATTTATTGTGTGCAACTGTAGTGGCGGCAGCTCATTCACTATCAGCGGCGCTATCGTCCTCAAAACTGCATTTCACAATCATCATCAACGGTGTCTGGCCAGGTCAGCAGTTACACTCGACACGGAGTTGGAACACGGCTACCCTTCAGGGACGCTGTCATGTCTATGCCATTTTCTAAGTTATGGCCGGGTTTACGCACCGGAATAAATGTAGGAAAGCCACAAGATCACCCAGTTTGCGCTTCCTTTTCTCTAAGAGGTTGCCCGGAGGTTTCCGCGCCTGATAGCCCGCCAGCGGCACACCACCATGGTGACGTGGGGGGCGGGCGGGGAGCCGCCGATACCCGGGGTCAAAGATTGGTTCCACCTCAAAGATTAGTTTTTCAAGCTTGAGGCTAATTTCTCGCTGAACTACGTCACCATTAAGCTGCTCATGCAGTATATCGTCTAGGAGATGCTTCGTTTAGAGCTCTGCTGCGTGCTCGCCCTCCTACCGCCAAGCGAAACCTTCTATAACGACTTTCGTAGTGCCGTGCTCGCACACTACAGCTTCGAGTAAGACTCCTTCCGACACAACACAGCAGGTACGTTCACGGTCAGCTCACGCTTCGCCGCGCACATCGTACCTTCTGCAACATCGGCGTTGTTTCCTGCCGCGAGTGTCTCTGACATAGACTTCACCTCCAGCACGGCAGCCACACCTTCACCGACATTTTTCATAGCCAATGATTTCACGTACGCCAACCGGGCGCAGCCCTCCTCTTACCCTTCTACCACCCTATGCAAAGGCTCCGGTGAGTGCTCCATGACTGTTCCAGCTGGTCTAACCCGGTCGATCGCTAACCCACCTTCGCGCATCATATGTAGCGTGGCGCTGACATAGTGCGCTACACCAGTGCAGTCGCCGCATACCTCGCACGTTTCGCACGTCATGATTTCCAAAGACAACCCCACAACACCATGTTTCCCATAGTGCTACCATCAACCCCTCAGTCGGAATCTAGAAGGCATGAAGCTTCTAACCATGCCGACTACTTTTCAGCCTCCCAAACCTCAAAACAACTCGCCCAAATTCGTGCTGAAGAGCACGTTGACCAGGCACTACGAACATAGGACCGCTGCATGCGGTTCAAGAGCTTTCTCGCGTCCACGAGCAGCGAGGGCTCACAAAGCCCGATGCTCCGGAAGCACGCTCCTAGGTGCTTACCGGCTGGATGTGGCGACCAGTTTATATTTCATCATCCAAGCAGCAACGACATCGCCTTAACAGCCTGTCGCCAAAACAAGCTATATCGCGGGCACTCCTGAGGCTTACTCTCACGAGCCATCAGAGCCTTCTTTCCCAGCCCCTTTCGTACACGCGCTGTCAGCGGCAACTCCTGTTTTGGGCGTATCATCGGCGTTCCGGAACTTGGGCGCCTCGAAACCGCGCAGTGCAGCTGAACCCAAAACAGTGCTCAAAATGTCACCGTCAAGGCTCTAAGCCTGCTGGTAGTACCAGCCGAACACCAGTGATTACTGGTCACCAAACGCTGCGCGTGGAGCGCGTGTTCTGTAAACATCGCCTTGTCATCTACGCAGCGGCCGCAGCTCGCGTCACTTTCCCTTTGGGACTTTTGCTATGTACACCAGTTCTTCCCTCCGTACACTCCCAGTCAAGGCCACCTGAGGCCAATCAACGCTTTGGAGATCCACAATAGACTGACCAGGACTGCTTTCATAGTTTACGCACGACTTGACCTGTATATTCTAAGGACTTTTACAATGAATACGCTTAGGTATTATCCCTATATTGCTTGTACCTCTGTTTCTGTCTTTACGTACTACGCGCAATGGCGGGAGGCCTGTAGTAGCTGCGCCTTTATCTACTATCAGCGCCACTGTCATCATCACCACTGCATCCCACACTCATCATCAGCAGTGCCTGGCCAGTTAAGCAGTTACACTCGACACGGAGTTCGGACAAGGCTGCGCTACATCAGCAGTCGCATGTATACGTCGCTCTCTAAGTACTGACCGGGTCTTACGCCACTGAATACATATATGAAAGCCAGAGCATCACCGAGTTCACGGCTGCCTCTACTCTAAAGCCACTGTGTACCCCCCCCCCACAAATCCTTGTTAGTTACGTCTGGCAGAGGGTCATCGTTCCGGTTATCTGCCCCTTGCTTGTCCCAACCTGGCTCCACTCCTGCCGTGCTACTCTGCCGGCCAGTGACCAGTCTTTATACCACACGGGGGTAGTGTTGGCAGGTTCGAAAATTGATGTGTACCAGGCACTTGTTTTTGTCGGGTCACCTTTTTACCACAAACGTGCCCGGGGCCCATGATACAGAGGGTGTTGAGGTCAGTATTTGTGTTAGTCACAGCTCACTGCTCTGTCATCACCACGCACGGGGCACACCATACGTACCAGCTGCTTCCCTACATTAGTTGACCTCATCCCGCAAGATTGACCGCAACGAACTATCTGCATATATTACCAGGAAAGTCACAGAATCTCTTCTGTGCTCTTTTAACATCTGGGGCTCTTCGCACTTCTTTCGCTCTTGTCGTGGTAAGACTACAATGCTTTTAGTATTTTAATTACATTTTCAGGAGGCCATGGCTGCTCACAGCCTGAACTATATTCCGTGGTAGTAGCGTAATGTATATTTAGGGGTCACCGTAAATAAAACATCTTTGATGCGGTCAGCCAAGACCGTTACAGCAAAAGGGGTCCTTTCGGACAATGTAAAAAAATTGTGTGGCTACTGGTTCCGAGGGCCGTATTGCCTTCTGCTGGAGGGGCGATTCCTTAGGAACAATGCTACGCATACAGCTGCGAAGGGGTTTGTCAGGAGATGTTCGCAAATTGCAACGTGGCACAATCTTTACATTGCCTCTCCCACACCTTAATCCTCAAGCTTCTTCTCAAGATCGTTCCGTGGCACTGAAATCGTAGTTTTCGCAAACAAAATCATTTTTTTCTGCGCTTGCGTCTATTTCCGGGATTTAATTTTTCCCGGTATGAAGGGTTTGGCGGTAACTGGCGTTTATATACAAGTTCAAAAAAGCATGCGTTTTTTTTTCAATATCACGTGAGATGTTTGTTGAAATGAATAGTGTTTTCCTCGCCGTGTCTCGACCAGAACGTTCTCTTATTATCAGTGGTGTTCCTCATTACATTCGACGGACCAGAAAGAAGAAAGAAGACTGTAAACATAAATATCCCAGCAGAAACACCCACGCTACGGTGGTCGCAGAAGCTATCCGTGCACATCCCTTTGTAGACTGGCTCATCGACGTTTATTATTGATTTCTTTTAAGCGGTACAAGTTCATTTCAATAAAACTTATCTATCGCTACAACCCTGGATTGTGCTTGTCTTTGTGGCATCGGGTTGAAATGCGGGTTACCGACATTTTATGGTTCGGAAAAATGCGAAAAAGCCCGATTGATGCCAGGCCCCGTATGCACGTGGTACTCCTCAAATACTGTTTCCTCGAAAAACGTTTATGACAGGGAAGACAGCCACAAAAATAGCACTTCGAGTTTGTCTCTATTGGTTTCAGTAGCTCCGCGAACCATCATTCTTTCGGGAATTCTCTAATGATGGCCGGAATTGTGGAGAAATAATCACAACTCCTCGAGAAGTTGAACAGACGGGATGACGACGACACCTTCCGACATGTTTTCTGTTTTATGAGAGGCATCTCAAACATAATTTGATAATATTGTTAGCACAGTCTGTTTTATCGGATATCGTGTCCTGCAGTGGTCAATCTCACCACAACCTGCACCATCTAGGACACTCCCATTACCGTCATCATCTCGCCGACGGGCGCGTTCGTTTTGGGCTCCATCTTGGCTGGTCTCTCACCAAAGCCGGTTGCACCATTGCCTTGCAATAAACGCTTCACCAGGACCCCTGGTCGACGTCCTCTCAAGTGGGGAGGTTGCCAACATCGATCTCTCGCACCTCGACCCCTTCCGGCATTTTCCTGGAGCTCCGTTCGGGTCGGCGACTTGCCACAATGACTACGGCTAATGCGACGACGGCTAGCACTCCAACCTCTTGCTGGACTGTCACATGCCGGCAGCGTGACCCCCCGTTTTTCACTGGACTCCCCGGAGACGACGTAGAAGACTGGCTTGACAGCTTCAACCATGTGAGCGCCTTCATTCGATGGGACGACTCCTTCAAGCTCCAGAACGTGTCGTGGTTCTCTGACCCAGGTGGCAGAAAGCTTGATTTTACAACAACAAAGGAGATTTGACGGACTGGGATCGCTTTACATCTGAACTGCGTCGTATTTTCGGGACTGCCTCCAGACGTTCAGAAGCGGCCAAAAAGAAATTGCAAGACCGCATTCAACAACCAGGCGAGTCATATACGTCATACATTGAGGACGTTTTGGCCCTCTGTCGACGCGCCGACACTGACATGGCGGAGGAAGACCTTGTTCGCCACATCCTCAAAGGAATTAACGCATTTGCGTTCAACGCGCTCGCCGTGCAAAACCCCTCAAGTGTTCGTCAGATCATCACAAACCTGCCAGCGCCTTGACGATCTACAGTCGTTGCGCTTGCAACAGACCAAGTTGGACACTACCTCCACCATGACTCCGACCTACGGGCGCTTATACGGTCCATCATCCGTGAGGAACTTTACGGACAGCCGTCATCTGAGTATGCGAAGTGTTCACCCTCAGTCATCCGTTCCTGGGTTGCGTGGGTAATTCGCGAATAGCTCGCCTCTGTCACGTGCGGCCTTTCCCCCAAAGCGAGACATTGCCACAGCCCCGCCGCCTGCCGCCGTACCTCCTCCGCCGCCCAGTGCTCCTGCGGTTCCTCTTGCTCCATCCCTCCCGCAACCTTACCATCCACACGTGGCTCCATTGTCTACAGCTCCTCCACAGTCCCTCTACTTCTCGGCCTGGTGTCAGCCTCGGTCCCTCGTGTTATTACTGTGGCATTCGAGGCCATATATCTCGCTTTTGTCGGACACGCCAGCAGGATGAACGCCGCGCCTACCTTGATTTTTCTCGCAACGACCGACGCCAATTTACGACCCTTACCAGCAGTCTTTCCCGTATGCTCCACGTCGCTCCTTTTCCCCACCGCCGGACTCGTTGGACCAACAGCGCAACTCGACCTCCTTCAGACGCCGTTCGCCTTCCCTCACCGTAGATCTGCATCGCCCCTTCGCCCGGCTTCTCGACTCCATGAAAAGAACCCGGAAAACTAGAAGGAGCAGTTTTTGGAGGGGAAACTGCGTCACTTGGAAAAATTACAAATCCTCCTGCTCAACCATCGAACACGTTGACTGTATTTGTTGAAGGCATTCGAGTAGACGCCCTTGTAGATACTGGTGCCAGCATTTCGATTATCAACGCAGATTTGTGTTCTCGTCTCCGAAAAGTGCGCACTCCTTATGCCGGTCCACTCCTACGTGGTGCTAACGAAGCCATGATTAAGCCTTCTGGACATTGCACTGCACGTGTTCTCATCAGTAGGAGTTCTTCATCATATTCAGTTCGCAGTGTTGTCGCCTTGTGCTCATCAAATCATTTTGGGGTGGGACTTTCTCTCATCATCGTCTGCAGTGATTTCCTGCCGTCAACCCTTTATTCACCTTTCCGACACCGACCTTGCCACTTTATCAGACGTCCCAGCCCCGCGGTTGGTCGCAACCGCCGATTGTGTTCTCTCTCCCGGACAAGAAACTGTCTTTTCTGTTACTTGTGCCAGTAATCCCGACGGAGATGTGATTGCTGTACCCGCTGGTACCTTCGCTTTGCAAAGGCGTCATAATACCTCCATGTGTAATTCGCTTTTCAGGTGGATCAGCTCTCATTGCCGCCAGGAACACTAGTTCTCAGTCAATTCTGCTTCCTCGAGGCGCTACTGTTGCGTCTGTTTCCCAAGACGAAGTTGGTCCTTTTCCCCTTTGCTCTGTTGCGCCTGTTCAGCGCACCTGTGTTCCAGAACTCACGTCCTCGTGCCTCACGTCCACTATCAGCCCTGAACTCTCTGTTGAAAAGAAGGAACAACTCTTGGGCCTACCTAATAAGCACAAGACTTTATTCGACTCCCATTCCACTCAGCTTGGACGCACATCAGCGGCATCCCACCGCATAGACACTGATGGTTCGTGCATTATCCGCCGCCGCCCATATCGGGTTTCATCGTCGGAGCGCAAAATCATCCAAGAGAACGTTGTCGACATGCTTCGGCGTGACATCGTTCGTCCTTCATAAAGCTCTTGGTCATCGCCGGTTGTTTTGGTCCGCAAGAAAGACGGTTCAGTGCGCTTCTGCGTTGACTATCGGGCTCTTAACAAAATAACAAGGAAAGATGTCTACCCTATGCCCCGAATCGATGACGCCCCTCGACACGTTACATGGCGCAAAGTACTTTTCGAGTCTTGACCTTCGGTCGGGATATTGGCAGATACCCATGAACGAGGCCGATAAAGAAAAAACAGCTTTTGCCACACCGGACGGACTCTACGAGTTTAACGTGATGCCGTTCGGCTTATGCAACGCCCCAGCTACCTTTGAGCGCATGATTGATAGCGTCCTTCGTGGCTTGAAATGGAAGACCTGTCTTTGTTATCTTGATGACATTGTTATTTTTTCTGCCACTTTCACTGAACATCTTAACGTTTGGACGAAGTGCTGACCTGTCTAGCCCAAGCCAATCTCCAGCTCAACACAAAAAAATGTCACTTCGCCAGTACTTCCATCAAAGTCTTGGGCCATGTTGTGAGCAAGGACGGAATCCGTCCCGACCCTGATAAGATCAATGCAGTTCTTAATTTTTCCCGGCCTCTTAGTCAAAAAGAACTCCGCAGTTTTCTCGGATTGGCTTCCTACTTTCGACGATTCATTCGTAATTTTGCAACAATAGCTTCTCCACTTAACAAGCTGCTCTCATCCGGGACCCTCATTTCTCTGGACTGAAGACTGTGAAACAGCTTTCAAAACCCTAAAAGTAGCACTCACCTCTGGACCTGTACTATGTCATTTTGACGAGGCCGCCCCCACCATTCTTCATACCGACGCCAGTGGGCATGGTCATGGTGCTGTCCTTCTCCAACGTACCGATGCTTCCTCGGAACGTGTTGTCGCCTACGCGAGCCGCACTTTGTCCCCTGCTGAAAAGAACTATACCATAACAGAAAAAGAGTGCCTTGCCGTTGTCCGGGCTGTGCAAAAATTTCGACCTACTTGTATGGGCGGCATTTCTCGGTCGTAACAGACCATCACGCCCTTTGCTGGTTATCGTCGCTTAAAAATGTATCGGGAACGTCTTGGTCGCTGGATTCTGCGTTTGCAGGAGTACGACTTCTCTGTCACTTACAAGTCCGGCAGAACCAACAAGGATGCTGACGCTCTGTCCCGTTGTCCACAGTCATCCCCACCAGATACCTTAGCCTCTTCCGATTCCGCAACAACATTGCCAATGACACCTCTGCACATCACCGGACAAACTCTCCCTTCTAACCTTGTATCTTTACAACGCGACGACACGTTCTACCGACTACTCATCGACCAACTGGAAGGTTCAGAATCACCAACCAACGGACGTTCCCCGCCGACGACTAAACAAATTTTGTCTTCTGAATGGTGGAGCTCTTTACCGCCTCAACTATCACCCCACCGGCGACAGATGGGTTCCAGTAATCCCTCGCTGCCTTCGGAACCAGATCTTAGAAGTTTTCCATGACGACCCCACAGCTGGACATCTTGCTTTCCACAAGACTTACGACCGGATCGAAAGACGGTTCTTTTGGCCGCGTCTTTCGGCCAGCGTCGCTAAATATGTTGCGTCATGCCCTTCGTGCCAGTTTCGTAAACGCCCAACCTCGGCCTCTGCAGGGATGCTACAACCTCTTCCTTGCCCTCCTGCTCCATTTAACAGTGTTGGCATCGACTTGTATGGACCTCTTCCTCTGACGCCGACTGGTTATCGGTGGATTGTGACCGCTGTAGACCATTTGACCAGGTATGCGGAAACTGCCCCACTCCGTACGCGTTGCGCTTCCGAGGTGGCAGATTTTTTCCTCCAAGCTATCTTTTTGCGCCATGGACCTCCTCGCACTCTTTTAAGTGATCGTGGCAGAACATTCCTTTCGGCAGTCCTTGAGGAAGTCCTTCGATCGGCCGGTACTGCCCATAAAGCAACTTCAAGCTATCACCATCAGACGAATGGATTGACAAAACGATTCCACCGTACCCTCTCCGATATGATTTCCTGCTACATCAACCCCGACCACAAGAATTGGGACGTTATCCTTCCCTTCGCAACCTACGCCTACAATACCGCCGTTCAAAGTACCACCGGATTTTCACTGTTTTTTCTTGTTTATGGCCGCCACCCCCCTTCTGTTCTGGACTCCTCTTTCTTTTCCTGCCCGTTGTCTACAACAGACAACGCACTGGATCATTTTGTTTCCCGCCTGGCGCATTGTCGAAACCTCGCCCGATTGAGCACTGAGTCCTGCCAGAACGACCGAAAATCTCGCTATGACGCAGCTCACCGAGATGTCTCCTTTCATACGGGAGATGAAGTGCTGCTTTCGACGCCTCTCCGTGCGCCAGGACTGTGCGAAAAGTGTATGCCCCGCTTTATTGGCCCCTCCAAAGTTCTTCAGCGTACCTCTCCAGTCAACTATTTAGTAGCTCCTACTTGTGCTGTCACCGACCGCCGGTGCCGCGGCGTGGAGATTGTGCACGTGTCACGTATGAAGCCGTTCGTCTACCGCTCTCCATCCCCTTGACTTTCGGCCAGGTGGCCGCCTCGCCGCCCGGGGGGGAAATAGAGTGAGCACAGTCTGTCTTATCAGATATCGTGTCCTGCAGTGGTCAATCTCACCACAACCTGCACCATCCAGGAACACTCCCATTACCATCATCATCTCGCCGACGGGCGCGTTTGTTTTGGGCTCCATCTTGGCTGGTCTCTCACCAAAGCCGGTTGCACCATTGCCTTGCAATAAACGCTTCACCAGGACCCCTGGTCGACGTCTCTCAATATTAAGAACTCCCCGGCGAACTCAGGCATAATGACAGCCGGAATTTATCAGATATTTATAGCCGTTATGCGGTTGCGAGAAATCATGGTTTTTGAAGTAAACCGAAACGCAACACCTAATGAATTGGTCTGGATTGCAAGGAAATGCCATAAGACAAAATACCACCGCTACAGGGCACGCCGAGAGAAGACGAAAACAAAAAACTTAATAGAACTTGTTGTTGGGCTAGTTGGTCCATGTTTTCAAGTGCAAATTTGAGCGCAAAAGATTCGACAAAAACAGAGAAAGACCGGACGGACTAGCGCTCACTTGCAACTGCGTTTATTTTGGCGAAAGCATGGAAGTATAAGAGTCGACGGAGCCCTATATTACGTTTTTAAAAGATCCAGAAACGCTTGCTCCTTGCCACGCAAACATACCGAAGTGTCGCTAACACACCTGTCACCCATTTTCCTGATATGATAAGCATCTATTTATTCTCGCGCTGTCTTTTCACTGCTTCTGCCTACAATGTTATTATCCTGAAATAATGGGATGCATTTGCTGTCACTACAGTCACTACTGTGGGTAGGCAAGTGTGCCCACTTTGCGTTTGTTAATGAAAGATATCTTCCCGAGAGCAGCGTTTAATAAGACAGTAACGGGAGCTCGGAGCACAATGCAATACAGTGGGCTACTAGACCTGACCTCCAAGCAACCAGTTATGTGCTCCAACCAGAGCCGCAGACGCCCTCAAGTCAAACCCGCGTCCTGCTTGTCCCTTTCTTTCACTCCTTTGCTATTTTCCTTTTAGTTGAAATATTGCTTCTATTCTCTATGCATCATCTATGCATTTACCCATTGCTACTTTGCAGTCTCTGTCAATTGTATTTTGTGGAGTTTTTTGTGTAATATATAAGCTAGTCTTGTTTACAGTTTCTACTTTCATTTATGATTGTTCCCGAACCTGACAATATTAGGTGTCGCCGACAGGGCAAGGCCAGTCCTGTTGTGGAGCACTGGCACAATACCATCGTTGACACAGAAGAGGTATTCGAAATTCTGGAGCGTGTAGGCTTGTGCAGCTAAAAGCTAACAGTGTGTGCTCGCACCGCAAAAAAACTGGCGCGAGGAAGCAGCCCTACTGTTAGAAGCTCTCATAGATATAGCCTAAGTAAAAGGGACGCCTGCAGCTACACTATGGTTAAGGTGCGGTCATGCGAAGGGTCATGCGAAAGTGCGGTCATGGGGTCATGTCAGTTTATTAGTAGTGGACAGAGCCATGATCATATAGGTAAAGGATTTGGTGGACGCCCGTCTCGTCGGGACGGTACATTTGAGAAAGAAATAGGGCACGACCAATTATTGAAAAAGAAAAAAAAGAGAAACTAAAAAGCCGCTTCGGCTCCCGCACGGGAGCCTTGTTCAGAGTGAATTTATTTAGGACAAAGGCGGCCTTAAATTAGGTAGGCTCTAAAACGTGACGTACGAAGCGTGATGCACTGGGTGAAAGGTTCCGATGTTGCAATTATAGGTGTTAGGCGTTGCTTGTAATATTAAAGATTTTAAATATAACCTTGCGGCCAAATTCTTCTTTCTAGTTGTGATGCGTGCATTTTTCAAGTCTATCTCGCCGCTCGAGAGATTTGCATGTTCGGCGAGGGCATTCGACGCCACTTTTTTGTCTTCACATTGTAGCAGACATGTTATAGGCGCATTTGAAAGCTGCCTGTCTCGCCTACGTGCACTGAGTAGTAGTTTGCACAAGAAACCTCGCATGCCACTCCGGAAATCTTTCTTTACAAAGCTGATTCTTTACGTTGGTCAGTATTTGTCGCAGCTCCTTCGTAGGCAAGTGTGCCACGTTCACATCATAGCTGCGCGGAACACGAGCCAGTGCTTCGCGTGTTCCAGGAACGTACGGAACGGAAGCCCTATTTCTCACCAAAGCTTTGATTATGTACAATTTTCCTCACTGGCGCACTCTAATTAAAACAACTAGCGCCATCTTTAGAAGAGTCTCGAGATGCCCATAAATCATCAGGCTTCCGTTGAATCAGAGAGGTCTACCAAGAGACTTCACTAAAATACATGTGCCATCATCGCCCTTCACTCATAGGGGGTTTGGTAAGGTTAACGGAGACTTCAAACCGTGTCGGCTGGACCGCTCTGAAAAGCAGACTTCTGTGCCAATATATAGCCGTAGTATATTCAGGGACATTTCAGCAGCCCATAGTTCATTCACCATGGTTATTGTATGGAGAAAAAGCGTGGTCGTGGTATGTTCAGAGAGGGACCCTTCGTCCGGCCAAAGGCGAGAAACCCAAGACACCAGAATAAGGTTGGAAAGATCTTTGGGCAGCAAAACGGGAAAGCCACTTAGTTGTTTTAATGAATACTTCAACACAAAAATGCTTACACGCATGCACAATGGCCTCGGTCTGGCAGTAAGATATCAACCCGCATTGCTTGTACTGTAAATAGCAAGTCTAGGCGCTCCTCTGCTAGGCGCGGACACGCAAAAAGCAAACGTTGGCACCGCAACTACTGCCCTAAGAGGGACAACTGTCTGTCTAATTTTTTTTGGTTGATTTCTAGACCATGATTTCACTTGAATGTCGGGTGGGATTTATTTGTGGTGTGTTGCTTCAATACGTACTCCGCTGATTTTACTGTAATGGTTCTTTTTGTGAACTAAGAGCTTTCTCTTGTGGAGATTTCATGTGCATTTCGGAGGACTAAATTTTGTGACTGTTCACCGGTTGAACCTGCAACAGGAGCCACTTATTGTTACTTTCTAGGAGAATAATTACTACAAGTATGAACTGGAAACAGGACTAGTTTGTATAATAAGCAAAACCCACACAAAGTACAACTGACACAAACTGCAAACTAGAAATGGGTAAATGCCGTTAACCGTTCGAGAGAACTGTAGCAAGTAACATATAAAAGAGAAAAGGCCGTTGGGTGAAGGTAAAGGACACACGGTACGTGGTTTTGACTTGAGGGTGTCGTCATGTCCGGTCTTTGGATCACACATCTGGTCGAGGACTTGATTGGTGGCTATTTGGTTGTTGACATGCAAAGGAATAAGTTTGCGGCAAACAGGAGGACTGCAATTTTCCATTACGAGGACTACGAAGACGAGGACTACAACATACCTTTACAACGAGTTACCGCACAACGAACGTATTAAGGTGGTTCGGGATAATACTGAAGAACGTGGCAAAGCTGCCTTTCAAAAACAGTCTGAAATTCATACCGAGTGGTTAATCGACCTTCTTCAGTGTTACCTGCCGTCTACAGTGTTCATGCAGCGTGATGTTTTTCATGTTCAAAAATAGGCGTATGCATAGGGTCATCAATTGCTCATGTTCCTTTTGATGTTTGTTAAGCCTCATTCCATAATCGGCCTGAAGCCAGGGTTAAGATTTTGGGGTTGTGAAAGTTCAAAGATATGTGAATGATTATTTCAAGGTTGTGATAACTGCTGACACTGACCTCTCAAACGGGGCTAGCCAACTTGTCCAGCATTTTGTTTCAGCCTCTTATAGACTTACTTTTACCCATAAACGTCTGCAACACAACGGTCTATAGTTTCAAAATTTAAACATCAGCATTGCAAATAGTCACATCGGCTGGCAATACTACCCAAGAGGAAGAAAACATTTGTTGCTATTCGACAGTGCACTTTCAAGTTTCGCCAATGGGGTCTTGTTATGAATTTTCGTCCCTCTCCTCTTTCGAAATCATGCAGCACAAACTGTCCGAAAGTGTTCAAGGTGAAGTATCACGCCTTCAATTAGCAGGTTACCCTTCATTCCTTCTGAGTTGTGTCTGCGAATCACTTTGTCAACAAACAAACTGAACATGTAGGAAAAAATGGCAGCATTTGCAAACGTGGGTGATGGCGGAGGGGCGCAGTACGGTGACCCGAAATGACTTCCAAGTTGCGCCCTAGTTACATCCTATTTTCGCCCCGACCACAATTCGATTTGAGTCGTGTGTTGCGCCTTGATTGTTCCCGAATAAAACTGGAAGTCACGGCTCAAATCAACTTTCGCTTGATTTGCGCTTGATGCCGGTGTGCTCACGGATAGATGCTGGCGGACATTAAGAGGTACTAAGGTACTCCACACCGTTAGAGGCGACGGTGTCAGCCGTTTGAACCTCGGGTACTAACACAGGGTCAAAGTCCAATGGGTAAGACGACTGATACTATATCTGTTCGGTCTACCAGACACAGGCGCGAATCCTGCCCGTGCCTGTGTGATTTTTTGCTAATGCAAATGCTGTGCGCGTGGTGCGGACGGAGATTTTTCGGTAATAAGGTACCCTTCGCATAAAACAAACGCGGAAAAATAAAAAAATAAACAATCCGCACGTCATGCGTTACATCTATAGCCTGTCGGATAAAGTTAAAAAAATAGCAAGCCTGTACAATGTTAAAATGGTTTTTTTCAGCCCCGTGTAATTTAGAAAACCTGTGTCTGTTAGCGTATAAACGAAAAAGAGAGTTTCTGGAAAAAGACGCGAAAAACGCTGCAAGAAATTCTTTTCATTTGTAGTCTAAAATGTCTTTGAACTGAAAAAGGGTATACATCGGTAAAAGTGGGCTCTGTTTTGTTCAGCTTGAAGATACCCAATTCCTAGTACGAGATAATGATCAAACAGAGAGTAGCATTATTGAAGCCAACATAATTAGACACTATGGGGAACATTGCGTGAAAACGCCCTCGGTAAACTTCCTACTCACTGGGCTAACCTTCTTAGCCGGTCATGTTTTAAAGAGCTTCGATACTCCTTGGCATTTTTAGGCTTTTGTAGATGGTTAAAACACAGACTCTGTGTGGGTCACCACTTCAATGCGGCCATTCGAAACCTGCTATAATCTCTTTTGGGGATTTTTATGCCTCTTGGTTCTGATTTTGTGCTAATAATTGCTCATGATTGATTTTAATGTTGACACGCGTTGATGGTAAGAGCGTGTGTAGTATCAAAATATGATTCCTTTTAGCCGCTCATAGGTCCCGGAATGCGTGCTGTGTTGTTCATCACTTCAATTCTTCCACATGTGTTTTCATGTTATCATTTTATTCTTAGTGGTTTTAGGCACTTTTGGCTGTGATTCTGTTCGTTCATCTTCAATTTGTAGTGCGATACGTGTTTATTGTGGGAAAACGAACACAGTCTAAGTAGTATCTCTTATCTGATGGATACTGTTTCGGTTTGGTAACCCCGTTTTATGAAAATGTTTCGTTTGTTGTAGTTGACATGCGATTGTTGCTACGCCCTATCGGGTAATGCGGCTGGTGTTAGGAAAGTGGGTCCTACCAGTGAGAGGTATAAATATGGGTTGCTATTTCATGCCAAATAAAGTTGGATGTTCCGCTCGTCTTATCCTCTCTTCTATTACAGAGACGAGAGGATAAGACGAGCACGAACTTTTGCACGAACTCTTTCCTTCGCACGTCTGATAGCTCGTCTCGATGCCGTAGTAGTTTATTGCGCTCCGAGCTCCCGTGGTCGTCGTAAGGAACGTAGCGCTGTGAAAGCAACGCCTGTCTTTAACCGATTGCCGTGGGCAAGACTTCCTTGCGAGGCGTCCTGGAGGTTGCGCCGGTGGAGGACCTCTTGTGGCACAGCGCCGGTTTAATCACCTACCGCCGTTCATCGCGGTAATGCTACACCACTGCGCTTCTCCCTCGGTGATTTTTTCCATGAGATCACTTCTTTGCCACCGGCCGCGGTCGCTGGTTGCCTCCGATTGGTCGGCGGCCGGCGTGAGATTTTGCCCGGATCTCGAGCGATACATAGGCGCCGCCTTCCTTGAGTATTCCTTTTCGCTGTGGTCTTCTTTCGGCTTGCCTTGTTGTGTTGGTCTGTTCTTTCATGTGATTTCTTTGCTCCACATTGTCGTTATATTCGTTAAGCCCATAACGAAGAGGATGACGACGCTTTGTGCTTGACTGCGCAACGCTAGCGACAGAAAATAGCGCCATAGATATATTCATTGGCAGTGGTTGACACGTGAATACTAAAATCTGTCAGTATAGTTACGGGGAAGACAAGAAAAAAAGCGATAGCAGTGCTAATGTATCGGGCTAAGTACCTAAGGGTGATTAGAACGCAGATGCAAAGCTTTAATTACGGGGAGAAACTCAAACGCGCGCTTTATGAGAAAAAGGGGAAATCTAATAAAAAGTATGAAGTGTTTAGTGGAGGATGTTCTTGTAGGGTTGTGGTAAGTGTTTGCGTAGGGTTGTGTGAATGCTTTCTTTGAATAGGGATGTGAAATAGCGACAGGCCCTCTCCCCACCTATACCGTACAGATCTTGATAACGCAGTGAGAGGGTGCGATAGCTTGAAATGGGTATGGCCTACTCATGAGCTTACCAAGGGAACTTCCCTGTGTTTTTGCTGAGCCGGTTGCGTGTCATTTTTATGGAGGATTTAGTAAGTTCAATTTGTTCTCAGATGACTCCAGTATGTTTGCCTTGCTTTACGAAGCTATTGTTTTGATGTGTTGCTTGCGCTAAGTGTAAAAAATTGCTTTGATATGCACTTTGCCCTTCAGTGCTGCACCCCCATCCCTTTCATCTACTACATTTCAAGAGGTTCCACAATGACACGATAGCCAGCCCACAGTCACTTTCACACTCGAGGCGTCCTGTGAAATAGGAGAAAATTTTGGTTCAAGGCGTAAATTTTGAAGTTTATGATGATTATTCACGGATAACGCTCAGTGACTGCGCGTGAATGATAGAGTAGGAATTATGATGGCCTGCCTTTTAAAAAGGAAAATGCGTATACCTATTTGTGAAATTTTTCGCATTTGCTTGTAGGGTTCTACACGCTTTAAAGTTGTGCCCGTTCACGGAGCATGATACAATGGAGACCATCTTTGAAGCATCCCTGAGGTTATCTTCCCATGGATATTTAAACGTGGAGTGGAATCACAAATCCCCTCAAGCACGCTGTCTATTTTCATGAAATACAAGTCGTACCAGCAAAGCGAGGCTACTAAGTAGGTAAAATATCAATACAGCTGATTGAAAGCTTCCTAAAATTTTAGCTCGATTTTAGACGCTCCACTTTTGACTCGGTGTGAGAATTGAGCAGAAATAGATGGAAGGTTTAAAAAAAGCTGTGACGTATATGTGTCGGAAATTACAGATTACAGAATCTAGCTGGTGATTGATGATAATTTTAAACAATGAAGCAAGTCGGCATAAATTCGCTTTTGCTTTAGGCTCTGTTTGCCACATTTGACTAGAGGTTGTGGATGGGCTTGTCCGGAAGGCTGCTGGCGCAAGTCGAACAACTATGTGTAACATGGAGCAAAAATGTTTAGAGTGATTTTATGGAAACGTAGTCACACCACCACATATTCAAAACGTGATCTTATAAACTGGGAAAATCCGAAAACAGTACTCTGTCTGCACTGTAACTTTGTGCTAAGGGACCAGGGGAAAATTCAACATTTTCCCGCTTCGTGTATGAGTTGTTTATTGCGTGGAATAAGTGTGAGCTTTTTACCTCACGTACAACTAAAAATTCCTGTTCCTCATTACACCCATGAGAACACCGTAAAGCTTCGTGTGCAGCATAGGGAGGAATAACGCACCTACTGTAGAATACAACCCAAGTTCATTTTTATGGTTCGTCTGTCCAGATAGCACGGTCCACGATGCCAAGCTGGACTTTGCCGTTCACATGCTGCATGGTAAATCATTCAAAACACAATTGGCGCTGTTCACATACATAGAATCATTTACTGATTGTGACAACGCCTAACCAAGAAGTTATTTTTGACTACGAAGAACTTGCAGATTACGCCGAGTTCAGTCGCTATATTTTTTTGAACCTTAACCTCGTGAATGAGATGACCAACTCTTACAAATAGGAATTGGTGGGAAATGTTGCTACAGAGCCTGTTTCCAGAAAAACCGAATGGCTTTATTTTGCGAAGCTTTCGCTAACGCCAATCGGTGGCATACGCCAGTTGGAGGTCAAAAAGACTATCAAGCAAAACTGATTGTTGAAGAAGTCATCATTCATGTAGAAGTCGACGCCCACAAGTTTTAAAAGTTGAACATTGGTAAATTACCCACCATTGATTCTGATTGGCAGCTTACAAGCGACCATTTTATTCTAAAAAGTACGTAACTATTTTATACACTTATCAAAAACATGTAACAGTCAGTTTGCGAGAGGTATATGACAATAAAGGATGTCCAAAGAGGGTTCCTCAACATCCTTAAAAGACCAACTGCTATCGCCCCGTGAAAAGCCTGGGAAAGCGACGTAAAAGCCATAAATAAAGGCAAAAAAATAAAATAAATAGTTGATTCGATAAGTATAGGGCTGTATAAAAATTGTCCACGCCCAAGTATTTTATCATAATGAAACGGATTTATTCTAAACCAGGAGAGGAAGGATTACATGATTTCAGTGCAGAAATCAGCACTTGAAATGAAAAGTCAGTTGTAAGACACGTTTTACTGTTGACGTAATGAAGAGGCAACCCTTGACTTGATGTTTTTTTTTGCTTTACAAATCTGATTGTTTAGTGTACATGTGTCAGCGTTGTCCTCAATGTGTCCCGAGGGCTACTGACCAGATGCAGGCTACGTGTCTGATGGCATTTAGGTTTCCGTATTAGTTTTTAGGTTTATTGTGTTTATGTACAAGATTATGCATATGTGAAGGTATATTCAACTTTCTCTTTTCCCCTCGTGACGAACACGCCTGTGAAGAGTATTCGCCCGTGTAAATTATATCAGGTTATCTAATGGAGAGAACGCGCGAACGTTTTTTCAAACTTGGTTTTGGACCTCTCTTACGCGCCTAGAGTCCTTGTACAACAGCGATCGCACCGGATTGCTGGGGCCCCAAGTCCTGGGAAATGGACTTTTAGATTCTGAATAAAATGTGTAGCGTGATGAGTTCAGTAGCCTTCAGAACTTGTAAGTTTGTAGGGAGATGTGGGTAAGTATATAGGTATCTGTAATTGTTCTCTAATTCGCTCTTCCCTGTTTGAACCATTCAGAGGAACTTGAAATGGAAGGAGTCTTTACTATGTCTGTTATTTTTGTATGGAAATGGCAACCACCATAAAAGATTGTGCTCACGTCCTACGCAAGAGATGGAAAAGGAACTGCAGAGCCAATCGCGAAGTGAAGATGTGAAAATGGGTTGTGTCATCCATTACGGTATGTAGGAAGTACTTTGTTAAGATTCACGCTCCGGATGACAATAGCAACTTTTCATTGCGGCGACCTCGGACATCTGTCCAGAAAGAGGCCCAAATTCAGTTATGTTCATTTATATTCCCTACTAAAAAATGCTTCTGATAAGTGGTTTATCAGAGCCTCAAGAACTGCGCTCCCAAACCTATGGTCAGGAGGATAGTAGCAGAATAATACCGCTTTTCATGTGTTAAATTTATTTCTAAAAATTGCGACAGCCACAAGGACGTTGTTGAGATTGATGGGATAATACTAAGGATTTCCGAGTGACTACGGCCAGAATCGTTGAATAGTTTCGAAGTGGTTTTTGCGTTTTAAAATAGAATTTGTCAATTCAAAAAAAAAATGCTGGATATTTAGGTTGTTTTTATACGCATGACACTTTGCTGACTAGCTTGCAGCATTCTGTACACATGACCAGGATATGTAGGAATCCTGGACAGTTCGATTGATTTATATTTTCTCGTCCCATTATTTACATACAGGGTGTCCCAGCTGTCACGCACCAAGATTTAAAAAACATTAATGGCGTAACTTGAACAAAACCAAGTGCATACGTTTTGCAGTACTGTGGAGAAGCGGACAGTATTTTTTAGTCATACAGACTTCATTATTAAGTTGTAATTAATTATACAACTCGAGAGGTTCTGTCTTATTCACTGAAGTGGCAATGCGGCACTTGTAGGAAGCCACGAGGGGTATCTAACGGCGGTATTTTCAACGACGAACTAATTCCGTACTCATTGATTCTGACTCAACTCGCGAAATTTAAAGCATACCTTAAGGTAGCGCCTCTGCGCGCATCGTAAAGCAACGCCCTCAAAAAGGCTGCCTGTGAGTTAGCCAGAATGAAATAAACAACGAAATAAAAAAGAAATCGTGACCCAGTTTGTTCTTCTCTGCCCTAGCGCCCCGGGAGTCTTGCCGTTGCTACTCCTTGCATGCATGCCATCATCAAGGTTACGCACAGTCTTTTCAGGCGGGTAACACGCGAAGCAGTTGTTATCAATCAGCTTACTTGGGGACGCTGCTTTAAAATGCGCGCGGAAGAGCCATGTCGAGCTATTTTTTATATATCGCGGGTTTTCTTTGTCGGTCTGAATAAACGAGTACGCAATTACTTCATCGCCTAAAATGCCGCAGTTAGATGCCCCTCGTGGGTACCTACAAATGCCTAATGAACAGTTCAGTGATTAGGACAGTAATTCTCGAGTTAGGTAATTATTACAAATAACTAGTTAAGTCTCATTAACGAAAAAAATTACTGTCCGCTTCTTCCTAATACTGCAAACATGAAGCACTAGGTTGTATTCGACTCACACAATTGCTCTTTGTTTAAATCTTGCTGCATTGTAGCTTGGACACTCTGTGTATGAAGGACTAGACTGTGTGTGCATTCATTCATGTGTTTTCTTTTGGGGTTTTTGTTGTACTAGGTGTGTTTCTGGTCTATCGATTGCTTTCAGTGCCGCAGCCGGTTCCTTGTGCTACCGGTCAGGAATTTATGGAACCATGTATATTTCGTCGTAAGCGGCTCTGGGAGTGCCCATTCTGCTTAGCAACGTTTTTTGTGCCCTTCGATTCAGTGAGCCGGTGCGGCTGCAGTCAGGAATGCCTTGGGTTTGGCAGACGTTGGGACAGAAATGGAGGAACGCGGACAGTGCCTTCATGTTCCTTTCCTCTTTCCTGTTTCTTTCCTCAGGTTCCTCTCCTGTCGTAAGTTCGGGGCCACTAAAGTGGAAACAGCAGCAACCGCATGGCTCCTGTGTGGCTTGGTTCCAAACACTTCCAAGCCGCACAACCAAGCACTTGGTTGTGTGGCTTGGTTCCAAGCACATCCAGCTCGACAAGCACTGTGGGGACCGGCTGGACTGCTGAAAGCAATGCAGTTGGGAGGGGGGGTTAGGACCAGATTAGTCTTAAAAAAAGTGTGTCACCGCGGAAACTAGGGTCCGCTTCACCACCCCTGCACCCCCGGTGAGCTGCGTCGGTGTATCTCAGCAGAGGAAAGAGCGGAACCTCTCTTGCTGCTTTGAGAAGGTAATGTTTTGGGTTATGTTGAGGTTAATAATTTTCCCGCTGGTGAGTCTTGTCACCATTGCGACAATATGAAGGACGTGGTCCTTGGCAGCTTGGGCACGTGGAATAGGTGGTAGAGTTTTGTTTGACGGTAATGATGGGAGCATTTGACGTATGTTCATCTGTGACCGGAGTTGGTGCCATGACCTATATTTTATAACTTGAAACAATGCAATGGTTCTGGAATAAACGAAAAAAAAAGCAGCAAAAGAAACCTCCGGTAATGCTCTCGGAGAGCGCACAATAGTGAAGCTTAAGTATTTATTTATTTATTTACGAGTACCTTACAGGCCCATTGTGTAGGGCATCGAGTAAGGGGGGCAGAAAAAGAAAAAGTACACATTTGTCTCGAATATACAGGAGTAATGCGTAAAAATTTCTAACAACAAGGAAACAGTGCAGCAAAATAAAATACATAAACCAGCATATCGCTTCAAAAACAAAGTAAAATGCACAAAGAAACAGTGTAGTAAAACAGATTACATAAGTTAGCATATCGCAACAAAACAAAGTAGAATGCAGTTTACAAATGATACAGGATGCGCAATAAAAATGGCTGAAACTTTGAGCAAAAAAGTAAGGAAGTCAAGAAGATAGGTACCGTAATTTTCGAGCAAAAGCATGTTGATAATTCATGATAAGAATTCAATCAACTACAAAAAAAACGAAGCGCAAAACGTGGTTATTAGACATTCACGGCGTACTGCACGTGCCAGACATGTACAAAAACAAAAAACAGACTATTGAATTATGAGACTTAAGATAGATGTAAGAGTAACTTTCGACGGAACGAATCGAGGTTAGTGTCAGATGCTATGTTATCAGGAAGGGCATTCCATAACCTGATTGCACTGGGCAATGCGGATGCGTTAAAAGAATTTGTTTTCCCATATATATGCGAGAAACTAAATCGGTTGTACAATCTATTTGATGAGTGGGGGGATCGTAGAATGGGTAGCCTAGTTATTTTACTGCTGTGTGCGTATTTGGGAAAGAGGCAAAAGAGAGCGATGCTGCGGCGAGTGACTAAGAGTTGAAGCGAATGATCCTTTTTAAGTTGTGTTACACTGGAGCCGTAATCGTAATTGCGGGAAATGAAACGGACAGCCCTGTTTTGAATTGCTTCGACCATATTTATAAGGTAGTTGGGGTGAGGTGACCAGACTGCAGAGGCGAAATCAAGTTGGGGCCGGACAAATGTTTCGTAGGCTAATTTGCGGATGTTAGACGGAGTAGAACGTAGGTTACGGCGTAGGTACCCTATTGATCTTGAGGCACTGGCGCAAATGTTAGTGATGTGAGTGCCCCATGAAAGGTTATTGGTGAGATGAACTCCAAGGTATTTGTAGGTGGACACCTGCGCAAGCTCTTCATTGTTTATGCGGTAAGAGAACACAGACGGGTCATGCAGACGACTAAAGGGGATTGTTTTACATTTGGATGCGTTTAACGTCATTTGCCATGCATCACACTATTTGATAACTAGGTCAAGGTTTTTCTGTAAGGTATAATGGTCATCAACGTTTTTAATAGGTTGGTATATTATGAAATCATCGGCAAATATGCGTATGCAGGATGTTAGGCCCTTTGCCAAGTCATTAATATAGATTAGAAACAGAAGTGGAGCAAGGACGCTGCCCTGCGGCACCCCAGAGGTTACATAAGAAACAGGTGATGAGTCGTTATCGATGACAGTGAATTGTTTACGGAGTGATAGAAAATTCCGAATCCATGATATGGTTAACGAATCTAATTGGATAGCAGATAATTTGGAAATTAGGCGGCAATGAGGTACGCGGTCAAAAGCTTTCAAAAAGTAAAAAAAATGCAGTCTGTCTGTAGATTGTTGTTCATATTAGTGTGAAGATCAGTTGTGAATTCAAGTAATTGCGTTTCACATCACCAACCCTTCCTAAACCCATGCTGATTAGGAGAAAAGAAATGGTTTGTTTCAAGGTGGTTGAATACATGGAAGGCGATGATGTGCTCCAGAAGTTTGCAACAAATGGATGTAAGTGAAATGGGGCGGTAATTTTGCGGCAAATGTTTGTCTCCAGATTAAAATTGGTATTACTTTGGCAATTTTCCAGCCATCTGGTAATTTACCACACGCTAATGATTGCTGAAAAATGAGGCACAATATTTTACTTGTAATGGGAATGGTATTTTTTAGTATTTTGGAATTAATGTCATGAACGCCGGCTGAGCTGGACACCTTCGACCTATTTATGAGGCATGCAATACCTTCGATGGTAATTTCGATGAGCTGCATGTATTGGTAGTCAGACTCCGGCACGTCAGGAAGAGTAGATTGATCTTCCTGACTGAATATGGAAGTGAAAAAGGTATTAAAGGCAGAGCAGCATTGACTGTTTGGAAGAGGTTCTTGGTTATCATCATATAGAATTATACGGTTTAGTGCCACGATGACAAGATATCTCCCTCCAGAAATTTTTTGGATTACTTTGTAGAAGAGAACAGAGGTCTTTTGAAAAATACTTAGATTTGGCAGAGCGTATTGCAAAGCAGTACTCCACCAAACATTGCTTGTAAGTGGTCCAAGAAGTGAGTGTGCGTAGGCGTTTAGCTTTTTGGTACAGACGTTTTTTCCTATTTCTTAGCTGGTTGATTGATTTAGTGAACCAGGGGTTAGTTTTGTCATTAGAAATGGAAATCAAGAGAACGTACTGGTTAATCAGGGCGATCATCTGTTTACGAAAACGTACCCAGTTATCCTGCACGGAACGGTATGAAAAGAGGGCAGGAAGACCTGATCAAAGAATATTTCAAGGTTATGGTTTATTTCTGCGTAATTAGCTTTATTGTAATCTCTAATTTTTTTTGGTAGTTTTAGCCGCGAAAGTCGAACGAAATTTAAGAGTTATTTCAAGAAGTCTGTGGTCACTGAACCCTTCATGGTGTAGAACTTTTGCGACAGTTTCAGGTGCTAGGTCTAAAATGTTGCTTCCACGGGTAGGTTCAGTGACGACCTGTATAAGGTTAAAGTCGAGCGTTAGTCTGATAAATTCGTTAGATGCGTTACAAGGGGAGTACAGAAGCTTCCAGTCTATCAGCGGTAAATTAAAATCACCAAAAAGAAAGACATTTTCTGTTTTACACAAAGAAATAGCATCGTCAACACTTTTCCGCAGTTCAAGGTTGAAAGAACTATTTGCGTCAGGAGGGCGGTAACAGTTCCCGATTAAAACAATATCATTAGGGCTAGGTTTGCGTGCTACCCAGATAATCTCAAGTGCGGACCTGGGGTCAATAATGTAGGACGATAGTGTTTTCTTAATTCCTAGAAGAACACCACCACCTCTTTTGTCAGTGTGATCTTTCCGGTAAATGTTAAAGGCCTTACTGTTAGGCAAGAGTTCGCTATCATTAATGTCGAGATGCAGCCACGTCTCAGTAAGCACAAGAACGTCTGATTTGTTATCGTCGACAAGAGAAGCAACTTCTTCTCGCTTAGGCATCAGGCTTCGGATGTTTGTGAAAGTAAAACATAATGAAGTTGTGTTAGAAACTGGATTATCGTGGTGGCGGTCTTTATTGCACATGTTAGTTCTGTTCGTGACATAGACTTGCGTAGTGCATGCACTATTCTTGAGCTATCTCGTCGATAGAACTACTTCGTTAGTAGCGCTATCGATGACATAGGTTTTTTTGCCGATGCGCAGAGAGTCGACGGCTAGATAGAATTTGACATTTTGGGTTTCGGCGAAGTCGTACAACTTTGTTCTTTTTTGTCTGGTAGCTAATGAGAAATCTTCGCTGATTGAAAAAAGTGGTCCCTTTAAGTTTCGCGCAGAGGAGAGAACCTCCTGTTTATCTTTGAAGACCGTGAATTTAGCAATTACGGGTCTGTTTGAGCCTTCTTTGTACCTGCCTAGGCTGTGCACGCGATCAAATTGTGCACCTGTTTTTTGTAATCCCAATTTTTGGGAGCAGAAGTTGATTAATTATTCCTCAGATTTGGCCCAGTCTTCTTCAGAATCATCAGCTATTCCAAAAAACAGCATGTTGGACCTTCATTGTCGATTTTCTGCGTCATTGCACCTTGATTCGATTGTGGTCAGTTGATCGGAGAGATCAAGAATGGCTCTATCAGCAGTGTTGGTATAAGATGCACTTTGGGACGTAATTTTCGATTCCAGTGTTACAAATTTTGCTTTGAGCGCCGAAATTTCGTTTACGTAGGCTGCCTGTCTCTCTTTGATGCACTTAAGTTCGGCCATCAATGTCTCGTTCGACTCCTCCAGCTTTCGCATTTGTTCCAAAGCAGCAGAAAAGGCCTCAGCCTCGGCTTTGCTCATCGGGCCAGGGTTTGACTCGATGTCTCCCGATAGCATCAGTAAAAGGCTGAACAGGCATTAACGCATGTTATGCGAGCACAACAGCAATCGCTTCAGCGCTTCAAACCACTCTGGGGGGCACGACACCGAGATCATGCAATAATCCCGACAATAATCCCGACATGTTACTGTGGGAGCACCTTTCAGGTAACCAACCTGCAACAAAAGGGAAGGTGAGCCGTGCATGTTTGCTGCGGTGCCGTGCCCGAAGTGGAACGGTTCTGGAGGCCTTTTGTATCCCTCGGGTTGCGCGCGGAGCGTAGTCGTTGAAGTTCCAGGTTGCCGGATCAGTGGGCTCGCCGTATCCAAATTCGGCGCCAGGAGCACCGAAGCAGGCCAGTTGAAACGTTCGTCATTTCGAAACCGCTCGCACGTGCCGGGAAGAGAAGCGCAGATAACCCAGGTCACTGTAGCCTGCAACAACAGGGAAGTTGAGCCGTGCATATTCGCTGCGGTGCCGTGCCGTGCCCCATTATGCTATTATGGCTGTTTAGTGTTCCTACTCATGACCATCTGCCTTAAGGCAGGCACGCTGTGATCGTACGCCCGAGAGCATCGAAGATATCAAACTGTGGGCGCTCTTAATAAACCAGCGCGTTGTGACCCTGATGCCTACATAAGTCATGTGTGTCTCAGAGGGGTGTTTAGTAGGCAGCTTATGGTTTTGACCCGAAATAGGACTTCAACAGGACTGCACAACTTCGGAATAAGTACATGGTAATTACAACGTTTTTGAAATGAGAAATAAAGGCTGCTAAGCAATGAGCTGTGCTGCATAAACTGAATTTTACTAAGACATAAAGCGAATATCCACCGTTTGGAAAGTGATGTGTGGAAGAAATTGCTAGTAAAAGCACGTGTGGATCTTTTAGTGGGTCAATAAATTGTTTTGGAAAATTTAAGAAGCCGTATAAACGAGGAAAAAAAATAACGCGGTTACATTCATGATTTATTGAACCTGACGGCAAATAGGATACCGCGGATCCCCGCCTGTACAGAGATGGAGATTCCTTAGGCCGGAGCTTGACCACGGCTTCGACCGCCACCATTCGATCCTTCTGCCTGTACCTCCACAAAGAATTTCCCCCACTGGCCAAAAGCTGAACGTGGAGGATCAGGGTCTACATTCTCGCCAATACGCACACCTTGCTTAAAGAAGGTGGACCCTCCTACAAAGGTGAAGCAGAGGTTGATGAGCAATGTGACACAAATAATGGCGGAATGTAGATGACCCTGTGAATGTGGTTGGAAGAGAAAACTGCAATGGCACCCAAAATAACTGCCCATGAGACGTCCTTTAAATTCAGTCGTCACTCTAGAATGAATGACCGAGATGGTAGAGGTGGACAACAAGGAGCAGGATCAGAAAGAAGATCAGGATGAAATAAAGGAGGATGAAGTACTTCTAATGAAATTTCCGAATGGCCCAGAGTGGGACTCAGGGGAGTGGTTCTTTCTTGACTGTAACCCCTATGCAGTCCGTGCCGCCTATGCTTTGTCCACTAACTGAAGCTGGGTAGGCACGGGGGCTTGACAGCAGCATTTAACATTTCTCTTGTCGGATAGTTGACGGAAAAAGAGAGGGTGCAAAGGGCTAAAGTGCTACACCTCGATTATTTGGCAGAGTGTTCCTGCTTCTGACCGACATTTACATTCAGCGTCTTAGCGATTCGGGTGCATTTAGGGCACAGGCGTCGGGTGTGGGAAGGAGCCGGATTGAAAGTGCCGTGCGGTAGTTTGTTTACATCTCGAAAGGTTTGGGTAAGTAAAAAGTACCGTCTGTCTCTGAAGGTGACAATTCAGTATTATATCGCTGAACGGTCAGGGGTGACGGTGCTCGTGCCGCTCCATAGCACGGGGTAAAAGCGTAGGCTTGTTGGTGAGTGTATTCCTTGCCCTCCATAGAAGCGTGGCCTGGTGTCCAGATGAGCTGAATGGAACCGTTTGTGGACTGAGTTTTTAACACGCACAGTGCACGTCGGGACACCCAGCCCGACTGGTAATTCCGGTAGGCTTGTTGGGAACTGGTTACTACCTTCTGAACCCCTGATTGAGTGAGAGCCATGGCGATCGCTGCCTCTTCTGCTGCTACCATGTATTGGGTCTTGTGTGAGGGCACACGCAAGAAGGTTGGTTCTTGAGGTAGTCGAGATGAAGGCGGGTTGCGCCAGAATAAACTGCATAATCCCCATAGGGAGTTTTGTTGAGAGCTTGAGCCCGGTTTTATTGGTCACCATCGCCGTGTGAGGGGTTCATACTTCTAAGCAAAGGGAGCATCTTTAGTTCCTTTCACCCAGGTGCGGGAGTACATTAGCCGGAGTCAGATTCTCTGCTGCCCAGCCAATTTGCAGAGGGATGCGGCGATTCACCGCTGTTCTGCTCATTCGGAGCTCTTGGTTGGACCTCTATCAGCTCATCAGCAATATTGTGAAGCCCTGTGGTAAGCAGCCTCTCTGTGGACGTACTCAGGGGAAAACCAATGGCCTGCTCAACCACCTTTTTAATTATTACATAAATAATCTTGATGTCCTCCTTGCAGAGAAGACGTGGGGTTGACGTAGGTGATTCTCGACGGAAAAAAAGCTTCAATTAGTCGAAAGGCATCGGATTCCTCGAGGCCTCGCTTCTCGATGGCAACTCCCCCGATCATGTTTATTGTTTGGTTGATGCTTTGCTGAGGCGCTGCACATGCATACATCACGGTTGCTATTGTCCTGGAGAAATGTGCCCAGGATATTGATGTTGGGGCTCGGAGTGATGGTCTGGCAATCAAGGAATATTTGAATGTGTTCCTTGATGTGGCGTTTGGCGTGACGGTGGTGAAACAAGGAGGTGTGATTTTTCACATAAACACTGGAGGCGACAGGCTTTAGGACATTGGCGTATAAAAGTGAGAGATCATGCATTTTTGTGAGCTTCAGGCGTTAGTGTGAGCTTGTGTACACACGCGCAAGGCGCGCACAGGGCCGCTAGATGTGCCATGGACGTAGCGCACAGCGCCACGTGAGGTCGCGTGACGCAATCACATGGCATTCAGCTTGAATGCAGGGAGAAAACCAGTCGATGAGCTTTGTGAGTTCACCACCTGTCCTCTCCGTCTCCGTGTGGGCTCGTAGCTGAATCGCTAAGACAACGGGCTCTACCTTTCTGACGCTAATTGTTGCAGGTTTGATTCCTGGCGGTTCCAGTAACTTCTTTATTTGTTCGCGGGAGTTTTCTGTTGACACCAACGGTCACCAACGATCACGGTATACCACGTTTCAATCATTATCCATCGCCCTTTTGTTAATTGGCTCAGATTACCCACATGAATGCTGTGGCATATCCTTGGTCCCATGAACGCGAACATAAACTCAGTGCCTAGAGGTTAGGTTACACTACGACAGAAATTTTAAAACTCTCCAACGTAGCAATGCGCCATCGAGTACGACTCTGTTGCAGTCCGACCACCAGATGACCCCTTTACGTGAACTTCAAAAAGAAGACAGCAAAATAATCAGAAGCCAACCTAATTGGACAAAGTCTGCTATTATTCAGACGGCGTCAACTAGATTGCGTTGCCACCGGCCATGAACGGCCCCCGCCATGATACACACACTGCCTAACCAGAAACTCAAACACGTGTAGTGGCCTACAGACTACTTCTTACATCCACGGAAGGGTGTAATTTTATCACACCTATAAACACAACAGCAGACTAAAATGTTCAATGCACATATTTATAGTGAAAAAAGAGTATATACTTGTAGTCCTACGGTAGGCACATTTACAACAGCAGGCATCTCGTCACGCTAAGAACCTATAAATCCGACTTATTATAAATGGCACCACATGCTCACACAAAAATTCCATTAGCCAATTATTCTACACAAACCCATATTTAGGGGCCATTCTGGATCTGGAACGGGGATCGAACTTATTTCTCCAATTAGGATAATTGTGGGTCATTTTTTTTTCTTGAATTTACAATTTTCGCCTATTCTAATAGTGAAACTGGGAAAAATTGACCCCAACGTTAAAAACTATAAACGGCGTCTATGGCTCCTGCAGTCACGTCTCGTTTATTATAGGCATGCCAAGAGTTTATAGCGTTATGATATTTGTCTTCTGCAGCTTTGACACCGCCACCTAAAACCTGTTTCAGTGCGAGAAACTCATTGCCTTCCAAGGTACCCCATTTATTGTCCAATCCCAGTATAAATTCTACAAATTTTATTAATATCAGCAGCGCAATAGGCAAACGTGTACATGGTCTATAAGAAGTTGCATGTCGTTACGGACTTCTGGTCCTTTTTAAATGCTTCACTGAGTTTATAATACAACCATACGTTTGCTTTCTTTCGTTTGGCTGTTTATAGAAGTATTGTTCATCCGATGATGGACATCCGCATTTTTGGCACATAATAACTGGGCTGATCGATTAGACCACATCTACCAAACCCAAGTACATAACGGTTTATTAGGTTCGTCCTTCGCTGGGTCTTCCTACTACACTGCGACGACGTGGGTTAACTTAGGCACATAAAAATTCCGAATAAAACCCAATAGCCTCAATCTCTATTTACACAGACAATTGATCAATCAATATTTTTATTTCCAGAACGAATAACGATTGTTAAACTTTCCCAGGCACGCCTACGAAGGCTGCTCCTTTGAACTTTTCGAAATAAACGAATAAGCGTATATTTGAAAATGGTAAAACACTTACTTTCCAGACCTGCAAATATTGAAACTTGCTCTAAAGACTTATTTGGACACAATGTTTACAACTATTAATAAAATTACAAGCCTACACTGAAACAATTTTCTTTATAGCAGAAAAGGCTTTCTCAATCTGATGTGCCGCCTCAGGTGAAATGTGGATTAGATAAATATCAACTCTAGAAACAAAATAATACCGTTCTTTTATTTCTTGAACAAACACTCCTGACGGTATCCACATTATTATATATATATGCGTTTTTGAGACGGGGAAGCAAACTTCAGAAAAACCGTCTGACTAAATCTTTTGAATGGACGTTCGCGTTTTTGGCACCTAATAATTGGGCTGATCGATTAGAGCACATTCACCAAACTCAAGTACAAACGGGTTTATTAAATTTTGTCAGTCGTAGGGTCGTCCTACTGCACTGCGACGACGTGGGTCAACGTAGGCACATACAAATTATGAATTAAACTAAATAGCCTAAATCTTTATTTACACAGACAATCGATCAGTCAATGTTTTTGTCCAGAACAAAAAAAAGAATTGTTGAATTTTTCCAGGAACGCCTAGGAAGGGTGCTCCTTTGAAGTTGGAGAAATAAACAAATAAGCGTATATTTAAAACTGGTGAAAAACTTACATTCCCAGTCTGAAAATATTCAAACTTGCTCTAAAGTGCTAGTTGAACACAATGTTTATTAACTTAAAAAATTGCAAGCCTTTATTGAAAAGTTTTTGCTATAGCAGAAAAGGTGGCCTTATTCTGATGCGCAGCCTCAGGTAGAACGTAGTTTAGATAAAGATTAACTCACAAAATGAAAATTTACAATTTTTTTATTCTTTGAACAAACGCTGCTGACGGTTTCCACATAAACATAAATTGATTTTTGAGACAGGGAAAGAAGCTTCAGAGAAACAGTCTGAATAAATCTCATAATCAGAAACGAACAATAACTAAGCTGCGAAATACTTCCCGCGGATGTTTATATTAAAGGTCTGCACGTTGTGAAGCATACGGAAGAGCACCAACCCTGCTGATGCAGATGGCTGTTCAATGTGGTACTTTTCTATTTGACTGTAGAAGGGGTTGTGTTTTTCAGGTTGGCTCCCAGTAGGGTCTCGTTTGTTCGGCAGAAGTGGGGCCTGCTTTTTGGAGCATTTGGGCGTAGGCTAAAATTTAGAATAATGCTCCCGTATACTTATTTCCTCTTTTCAGTAGTTGATTGCGCTGTTTGAATAGAATGAATGCCTTTTCACCCGCCGCGGTGGCTCAGTGGCTAAGGCCTTGTGCTGCTGAGCACGAGGTCGCGGGTTCGATTCCCGGCCGCGGCGGCCTCTTTTCTGATGGAGGCGAAAAGCAAAAACGCCCATGTGTGCGAGATTTCGGCGCACGTTAAAGATCCCCAGGTGGTCAAAATTAATCCGGAGCCCTCCACTACGGCGCGCCTCATCGCCTGCGTTGCGTCGGCGCGTTAAACCCTACAATCAATCAATGAAGAATGAATGCCTCTTATGGCACTGTTGCGAACAGCAATACCCATTCGGGACCATTTGTTTTATATATTTGCGAAATCTGAGATCATTATTCATCGTATATGCGTCTTGGTAAGTCACTATGAAAGTATCACTGTGAACGCACTCTTCGGTTTGAAAATATGGCCTATCACCATAAGGTAACGCTTGTCCTTTAGGCTACTGCAAAATTTACAAAGCGACGAAGTTTGTTGCATGATTTTATGGCAAAATTTGGCGGGATATCGAAAGGAATTGGTAGGGCACTTTCTTAATGTCTTAAGGCATGAAGCACGTAATGTGCATGCAGCCAACATTTAGCGCACTGTGTGTGCACCATGCTGGCACAGTTGTCTTCCGCCCACGGGAACCTTTGCTGTTAGGCCAAGTTCTAACGCAGTGGTCTCTTTTCTGATAGCATGGACCACAAAGGACACTGTCAACTACCGTCAACGTTTTTCGACGACCTGGTCGTTTTGGCTCGTTATGCCACCTTGTGAGGTTGGTTAGAGCGATGTGCCTCTAGAAATAAAGTTGTGTCATCTTGGGCCCTGTGCTGTGGATAAACCCTCAGCTGTTCCTAATGGCTATGTCGCAAAGCTTAGTGAATATCACCCACCACCATTTCTTGTCACAAGGTGCAATTCGGCAGGCACCTACATTTGCTTGTATTTGGACAGTGACTCCAACAAAGCAGTTATATTGGGTAACAGCATTACGGCGAGCCACTTTGACCCTCTTTTTCTGTACGTCCCCAGGTTACATGGGCTCTACGCCATACAAAGTGCTTGTCTTTGTTACAATACAGATGCCCATTGAGTGCACAATGATTACTCCGTCATCCGAAAGAGCGTGTTCTTCGTACTTACGAGTCTTCAGCTTGATGAAATCAGGTCGACCGATAGGAATTCATTTGGCACACGGTTTTTTCTGACTGTGCCCGTGAATTCAAATTGTTTTTTCTCAGGTTCCTGAGTAGGTGCAAGCTGGTTGCGATATTGTCAAAGGAAGTGATTTATCATATAACGAACTTTGACTGGAAGTTTATTACGTCACCTGGACGAGAGGTGCGGCGGCTTTCCCAGTTCTTTTTATACTGCGTGCTTATTCCTGGGTCTTTTTGTTTTCGTTGGGAGACCTAAAAGTTTAGAAGGTAGCTATTTTTCACCTTCAGCACCACTACTTCTACCCAAAAGGAATTGATTTGCCGGGTATGCAGTGTTTAGCCTATAATGACCAGAATATTCTATCATAATTTCTCCACACCTCAATTGAAGCACTGAAGCACGAAGCACGACTCAATTGAAGTCGTCCATGAACTTTGGCTTCAGTACTTTTATCAAGGGACGCAACCTTGTCAGTTTGTCTACTAGAGTAGGGCTCGTATTACCAGCACAGTAAAAACGCCATAGTTTATCTGAAACGGTTTTTTCCCATAAAATGTCATGAATTTTCATTCCGCATGTCGGTGTCGCAGTGCACGTAGCCCTTCGTCCATGGCAAGTGGTTGTAACCGAAGAGACCCAGTACACCAAGAAAACACTGCTCTTCCTAAGTTAGCTATAGCGCTGAATTTTGCGTCTAGAAATGTTGCAGAACATTTCACAAGTTTAATTTTTTTCTACTTAGTACTTGAAGATAAATTCGCATCAACATTTTTTTTCTACGCATGAGGAGCAAGTTTGTGTTTTATAGCTTTGTTCACCGAAGTCTAGTGCATCTTCATCAGAATTGCATTCATTATTACCACGGCCTTCTGAAGTAACCATTTCTTCACCTGCTACCAATACTAAGGTGTTCTATAAGACGTTCAAACTCCTCATCTGCGGAAAATTTGTGCAAGTAGACGGGAGCCTCCGCCAGCTCAATGTAAATCGACAACACACCTTCATCACCCTCTTCGAGAATTTTAGCTGTTTCTATTGAAGTCAACCCAGGCAGGCTAGTTATTGACGCATGGGTTCCCCAGAATTACCCAAGAGGGAGCGTATATATAAACAACGAAGTTAGTCAAATTATGGAGCCTGAATGCCACCTTGACCACTATATACCACGTAAAATAACATGCTTTTTACAAAAAATATTTGTATAATCTCTCCCAGACTGACACCGGAGAGTGTATACTGCAAGTACTCTACATAGATATGCAGTTCACGCTATTGCAAATTGTTGCAAAAAGACGCTTATCCGCTGGTGCCGTTGCATGTGGACGCACCACAAGAAAGCACAACTCTTTCACGATTTTTTTGCGGCCTCGAATAAACATAAAACAAATCGGCCCCGTTGTGTGTAAGGGGTATCCTAAACTATAAAAAAGCATTGTACCAATATTGTGACGTGGTTTTTTGCACCTGAAGAAAGCGAAACCCGTAGTGGGGGAATGTGTGACCATATGGTCATGCTGGTACCTGATGGGTTAACTTGTTCTGCAATACATACCAAGTTCGGCAATCAGACAATAAATAATACGGCCTCTCAAGGTACGCTATATGTAACCGCGCCACTTAAGCTAAGCGGATCCAAAAGGGCTCACGCAACCCAAGTACAGCTTGGAAGCTTCTATATTTTGTTGTATAAAACCAAATGCCAAATTATACCACTGTCAAAAGTGCTTTGTTTTTATCGGTGGTCAGAGTGACAGCTGGTTTTAGGGACACCAATTTTTAAGACAAAAATCATTTTTGCCTTTACCCCGTATTTTACTACAGCCAGTGACAGAAATTTTCTGTAACTTCTTGCATTCCAGTGGGATGCAATTGGATTTTTTTGTGGTATTTACCCTACCTTCCGGGAAACATTCCCGGCTGCCACTGCTGCGGGTATGGGCAAGAGATTGAGCTGTGCTGCCGGGATCGAGTGTAAGGGCTGCGGCTCCCAGAATCTTCCCCATGGCAACCCGGGATACTCACGCTAGGATCTTGGTGGCTGTTGTTGGACCAACTACGACGGATATCTTCCTGGTCTGATTTCACTTCGCTTCGAAGACAACCAAATACAACGACGAGAGCCAACTCGAAAGAGTACCGTTCACATCAACTATATTTTAAATATTACCGTATGGACATTTCAGCTTAGATTACCGCTATATGTCTTCTTTCGTAATTTAAAATATTGTCCGGGCTAATTACCTATCTAATGAGTGTCCTACACACTGGCTGTATTGACGTGACAAAAGGTAATGCGGGAAGGCGTTTTTAGATCTGGCGAATTCAGGGAACGCGATAGAACCCCTTGAGAACTGTTGTGTTGAGACCTGTTTTGATAGAGCCTAATGTCCTCAAGAAAGAACCGGTTTGAGGTTATTACAAATCAAATGCCTGGCGAGTTGAGAAGAGAAGCTTTATTCCGGAGCAAAAAGCAACATGGTTTTATAAGAGTATGAATGCTTCTAATATGTCAGAACGGCCCGCAGATAGGAGGAAGCTTTGCAGCTAGCAGTGGTGGTTTCCTCGCTGTTGGCGCTAGTTGCATAGCGAATAGTCAGGATTTTTTTAATCGCACAATGCGAGTCACTTACGGGGAATGCATGTGCTCCTGTGGAGATGTTCTGCAGTTGCGGGCATTGCGTTGGTTTCACATTTTTTTCTGTCGCGAGGGGAGCACACCCCTTCTTCGCTTTTTCTCCTCTACTACCTTAACCACATAGCTGACGGGTAACTCAACATCATATACACTACCATAAGCTAACAACTCTTCACCAATACTTCCAAACAACACAAGTGTTGAAAGTCACTTCTAAGCTGCTATACGCGCGCGTACGCAGGATTTTCCTATCACGTTGTACTAGCACGCTTATCTAAGCACCATTTATTTGCCCCTTCATGCCAAGAGAATTTAGAGCGTGGATTGCGTCGTTCATGGCTTTACGTTTTCGGATAGGTTGTCGATATATCGCTCACAGCGGCACCAGGGCACAATGTTTTTGGAAGAAAACGCTGCAGATGGTAATAAATTTTTATCCTGTTCCTGCGTAGGTGATTTTTCGAATCTGAATAAAATTATTTTTTATGGTGGCCGAAACTCACGCGTGGATACCATACAACATTTCGGAATCTCCGAAAACATAGTTGCGCACTTTTGGAAGAAACAAACGGTGGCACAAGTTGTGACATGACGTCCAACAGACCAGTTAAACTCATGCACTAAATTGTTGACGCAGACAGTCGTAGGTCCGAGTCAAGCCAAGATGTGCAGCAGTCGGAACGTCATGAAGATGGTGGAGGATGTGGGGAATGAAGCTAATTAGGTATATGAAAAAAGGTATCAGGACCATTCGCTCGAAAGTTTCGGTGGAATCAGTCGTGTATACCCAGGAAAGGCGTTCAGAAATTTGTAGGATGGCTTTGGGCTAACACGCTCTTATTACCTTTGTAGGCGAAGAATCGAGCCGATGATGGGTCGCAGTGTTGTAAAAGTGATACAGGGCGAATACGAACGGGTATTCGACATGTCACGCCGGATGAGGACTATCAGCAGGATAACGAGACAAGCAGTCGTCTTCCCTGAGCATGCGGGTGAATCTGTAGATGGCTTAAAAGCAATACTCCAGGAGTCGTAGCGGCCAGCGGCCAAATCATCCAGAGGTATCTCTAAGTGAAGAAAAGCAACATAGGGAGGGGTGGTTGGTAATTACCGCAAAGGATTTGCCCTACAGATATACACGAAACTAGCTTAAGGCCCTGCTAAGTGCGCCGAATTCACGTTCCGTTATAGAATATGTTTGTTCTGAAGGGGACAACAGCCGCCTGATATAGACCATCACCCCGTCGTTACCAGCCTGTTTATGATCCAATACTGCCCCTAACCCGTGGCCACTCTCGTCGACCCGAACATTGCTAGGAGCCAACGCATGAAAATGGGGAAAAACTGGGAAGTTAGTCAAGCGCCGAATGAGCTTTGCATGGAGTCCCCCCAGCAAACCACTGACATCTCCTAGACGTCCCACAAAAATCTAAATGTCTATGTGCCAGCAAAATATCTAGTGGACATCCCAGGTACGTACAAGTTTTGATCAAAAATTTGAGATGTTAGGAATACGTTGCTGGTGCTTCCATTTTGTATGATCTTTAGATATATTTTACCAACGTACCTAAGATGTTTCTCGTACAGCACGAACGTACCGATCAATAACCTATTTTAGACGTCTAATTATTTGCCACAACGCATACATTTCTAATACTAACTGCATGTCGCAGACCTGTCCTAACATTAAATAAGCGAGTTCACTTAGCCATGAGCACAACCTCTGCATAGAAGCATATAAGTGCGCTGGCAGTTTCGAATCAAACTCAAATCCTCTTCAATTTCTGGAAAAGTTTTGAAGACTATACACGTACTTTCAACAAAAGCACGTAAGCGTAATGTAATACCTGGCTGATGCCCCAGCATAATTAAGCACAAGATACTTGCCTTATTCCAAAAGTGTGGATAGCACAAACCTATATCTTTGCAAATATAAAAATGACTAAAAATGAACCAAAGTTGCATGAAAAATATCAGCTTATAGTCCACAAATATGGTTTTTATTTCATAAACCCTATGCCACATCTCGACAAGTTAACGGAGCGCATGGTCTCAATGAAAAAAACCCTCCAATGCAATCTCACGTTGTCGCCTATTGAAGCAGTGATGAAAAATTACTTAGATCAAGTATATTACAATTATTTCATGCGTTAACTGTGTGCACTATAGGCTACAACACCACTTTGAATTGCATCTACTCCGCAGCTGTAGACAAAACGTATGTTCAAAACAATTTTGGTTAATTGTGAGAGGGAGCAAAGCGAAACTGCTTAGAATTTTATGTGCCATTAAAATGCTTCTTACAAGAGTCCGAAATCAACAATATTCAACAGTGGGAGCTGTGCTGTTCTTCTACATGTTTGTGCATTGGCATGTCACAGTGCCAGGAAATCACCGCAGACTCAAGTTGTTGGCTTACATTACCTGCACTTTGTGAATTAGGCGTTTACTATATGGCGATCAGGTTAGAGTTGTTAATAGAACTCAAATCAAGCTAATTTATATGAGAATTAAAGCACTTTCAAGCTGAGATAATGCATTTTACATTCTGGGCTTAAAGGGTCAAACAAAGTTGGTAACTGCTCCTTCGACCTGCGGTAACGTCACCCGCAACAGCAGGAGTGCTACCAAAAGAAATCACATGAGCACTGATATATTTGTTAAATCTCTCGTAGTTTATTTCACTCTCAATTTCTTGGAGTGCCTAAGTGTAATATTGATGGGGCATTCAGTTGGTCACTTCTGAGAGCTCCGGAAAGTTGAAGCCCATTCCTATTATGAAAGTTTGGTGCATATCCCTCAGATTATGAGCACTTTACGCAGAATACACATGACCAATGACTTTGAAGTGAGAGCAAACCAAGATATATTGCTGCAGTGTGCTGAAATAAGCATAGCTATTACAGTGGCCGCGCTGACTGTGCCACACCAGCATAGTTACCTACTGCTCTAAGATTAGCCCGGCATATATGGTTGGGTGCAATGACCCCCCACTTGGATTGCGGGAACTTGCACGTTGACTGCTTCTGAACCTAAGAACTGCAGCAACTAACCAAATGCCCGTAAGTGGTTTTAGGTTTGTGATGAGTCTTCTGCAGACTTCAGGGCGTTTTTCTTTCTTGGTACTCGCCGAGGTCCACCTTTTTTCCTGAAAATGACGAGAAAAGCGAGCATATTTTTATGGAAGCACACTCTCAGGTTCCTTTTGATGCATGTTTTTTTTTTCACCGTGTTCTTATGACTTGGCTTCTCGAAGACTTTAATTTAAGGTTTGGCCTCTCCAATGATCTTAATTAAGGTCTGATATGTCTTGGCAACATCACATTGAATCATTGACCAAATCTCTGTCATCAACTGTGGGTGCTTTACCACGGTGTTGTCATTTTATGCCTGAGAAAGCAAAGCTAGAGATTTATCGCACATTATTTGTGTCACACTTGAATCATTGCAGTCTGGTCTGGGTACAAGTAAACTAGAAAATATGCATACAATTTATCGCCCACAGAAAAGAGCAGATCGTTGCATCGCAAACCTACCGAACTTGCACACAACGCAAGGATTCTTCCTAAATATCGAATTATAGTAATTAATAGTGTGACAAACTTGTGCAATTTTTGACTGTGTCATTTTTGGTTATTTAATCACAAACTACAGCATTTTATCAGAACGTTTTCGCAACTAACAGTAGAACACACTGACTCTCACACCCGCAGCTCTGACAAGTGGCTTATTCCTCACCACCGGGCTAACTACAATTTTTAATTACTAGCATACGGTTTGCCTTTCTCCACTCAACATGTTGGAAGACGGGAAAAGAAACATCAATGCACTCTCTCCGCGTCAAGTGCACGAATACTTTTTAAACCATTGACAGAAATGTTCCGGAATGCTCAGTGTGGTTTACGTTTGTTTTGATGCGTGAGTTTGCCAAAATGTCGTTTTCTTGTTTGTCAAAAAGAGTTGGTATATAAACTTCGAATATCACTATTACAAGGTCATACACTGTTGTATGAAGAAGTCTTTTAAAGAAACAATGGTGTGCCTATTTCTGTTACATACGCTTTAGAATCTCAAGTCTGTATTTTAGGAATTTACCCTTTTGCTGTGTATTTGTGAAGCCCTGCTGCTTTCTACGGGCCCCCAGGTCCCCTCAAGTGGTTACTGAGCCGGTTTTTTTTCTGGGTGGCCCCCAACACACCCGCTGGAAATTTATTTCTGATTCTGAAAGATGTGAACAGAATATGCGACATTTAAAACTTTTGTGGAAAAAATTAGGTGCATGGGACTCAAATGAACCTTCTTTGATATGCAATTCTTTTGAAGCAAGAACCGTTTTTAGACACAAGTGGAGCCTTATTTCCCATTAAATAAATGATGACAACTCAATTTTTTTATGCCTTTTTGGCCTTTCTGTTTCTTGTGTACCTGTTTTATGCAATTTGACACATCATTTATGTATCTTTCTCTTTTAACACCGTTAAGTAAATAACGTTTCCTCCAGTGGACCGAAGCCAAAATCTATCTTTTTGTGCTACCATTCAGTAATGTGCAGCCTTTGGCGATTGCACGGGCAATGAAAACTTGTCAGTGTGGTCTATGCAGGCAATACCAGTCACTAAATTTGTCCAAATGCTCACAGACAGCACCCAAACTCCTCATCAACTTTCCCACTTGAAAAAATATACAATAGCAAGGTTCCATGCAGGAAGAACCGTTCATCTGAAGAGAGTTACACAGGTACCATTCAACTACCACAGTCTGCTTATAATGCCCTAAGTGCTCTGACTGGCAGTGAGGAGCCTGTTTTGTGACTGCCAGGAACTGACTGAAGTTTGAGAGCAGTCTGCCCGTTTTTAAAAGATTCTGCCTCTAGGTAATGATGACCAGCCTGCTCCCAAAGAGTGCATCGCTGCCCTCTATGACAGACATTAGAGAAAATGTATTGTCGCGACTGCGAAGGAATGAGGAGGGACACATCGAAACGCTACAGCACCATAAACCCAAACTGGGGTCCCCGTTTATTCTTCGCTTGTGGCCTGACATGCAGTAGAAGCGGGTGGCCAGCACTCATCAGTGGCGGCTCAGCCCAACAGCATCACCACAGTATTGTCTGTGGATTACGTCAATGTGGATGCGAGTGCAGTGGAGAGTGGTGCACTAACGATTAAGGCCATCATTCCTCAAGTCAAAAGTGCGAAGCAAGTCACTCTCAGTGATGACAAGGAAGTGCAGAATGAAGTGCCAGTGCGGCTGCCCGCTCGGAGGTAAGGACCGAATTGAATATTGCTTGTTTCTTTACAACATTTTAACGAGGTGAACAGAATGCCATCTAACGCTCCTGCTTTTTAAAGCAAAAGGACCTACAGGAGCAACAATCAGAGAATAGTGCATCAGCTGTCACTGCACAGCCAACCATTTACTGCTAGCTTGTTCCAGAACAACAGCTGTCATAAGATGGCATTTTGAATCCAGATATATCAAGGTTTACATTTTACTTCACGAGCAGGAAAGAAAACATATAGCTTTATGGAGACAGACAAAAGATGAAAGCAAATACAACGTGGGAAAGGCACTTTCGAGTTCATTCTGCAACTGCCATGCTTCACCTGAAATCAATGTACCAATGTGTGTACTACAACCTGTGCATTCGGTGTAACGACAGCTGTTAATGCACCCAGTTTACACTATTAACCAAAATACATGGCAGCATCACAGCTCCTCAAAAGATAATTTTTCAGGTAGCAAAGTAAAATAGAGGCACAGCAATCTGCGAGGGCCACAATTTTATATTGGCAGAGAAGGGTTCACTGTTTATATATCACTGCACTGTTAACAGTTTCCTGACATGATTATTTTGACCATTCATTTGAAATACAAAAATCGACAAATCACCGAACACCAACTGCATCCACAGGAGGCATATAACTACAGAGTCAACCTTGCAACACTTTTTAAAAACCGCACAACAGTCAGCACTCATTTTCTTACTGGCCGTTGTCACTGTAAGTGCACCGATTCAAATGAGGACCACACAGCACAACGCTGAGTGTGCCGCAACAGTGCACGCCTCAGTAAAAATTATGCACATTGGCCGCTGTAACTGCTGACATGCAATTGGGCCGCCAAAGTGGCGGAGCATGATTACGAGGCTCTAGGCACACCCCTGCTATTATAATCATGCCATGCTAGTTGTGATAAACATGTGGCTGCAGTCTACATGAATTAAAACGATACTGGTATTACTGCAGACGGAAACCTTCCTTGTCACTGGATCTTCGTGGCAGAAAATGGTGCTTGCTAAGTCAGTTTGTTTTTCACACGGGTGTAACTGAATCTAAGCAGTTAAATGTAGTACTTGGTAAAGCAAGACGAAAAAAAAAACGGGAAATCCGCAGTGGTGGCCTTTCGTTCTGTCGCCTACTCAATCAGCAACACAAACGTTTTATTTTTGGTAGTGCCTAGCGCATTCCTCCCAGACAGAACGCTAAACACTGCCACCAGAAAATGCAGCACGGGCGGAACCTATACACCAAGTCTCAGAACTGCAGATCACGTCTAATCAGCTGGTCTCCCTCTTGCCTGGACGGCCCTTTACACACTTCACGTCGATTTCGTCTTTAATTTTTGATGTATATTTCCTCACAGTTGTGCGAGTGAAGCAATACACGCCGCAAAATGTTGCCTGTAAACGACACCCAAATAAACTTACCCAACTGGAAAATGATGACCGCCCATCGCAGCGACTCGGTGGCAGATTGCTCGACTACTTCAGAGGACTTTTTCAAGCGCACACTTCTGCTACAACTTGGCCGGACCACAGGTAAAGCATCACACCGCCAGCACGCACCACAAAATCCGCGTTTTGAACACCACATAGCAGCGTCTTTGGGAGTCATTTTTGTGCATTTTGACGGCCCCAGTAACGAGGCGCACGCACGCAAATATATAAGGATTAGCTGCAGTAGTTACCAGCAAATATTCACCTCTTAATGACTGTCACACTAGAGGCACTACCACAAGAAAGAAATCCTACTGCTATCGACGACCATTCTTCCCATTCTCCCGCGTCTACCATAGAGGAAAGAAAAGTTTTTTCTTCCTCCATGGCGTCCACGGCCAGCATGGCCGGCTACGCGGCTACGGCTCCTCAAAAAGAATCCACCAGCTGCCATTGTAACAAAACTAATAATATACATTTATGGTTTTGGATTTTGTCAAAATTTATTATTGCGGTTTATTTCAAGCAATTATACAGTTGAAAATAACTATAGCTATGTATTAAGAACCTAATTTTAGTTTCAGCTGGTACATAAGCCCTCGTTGCTATGCAACTGTGGTTGCTATGGCAGCTTAGTGTTATGACACATTCAAAACAATATGGCAAATTTGTGTCCAGAAAGGCAAAAATTTATCCTTTAACAATTTGTCGAAACAAAAACGCGTTATATAAAGCTAACAACAGTTCTACACTTTGCTGTACCCAGTTGGCAACATTGACTTGCTTTTTTTTGTTCGTTGTTGTACCGTTATCCCACGATTTTGAAACTATACCAACTATACAGTCATATCAGTCATATTATCTTTAGAACCCTGTCGCGTGGGCCGTGAGGGCTGGGAAAGTTTGGAGAAGGAAACGTACGGCTTTGATTCTGTTCCCGTGCTCTGTGGGATGGACGCCGCCGCCCGTGATCCCTGGAAAAGACTGCCGTTCAAGAAAGTACGTGCGTAGTGGTATATGTTGTGTCGTTGTGTGGTATTAGTTCTTTGTTGATGTTTGTTTGGCTTAGCCGAGGTGATAAGAAACCAGTGTGCACATTTCTTGGTATTTTTAAGTCCACAGCAGAGCCTTTTTGTCAGTGTCAGTTGTGCCGTTATTTTTGAAATACGTTTTTGAATTTTCTCAGAGTGCATTTTTCTGTGTAATTGGTTTTCGTTCTCTGAAGGCGGCATCCCGTCATATGACAGCAATTATGCGCTCACGTTCGACTTAGCATCGTAGACGTCACAAGTTTTCAGCTCGAAAGACCAGTACGCGAAAAATTTCGCGCTCTGACATAAACGCACTTTTTAATTAATTCGTTGTCAGGCGTAGAGCGATCGGAGAAGCACGCATGCTGCCCTACTGGTGTCCTTAACCGCCTTGTATTTTGTCTAAATGTAGCCTTTCTACATCTGCCATTGCACGTTTTGAAGACTAGTGTGTGCGTGGCATGGATTAGAAGTGGGCAGTTGCCTGTGCTCGTTTCTGAAATGCCCATCAGTGTTCTCATTCTGTAATTTCTACAATTTTTTTTTAGCCATTTAGCTGGCATGTCAGCGGTGCCGCGCACGTTTGCGGTAGATTTCAAAACATGCCGAAGGTTACTTCAAAGCCGCATGTTCGCAAAAAGGCACTCCGCGAAGTTCACGACCATATTCATAATCATGTAATTGCCCCTGTGGTCCCCTGGTATTTCTTAGGGGGCCATTAAAACAGTTCCTACTAGTTATGTGCCAGAGATCATTGCCACCAAAGTCCTAGCCTGTGCAGTACAGTGTCTAGATCCTTTGTGCAGACTACAGTACTAGGGGACACCTTTCTGTGCCAATGGAAAGGAGGCTACAGGGGAGAGCAAACTTCTTTGTGTTACTGCGCCAGTGTATTGACTGATAAATTGGTTTTGAGTTCAGTTCTGGCGTGACAGATATGCATTTGCTACAGATCATTTCGTTGCATGAGATCCGTAGTTGAATGCACTGAACCACGCTCACTGATGCAGGCATATTGGCATCTCCTTCCCTACACCCCATTTGTTTCTCAATACAAGCCAATGCTTTTACTGGAGAACTCGGAGCAACTTAATCATTTACTGTACGGATGGTAGCGTCCAGCTCTGTACCATCAATGAATTAACTTGAATTATATGTAGTTTCGAAGGCATTCTCTGATATGTTAACTCTTCTGGGGCTGAAACTGGGCAGTACCACAGACATGCAACGTGCTTGAATAGTACAGGCATGGTATAACGAAAGAGCAGCACGCACCCACTATGGCACGAAGTAAAATCTCATTTGGATTGTGTTGAGTGCGTTGAAGGTGAAACTGTCATACCGCTGCACTCTTGTCATTACACAACTTCAAGTGGTCTTCCAGTTGCCAAACGAAGCCGTTTTACCATTTCAAGACCTTCGTCTTGAGACATGCGACCGTTGGCTCACTTACGCCAGCTTACGCCAGGCTCATTCGGCTAACCGAATGAAATGCGGAAATGATGGAGAGTCCCAGTTGCGTCAGTGTCACTTGGGCCCACATTTTGCAGGCCACTCGCTTCGTTTGTTTTGACAGCTTTTTGTTCTCAAGTAAATTCAGTGGGGTGAAGAAAGTTTCGAGCTGCTGTATGGGAAGAAAGCTGCTGTCAAAAAGAACACCGTGTTTTTTTTCTCCTGACCAGAACCTATGCGATGCCAGTGGCAAACACGGCAAACAAGAAGCCCAAAAATCTACATTTAATGCTCTGTTTTACAAACTCTGACTATCACTTTATTGGCAATATCTATTGAAGGCTAAAAAATAAGCACTGTTTTTAAATTGCTTAGATTATGCCCACCAAAATATTTTTGTTGGACTGCGTCCAGCTGCGCAGCAAAACAGTGTCGTTCGGCTCTGTAGTTGTTACTGCATTGCACAGAAATTTGTCCACGAGTTGAGGGTTATAAAGCCCTGCTCCCCTCAGGCAGGAGCAGTTGAGCTAGTTCTGTGCAGCTTGCTTCGTTTCTGCCTGTGAAAAGGTGAATATTTTGCTTTGCTGCATTTAATGAGAATGTAGCTTTTAGTTTGAAATTGGTGTGCAGGGCAGAAAAAGGAAAGGTAGAAAACCGTAAACCTTGTAAAAAGCCATTATTACAATGTTAAGAACCTAAATCAAGACGAGGACATGTAAAGCTGTCAAATAAAGGTAGCATGATGGAACGATGCAGTGAGAGTGAAGGGTGATGGAAAGGTATTATGTCAAGGTTAACTATGCATTAGGTTTAATGAGCAGTTACGTGAATATTGTAACTTCAGTAATAAAGGTATTCATGTTAAACAGTGCGCTTTTTCAGACTCTACAGTTCATACTTTTATTTTACATTTTGTAAGCAGCATTGTCGTTACCGGGGGGTATCATTTTTTCAGTACTTATCTCTAGTCTCTCGCCTACGAGACAGGTACACGACAGCAGTTGATTGATTGGATTTGGGGGTGTAAGTGCACTGAAGCCACATGTGAGCTATGAGGTATGCTGTAGCAGGGGGAGGCTTGGGATTAATTTATACCCGCCGCGGTGGCTCAGGGCTAAGGCGTTGCGCTGCTGAAGCACGATGTCGGTCGGGTTAACGGTTCGATTCCCACTGCTTTTCAGATGGAGGCGAAAAGCAAAAAACGCCCATGTGTACGAGATTTCGGCGCACGTTAAAGATCCCCAGGTGGTCGAAAATAATCCGGAGCCTTCCACTACGGCGCGCCTCATCGCCTGCTTGCGTCGGCGACGTTTAAACCCCACAATCAATCAATCAATTAATTTGACCCCAAGGATCTTTTATGTGTGCGGACATTTTGACACACAACCGTTTTTTGCTTTTCGTCTCCATCTGAAAAGCGGGACCCTCTGGCTGGGATAGGGCATAGGGCGTAATACAGCAGCAAACGTTTTCTTTACGTATTTAATTCGTCTGGTAGTGTCTAGATGTCCTCCTGAAAATTCCCTGCATAGTTCTCGGGTCACAGCTCTATAACCTGTACAGCTAAGTTTTTTACAATAGTGCATAGACCACTTACAACGTATGTTGTGGGATTCACAAAAATACACAAACTATGTGCAAATCGAACCACTCGTGAAACCTGCCTTTGAAGCATTTTATTTACCCTTACCTGAACCGAATGCCACTCAAAAACAAACATTGTGCTTATTTCAAAAGTTTGTCTTCAAGCAGGCTACGCAGGAAAGTAGGAGAGAATTGGTAGTTGTGTGGAAAAAGTCGCATGGTTTTTTCATGCACATTGGAGGCCACTGGCAACTGCATCATAGCAACAGCACTGCAGGCTGACCCATCAAGGCACTACGTCTCTGAGCCGCCCAGCCAGTACCCAGTGGTCAGCCGAAGGAGACAAAGCAGACAGCAGTGGCAAAAGAGATTGTGGAAAGAGTAGCATGTGCGTGCAAAACATTAGCAAAAAGGGGCGACCTGCAAGAATAGCATAGCGGCTTCACCGAAACACGACGTCACGGCCTGTCCTAAGCTTTCCTTTCCTCCATGCAGCAGGCACTGCTGCATGAAGTTTCAAAATGCTGAAGGGCTTAGCTTTTTATATATATTCATTTATAGAAGTGTATCTGCAGTGTATTGATGTTTGGAAGTCCATACACCATAGCACCAAAAACCTGGCTAGTACCGTGGGTGCACCATGATCAGAACACAATCTTTTACTTTCTTCTTTTTCTTCTGCCCCCCCCCCCCGAGGTGTAGGCTAAGGTTGGAGTTGCCATGCGGCATAAAGTGAAATGTGTGAATGAAAGCATTGCCTCTTTTTTTTCTGTGGTGTAGTTTGAGGAGAGGAGCGTGTGTACTGTGTCAGATGACTGGTTCCTCTTTTTTTTCTTCTCACCAATCAAATGCCTTGCCAGCTGCTCCACTCACAATGGGTGCCTACAGAAAATGTATTATATTCCAGGCGAGCACCTCTTAATTAAACAACGTACAGATGCATTTATTGCTACAGCAGGTGATTAGCAGTCACTAAAACCCCCGTGTTATATTTCGTTACACATTGAAAGTCACTGGTGTGCAGTGGAGTAAGCTCGAATGAACATTACCCTTGATTTCTGTATCACACCAATGTTAAAGGCTGTATATTAACAACACAGATTTTCCTGTACCCATGCCTAGATTGAAAAACTCTCTAGCCAGGGCGGCTCAACAGCGGCAGTTTGTGCAAGGCGCCTGCTGAAGTTGCTGTTGGCGGTCAGCTTAGCCATGGAGTTTTCATGGTTTGGCAAGAAGGGGAAACACTCCTTTTCCCAGCTGCGACTGGCACCTGGCATTGTGTGTAAGTTGATGTCTTCATGTTATTACAGACATCAAATTCTTTCACCAGACAATGTATAGTGCCCCAATTTCTATTGTCAGTCACATCCTGTGCAAATGTCAGCTGTGTTGACAACCGGCAGCTTATTACTTTTTTTTGCTAGAAGAGGTATTAAATTTGTCTGAGCCTTTGTAGCACAGAATTTTTACCCCCTTTCCGACTGTTATGGCCTGCAACCATTTTGGCAGTTTCGGGCACCACAAAAAAGAACGCAAACTGTGCAAGAACCCCTGTAATCACTAACTGATGGAGTCATGCAGTTCTCTTCATCACTGAAGTCATCATTGCTTTATGTCAGTGCGCCGCCATAGAACGCACGTGATGAGGAAACAGTAAGGCTTCTGAGAAAACAGCGTTCAAGTGAAAACGCTCTAGAATCCAGATGGCCTGTTCTGGACATTGTGCTGCACGTTAGTGCAGAGTGAGAAAACTTTAACAAATTTCCCTTATTCCTCATCATGTATACAAAGAATATGGGCACATTGCAGTGAGGAAGCCCACGAAGTTTAACCTTAGACTCCGAAGCCGGGCAAGCCCGACAGGGGACCACTGTGGCCATGTTGAGTTGTCGGTTATCGGGCAGGGCCAGGCAATGAACCGCAAAGGGTTAACCTCTTGTTTACATAATGTTCTGTAGTTAATATCCGCTGTGGTCCTTATGAAACTGCCTTGGGATGTGATGATGTCAGTGAATTTTACTAGTTTGGGTTTTTGGCAAAGTTTTAAGGCATACAAATCACGATGGTTGATATTACCGCACAGTTTGCTTCCTTTATTCAGTGGGATACCCTGATTGAACTTTGAACAGGTCTGCATGGTGTTGAATGCAGTATTGTACTTTGAGTAAACATTGCATGAAAAGAATAGCTCAGTATGCAGCACTCTGCTTTATCAATGAGGAAAGGTGACATTGCCAAGCATCTCCAACTCGCAGCAGAAAATAGCGATGTTGCTTAGCTTGCAAAGCTCAGCAAAGACTACTGGCAGCAATGACAAGCTGATGCTGGTCGTTGCAGCTTATTACCACTTGCTAGATGGGAACTCTAGGTGGAAACGGTAAAAAAACACGCAAAAAAAGGGGACTCTAATATGATCGCTCTATAGGTTGGCAAGCATGATTAGTGAAAGTAGCCATGAAATGTATTCCCCAGTGGTAACCCTACAGCTCATCAGACAGCCCATCTAGGGAGACCTTGGCTGCTAACAATTAAAGGAATCATGAAGACAGAATACAAGTTTTGTTCTTTTGTTCTTTGGGCCGATAACAATAATGCCAATTTTATCAAGGCCTGAAACAAATAATCTGCTACTAAGGAAAAGCATGTGACGCAGTGCTGACACCTGAGCCACTTCCTGGAGATGTCTGTGTGATATCAACGAAGCATGTTTGTGCACCTCCAACCAAAGCCACCTCCAAGAAAAATGACTGGGCAATTAAATTGTGCATGCAATTATAAGAGGAGGGTGCTGTTTGGAGGCTCAAAAAAGAAAAAAAAAGTATATTTCTGCCGATATGAAATGAAGAAACTAGGACAATTAAATTCCTTACCTTTCAGCAAAGCAGACACCAAGTTTTCACATATTATCTGCGCATGAAGATATTTATTCAGCGGGAGACGACGCACGCTCAGAAACTACTGTGCTCAGAGGTGGTATCCGAGTTCTCCAACTTATGCACTTGAAGAGGGCAGCGTTCTCAGTGCCATCAAGAGCAATAGAAATGCAGTTTTTGCGGGAGGCTGCTGCCACCATGGCTTCGGGGATCGCTGCCCAAGTGTCCACCACACACTGGGCAGCGATCCCCAGCATACACAGAGAATCCCACTTTAGTAACACTATAAAAATCTTGCAGGAGGGACTCCGAGAACTCCAACAAAAAATGCAAGATGGCGTCCTGACTTGTTTGCAAGCATTGTGGCTTTTACTGGCTTGAAGCAGCTACTGCTGGCTTAGATCGATCACATGGTCGGATACATCTGCTGCCATGGCCTCTGCTGTATCACAAGCTTTTCAGCACACTTGCAGTTGCCAAAACTCTGCAATTACTATCTGCAGCCTGCGTTTGTGTAAAGTGTTATTTGAAATCTCTATATTGCATTTCTAACAGTGTTTTTGAACTCTTTCAAATGGTCATAATGTGGAATTTCTTTCACACCC